>JABFEA020000017.1:1093852-1104842 GCA_019775915.2 Cyphomyrus plagiostoma | reverse complement strand
CGCCCCCCTGCGCTCCCCCCGGGCCCGGCCCCGGGGGGGGCCGCCCCGCCCCGTACTGTTTAGGAATTATTATGCTTCCCAGAGATTTCACTGTAGCTGAAAGCTTGAGGTGAAGATTGTGGCCGCCAGCCAATAGCGCTGACGTGATGGGTTTTTTCGCTAACGTGAAAATGCTAATATATAGCTGTCGATGCCAATGACGCGTAATATGAATAACTTTACTGTTTGCTGTATATTCATCTTTATTGGAAATTATTACACGATGGGCCCAGGGTCCCAGCTCTCCCTGGCGCACTCAAATTCCGTCTAAATGATTAATGTCACAACGATTTCTAACAGTGTGTTTAACAGTGTACATTACTTTCACAATCAATACAGTCAGAGGGTAGCTGACAAACACAATAAAAACTCCCAGAATATGTAATTCATAAAAAAGATATTTAAAATTAATTTTTAAAGCTGTCTTGTTTTTATTTTTGTGTTTGTTTTGTGGCAAACATAATTAGCAAAATTTCAAGTGAGTTGAAAGCATATTATTTGGGAAATTAGTTTTGCCGGTTGTTCTTTACATAAAAAAACATAATTGATTATTAAATTAACTGCTGATTTAACCAATAAATTGCTCCTGCTTATGTGGAATTATGGGATTAATTCATTAACTATAAAAATAACAGTGACATTTCATTTTAACCATGACTGAAATGTAGTAAGCTAAGAGAGAAAAGGCCTAAACAATTTCATGGAAAAACAAACAAAGGTATTGGCAATATTCCTAGTTGCATTGCCCATGGGTCCTTTATTTTTCACACACACACCTATGTGACATTATTAATTCCAAGTGGCCGTTAAACATGATCTAGCATGAGAAACGTCATTCCGAAAAGCATCGGTGCAAATCAAGAGTAATTAGAATCTCTGTGTGCTGCTTTCATCAAAATAGCTTTATTTTTATTATTATTATTCAATTTACAGCCAATGACGACATTTGATGTCATTTACTGTGGAAATTTACAGAGGACATGTTGAAAATCTTTTTAGGATGCCCAGATAAAGGGGCCAGGTAGAGGTTAATTGAGTCCCATTCAAAAAATTACTTTGGGTCCCCTGCCTTCCCAGTGTACTGATTGTTTTTGACTAACAAGGGGCCCCCAGAACACCCGGGGGCCCCAAGTAAGTATGCGGCTCGATTGGTGGTAAACACCATTGCTACCCAGATAGCCAAAGTAGATTTCTGGACGGAAATCTATACAACCCACCGTTATGCCCAATTGTTATGGGAAACCATTATGTTCAACAGCTGCGTTAAGCTGTAATGAAGCAGGGAGGGTTAGAAAAGTAACGGAGCAGCCAGAGTAACAGCCGGGCAATGAACAGAGTCAGAGCAACTGAAACGCAGAATGGCACATGGACTGTGACTGTGAGCAGAAGCCTGCTGCCCATAGAAAATGGATGGATGGATACTGACAGTGGATATGGGCGGGTGCAGCAGTGGTGGCCTCATCTAATAGGAGCCGTAGGGCTGACAGAGCTGCAGGTTGTGGGGAATGCGTGCATTCCTGCTGGGCCTACCTGACCTCGGGTTCACTGTATAGCTAGCGCCCCCCCCCAAACGTCATTGGTTGGTGTGTCATGACATTATGTTAAGAGAGGCGGCTCAGATTACCATGTTAGTTCTTTTTGGGCCGATGCTATTTGGTTTGCCGTAATTTAATCTGAGAAGGCAGGACGAGAATGATACCAGACGCTAGAATATTCCTCATATTTACATCTGATTCTGTGTCGCCGTTTGTTCTGTCCATCCATCTTCCAGCTGCTTATTTGGTACAGGATGATACAGGGGGGGCTGAGACCCAGGCGGCATTGGGCATGAGGAAGGGGCACATTCTGGACCTGATGCCAGTCCATCACAGGACACAGACACACACACGCACACACACACATATACACATGTACGAACAGTTGTTTAGATTGCAGTTTAGTCACTTCCCCTTGCAGGGACCAAAAAAATTGTCCCCACAATGTCAAAATAAGTTTTTATCACATTATGAGGACATTTGGTCCCCACAATGTACAGTGATCTATATCTGATCCACTGACACACACACACACAGAACTGGGATTTGCCCCCCTCCTGTGACGTGGGAGGCACAGGTGTTGTCTGTCGAGTCTCTGAACTGTTCCCTCATCATTTTTTAAGGTAAAACAAATTCTTCATTTCTCAAGGTTCATTCACTAGCCACTCAGCTGAGTCGTACCAGGTTCTCAATAAGACATTTTTAGCTGTTTAATTAGTCACATAATTAATTTGAATTCATTCATTAATGGATAAATGTGTGCATGCCGAATTAACATGCTGTACAAACGTGCAAGTATTTTTTCATGTCCCTAAACTAATTGCATAAATGCAACCCCACCAAATCAGAACTTTTGACTTTATAAATCTTCATTATACTCTGCATGACATGCTATAAATCTCCAAAAGTGCTGTATGAAATGATAAGCTTCATCTAATTCAGCTAATTATTTTTAGCCAGCAGGTCATTGACCGTCCGGTCAAGCGGCCAAATTGCAGTCCTGAGTGATGTCAGGCTGGGTCATGAAGGCGGCTTTGAAGTTCATCATTGCTGCTATTTGCCCATTTTCGGCATCAAGTACCGCTCAGTTTTATCGCCCATTGTTGATTTTACGGCCTAGTTTTTATTCTTGAATGCAAATCAGCTGCTTTTCATCGAAGCGCAGAGTGGAATTTTGGGCCCATTCTTGGACTGTTAGAGTTACTTCTGGGAAGCATTGTGTGTTGACGAGGGAGGTATGACTGTTGGACGCTGAATTTACAGGGTAGAGCTTGAGGATATAAAGGTGATATCATTGCTCTGCCCCCTTGCCCCCCCATCTGAGTTTTACAGTAGAGAGGTAAACTCAACACCCCAACCACTGACACAACAAAGAAAGGCCCCTTGATGTGCAATCAGTAACTGCACTTGACGTAATATTTGAATATTACGCCTAATTCACCGTCACGTTAATTAACAATGACAGTTAAAGTTACATTTGCATTTTTCATTTACTTTTGTGTAAATACAACGATTGGCAGGTGGAAAAAGACAATACACAAAGACTTTTAAAATCCTTTCAGTCCTGTTATGTGTCTTTAGATGTTTTTCACAGTGACATACCTCAAAAAAAAATATGGGAAATGGGATCCCTGTTTTCCCGAGTCGAAAATATTGATAGTGGTAGTTTGTATATAAATTCACTGGCTGCGTCCTTGTTATACTCGGAAATACAAGCTGTTGGGCTTCTCATCTTCTTGTGCGTGTGTGTGTGTGTGTGTGTGTGTGTCATATTTATATCTTATTATTGCTTATATATCTATCCATGTCTAATGCATATCCATTTATCCAGTCTGGGAACAAGGCAGGGGATACCCCAGACAGGATTATTTTAGAATAGAATAGAATAGAATAGAATAGAATCTTCATTGCCAGGCAACTAAGACTGGTGAAATTTTTTGTTCATATATTTATGCATCAAGGATAAGTCAGCGGGACATAAATGGTATACAATACAAAATAAATACACAGCTTAGTGTATAATAATCAATTAATTATATACAGTATAATTGGGTAAAAAGGTATATCTGTCTCTAGACTTAACATAATAAAAGTTGGATCTTTGAAGGTCAGAGCTGTGTGTGAAAAATCATGAATATCACAGGAGAGAAATCCATGCAGTCTAATTGGTGGCCCTTACTCGCTATTTGGCTTCTGCCACATCCTTTGTTCCAGCCCTAATCATCTCATGCCTTAAGTAGACCTGCGAAGGAGTGTGCTCTGACCCCAGCTGGCTCAGTGACTCTGAGCTGACTGGATCTGTTTTAAGAATAATTCTAATTAGGAATAACATGAACAGGTTCCACTTGAATACAACCTGTCTTTATTTTATTAAGCTTCCAAGAACTTTTTTTTCTATTACATAACAAGTAAATGAATGGGTCCTCCTGTTGCCAAAGTCGGCTTTTGCTCTTCTCATAATTAACTCCCGCTGATCCAAGATCATCTTATTTTTATCTCCAGCAGGGGTGGGTGAAGGGCACAGGGCACGCTGCTCTCCAGCTTTCCGGGACATCAGCACTTCAGCACCAGTGGACAGATTGCTGACTGTTGCCGAAATGCGGACATTAACTGGATTATGACAAATGCAGGTAAGAGACAGTCAAACACGCAACATCTGCTATCCCAAGACTGGGGCGAGAAAGCAGGCGGTGAGGCCTCTGGGTGACAGGAGTGACCTGCGGTGTGACCCTGGTGATGTTCACACCAAATGCACGCCCTTCAAAAGGGATACAGTGTGGCTCTGTGGGTTAGTGACTGTCATCAGAAGGTTGCTGGTTCAAATCCCAAGGCTGGCACAATGATATCACTGTTGGACCCTTGAGCAAAGCCTTTAACCCCCGAATGCTCCAGTTATATGGTGCTTATATGGTGGTAAAAGTGGTTACTTGCTAAATGAATCAAAATTAAGGACTAATCTCTAAAACGTCTGTAACACAATTAGCATCTTTACCGTTCACCTTAGAACATGAGTTTCCCAGCGCTGTAGGCGATCCCTGGGATTTTGGGATTTGAAAGGAGGGGTGAAGTGCTGTCTGCACGAATGAAAACAAGACGCCTGTCTTTTGGCAGTGCTGTCCACGTCTCATCTCAGTGGGGGTCACTTTGTAAGAAAAGTTTCTGTTTCTGTTGGTTGGTAACTGCACGTCTGGCTGACTTGAGGCTCCCAGCACAAACAAATGCAGTATTTGCCAGTCAGCCGTGGCCAGACACTGCTGTTCTGTTTGGGGGGTTACACAGGGTGGGAGGGGCTTCTGCAATATACCTAACAATACAAGACATGACTTAAGCTCTAGTCTTACTCATGAAAGACAATGTTTTTTTTTTTACAGTAAAACATTTATGTGGATAAACATTTCTGCGTGTGTGTTTGTTTGACCTAACTCCCAGGAACAAGCAAAGAGGTCATGAAAAGATGTTAGGGGAGGCCTAGTCAATCACTTACTGACGGACTATCATCCAAGTGGTTGCTGGTTCTATCCTTGAGGGACTGCTGTGCTGTTGCGTTTTTTATTCCTCCTGTGTCGAGTAAATATCTCAAACCAGCTCAGCAGAAATGTCAAGCTGAGATGTTGGATAAATACGTATGAATTTTCATGTTATGCCAGCCGTAGGTGTCTTTGTGATCCACTCTCTGCACCCCCCACATCCCTGGTCACCCCTGTGCACCCCTCAACATCCCTTTGCACCCTTCCGCACTTCTGTATATTACTTGTTTGGATTGCGGGACTGATCAACTTTCTGCAGGAGGCACCAGTGTCTCCAGTTAGATGAATATTTCATGGGTCTCAGACAGTATTTGAGAAAAAAGCCAGTCAAACCCTGATGGACGGCCTCTGGGTCACTGCTGCTGATGAACGGAATCCATTGTTTTTGTCCAGAGGATTACATCACCATTGTCATTCTCACTGTGCAGCAAATGTGTCATGTGCACATTACATGATACTGTTCATATGGTTCTGTTATAGAGAAAACTGACTCAAGTGACTTTTACTTGGCATATTTATCCGTCGTCCCTAACCAATGCCCGGTGGCCGATGCCAAAAATAATCCCACTGTCCACCACAAAGCAATATAAAATATTCAGGCAGTGTAAAAGCATATTAGACCTTCAATACATCATCGTGTCCAGGACGTCCCCTGCCTTGTGCCCTGTGTTTCCTGGGATAAGCTACAGGCTCAGTGTGACCCTGTTCAGTTACGGAAGACGGATGGAAAAATGCACATTTAATGTATTTTTATTAAATTAGAAAATGTATGCTATGTATACACACACACACACACACACATATATATATATTCAGCATCCTCTTCGTATCCACAAAAGCTGGGCCTACAGTAAAAGGAAATGAATTTGTTAGTGCATGAGCCGTAATGATGGTCGCACCTGATCCCAGAGCGGCAGGCTGATTGATGATGGTCCTCCGGAACCTGGAGCTGGGGGGCGGAGGAGCGCGAGCCGGCAGAGGGGGGTGCAGGGCGGCAGGAAGGGAACGTGAGCGCCCGGGTGCAGCGGCCAGGGAGAGCGACCGGCCCCGCAGACAAAGAACGCTGCTATTTCGGGAGCTGGGAGCTTCTGCAAGGCTCTCCGCAGCATCTGCGCTTCCTGGCCTTAATTGGATAGGTTCTCAGCAAATAACCACAACCGGGGAAAAAAAGAAATACTCAGCTGTAGCCATAAACTTTGGCCTTCATGGATTTATGTATTTATTCATTATTATTATTCTTGTCAACAAGTAAATACTGAAATGAGGTGAGTTTTTAAAGAGACCTTTAGCACATTTCAGCATTTCAGCAACTAGCCCTGGATACATGCAGGGCCCCCCATCTGCTAGCTTGTGGCTCCGAGCGACCACATGTCACACCAAAGCTACACTGGATAATGAGTAAATAGATAACAGATTAACTTCAACACCAACAACAAGAACAGTCTCCCGTATCTCAAACTCTCAGACCCCTGCATTCAGGCCCCTCAGCTGGGATAAGCTGTAATACTGCAGGTTTATATAAAACTTTCAACAGAGATGAGGGTAAAAAAAAATGTTTTGGGTGGGCATGATTTGTGGGTTAGTGTGAGTTAGGACACTTTACCCGTGACCAGTAGTTTGCTGGTTCAAATCCCAGAGACAGCAGAGTGATGTCACCATTGGGCCCCTGAGCAAGGCCCTTAAACCCCCGACTGCTCCAGGGACTGGCTCACTCTGCTTTCTCAAAAACAATCTTCTTTGAATAAAAGTGTCTGCTAGATAAATGGCATGTAAATGACTTGTCACAAGCCATCCCAGAGCTGGGTGTTCTGGCCCCCACCGTCCCCCTCACTGAGGTCGGCGATCTGGGTCACCGCTGACCCTCACATTCTTACTGGTCTGTGGAAACCAGAACTGCCAGAGTCTCCACGATGACGCCCTGCCGTCCATTTTGACGCCCGAGGTCACATTTTGGGGGGTGTCTTGCCTCCCCCACACGGCCATGTCTGTACTACTGTGTAGCCAGAGGCAAAAACAAACCAAATCAGTAAAAGTAAACTGCCCCCATCGCATACACGCCAAAATGTTTCTTTTTGCTGTTTTTTCCACTTCCCTGGATAGAGAAAGCTGAGAACACAAACAGCGCTTTCAAATGAAGCGAGCATATACGCGGGGTGCGGCGGCGTGCTGGAATCGATCCCCTTCTCCAAACAGCACCTCTACGCACGGGACGGAAGCCGCGGACGGCCCATGCCTCAGGCTCACGGCTGTTGCCACGGCAACGCCAAAGAAAACTCAGCGGGCTGCATAGCCCTCGTGCGACCATAGCCACCTCCCCGTAAACTCACGCAGGTGGAATTTCAGGGTCAATACCACTGCTGCCCCCACAAAGCAGGCCTTTATTCCCCCCATAACCGACCGGGAAAGAGTCAACAGGTCCCCCCCTCTCCCGCCGAATCAAGCCTAAGAATCCAGCATGGTGAGTGGCACACCGGAGTATTTAAGGCCTGCATGTTTATTTTGGCATCCCTGGCCTTTCCCGGGGCCCAGAAAGTCGTCGTCAATCAGCATCTCGCAAAACAAGGGGGTTTGAAGTTATGGCTGCAGTCGATGGCAGGCGGCGACAGCACCGCAGACCAGGGAGGAAACTGAGGAATCCTGGGGAAACTGGAAAGCAGGGAAGCGTTTTGTTGTTTTTGTACATGATTTTGTACACGTTTTCTATAGCGTGCTGTAAGACAATATTAGCAGGCATCGGGGTATACTCAAGCGCTTTTGGTCTTTTTCCTTTACTCTGGAAAAAGGTTTTCCTGATTCCCCATAAAAACGATTCTTACACATACATGTCATGTGTTTACCGCCCCAATCCAGTATTAAGTACACTGCAAAATCTAACCTTCAGCTAACAGCTACGTATTCAGTACCTGTATTGTTTGCATAGCAATTCCTGTAGGTAACTCTGGAATCATATTACTACATGACCAATGTTATATGACCAAAGTCACCGGAGTTCCAGACTAAAACTCAGATGAAGTCTCGTAACATTTATTTGGTAAGAAATTGAAGACAGAAAGATTGTTTGGTCCTTTTTGACTGTTATTAAAAAGTTTCATGAGATTAAGCACAAGTCAAACATATTGTAGCGATTTTATTAAATACGCTCCCAGTTTTGTTGCTGTTTATTGCTTTCAGATTTGCTTTTCCATGAAGTGATAAAAGTAAAGGAGGGAAGATCCTGCTGGAATTTGCCTAGAGATTTCCGCAAGCCTGGGACGACAGGTGCATATTATTTGATGAGAGCGCTGCATAGTTTCAGCATAAATCTATTTGCATCCCAATATGGGGGAAAAAGGCAAGCAGAAAATGAAAGAAACTGCTAGATGCTGTAATTTCTCTCCCGCTCTGGAGGAACTTCGAAAGCTTCCGAATCTGCATTTGGATTTTCCTTCTTTCTTGCCACACAGAAGCCAACTGTGTTCCCATGGTGACCTTTATACTTTGTAGTGTTAATACAGCCTGGGCAGCAAGAGCCAGGCCATGGCTACCAGGAGACTCTTTCTGGGGGCTGGTGTGGGTCAGGTTGATGTACCTATGACCGGAAGGTTGACAGTGATGTCATCTTTGGCCCCAGAGCAAGGTCCTTAACCCCAATTGCTACAGGGTCTGGTTGACCGCACTTTCTCAGCTGGACTCCACTTTGGGTAAAAGCATCTCCCAATTAAACAAAAATGCATAGCCATTGATTAAAGGGGTCAGATACCTGGGGAGACAGGAAATAACCTACATCACCTGAGGTGTGACAGGGGGCTTTTTGTGGAGAACGTGAGGCTACACACATAAAGAGGCAGGGAGTTCACTTTGACAGGCTCATTACAGATGAGACGCACAGCGTCCTGCAAGCCGAACGGGATTGTGGGTAAACAAGCCTTATTTGTTAAGCTGTTCATGACACAATGAAGGTGTATCTGCGTGTTTTGCCTTTGAATCCGGTCCACAGAATATACTGATGCAGCACCACAGCACAGGTGGTTACTGCAGGCTCTGTGTCGGTACTGTACAATGTTGTCCACTTTCTTCTGAAAAAGTCTTCTATTGTGAGTCGCTTGAAGGAGGGAGATCTTCCCAAGATGGACTTGAGAAGCCAGATTGTAGCACATCAAAACAATAACATGATCCACACTTTATGTTGGCGGACTGACTGGCGATCTTCCTGCAATTCAAGACCACATACAGCACATTATCCATGTGTGTTGGGCTTTCAGTTAGCATAAATTAACCTCACATTCTCCCATTTCATGTAATACTCTCTCATCTCCAGTTTTCAGCACTAGCAGAGTATGAGAAGTGAGTCCTACTCTTATGAATTCTTCTAGGACTGCAGATAATCTGGTGTTTAATGTAGCAATTATATAGCTGCATGTAATATGCATGTCAGTGACGTTCCAGTTAGCATTAGCCCCGTCTCTGATTTGAGGGTCTCTGGAATCCGCTCCCATTTTCTGCCACTGCTGTCAGATTATGGATTCGCCCATTAAGCTTATGATGATTCTGTCTCCATCTGTTGGCTGATAACTGTTCCTGCATAAGCGTGAACATAAATCAGTTCACAGGCTGAACATTGTCAGTTTAATCATCATGACCTTTTTGTAACCGTACGGACTCCCAAAAAAGAAATTCCATACTGGGGTATAAGTTTAAGGTCATTACTTCTAATTGGATTTATTTGCTGGTTTTTTCCAGTTATCTATGAACAGAAGAGGACATCGCTGTATTTGCAGACCTTTGAGGTTCTGTGATGGTTCATTGAAATGGAAAAGAAAAATCTTGAATTATATTCATATAAAGTCAAACAGTGCAGAAATCAACATAGCTGTAGTAATTTATTCTCAGACATGAACAGGTCTTAGTCTTGAATGTCATATTAGTCATTTGGCTGGTTTTCATTTCAGAGACCAGCATTTAGCCTAATCGAGGTCAATCCTGTCTAGAGGGTAACCATTTTATAACAGTTCCTGGGTAGCTTGACATCAATGTTGCACAAAAATAAAATGTAAAGGAAATTAATATCCATCCGTCTTCCAGACATTTATTCTGGTCAGTCATGGGGGATGGGGCCCAGTAAACAGCACAGAATTGTGGGATACTGCCTGGATGGGTGTCAGACCAATGCAGGGCACGTACGCACATATATACAATCTCACACCACGGGTGATTTGGAGACACCAGTTCACCTGACTGCATGTCTTTGGATTGTAGGTGCAAACCAGAATACCTGAAGGCTTCCCAGGCAAAAAAGAGAGCATGCAAACTCCACAGGCAGAGGGGTGGGGGGTTCAAACCCCCAGTCTTAAATGTGTAAAACAGTGTTTTCAAAGTTGGAAGCAAAAATGAGGACTGTCTGATAGAGAGCTCAGAGGGAGCAAAAATGTGGGCAGTTTGGTAGGGAGCTGGGAGGGAGCAAAAATGTGGGCAGTTTGGTAGGGAGCTTGGAGGGAGCAAAAATGTGGGCAGTTTGGTAGGGAGCGCAGAGAGAGCAAAAATGTGGGCTGTCTGACAGGGAGCAAAAATGCAGGCTTCCTGGTAGGTAGCTCAGCGGCATACACTGTACATTGCTGCACCCACCACACGACAAACCCCCTCAGGGATGAGAACCTGAGTGCGGCCATGTGGCAGATGATTCCTCAGCACCACATCAGTCCAAATGGACCAGCGTGAGGTGTTTTCTGGCAGCTGGGGTGTGAATCCTACCACCGACCACCAGGTTATTCCCTGTAAGAAGGTATCCTTATAGGGATGGATGTCACCACTTAATAATTTAAATATTTAGGTCTATCAGTTTTTCTGAATTGCTAAAACACATTTCCTAAAATCTCATCTCTTTGTCTCAAAACACTAAACACAAACTCTAAA
>JABFEA020000017.1:1054924-1072984 GCA_019775915.2 Cyphomyrus plagiostoma | reverse complement strand
CATTATAGTGTTGATAATAATACTTCATAAGCTTCTACAAAGATCTCATCTATAATGTATTATAGATACCTTTATAATGCATTATAATGGTTGGTATAAGAAATACAACTGTACTATTGTATTGTACTGCATTAGTAAGGTATCTATAGAAGGTATCTATATAGAATGCATTATTGATGACAGCTTTAAGTAAATTGTTGTAGTTAATTTTTCTATAAGGTCTTGATTTGTCTATAAATTTCTCTATAAAAACTCCCTGTTATTTAAAAAGCACTTAATTTTAAAAGTATTTCCTTAGGTCATAAATTATACTGATTAATTTCTAAAAAATGAATAATGGATGGATCCATTCGAGTCCATCATGATTTACTTATATGACTGCATATCCATTAGAGATGTGTTGTGTCTTACTTTAGAGCAGGATCTGATCTGAGATCGGTTTTATCAGCACGTAAAGTGTGGACTGATGTCTGAATATTCATGTGCATCAAGGCCTCTGTCTTCATAGAGGCAGTCACACTGGGAAAATTCATACCTGGAGAGCGTAGCCATGATTAACATGGCTTGTAAGAGTACCAGGAAATTTTATTTTAACTCACGGCTCTGTGTGTCTTCACACACTAACGCATTTTTAAGTGAGTGCTGTCCTCCTCTACCCTGGCAAATTATTCACACACTTTCTGTTCACAGTAGGAGTGAAAACATACTGTGCTCATAAGGCAATGATGTCACCTGGTTCTAAATGAAACAGGATTAATTAAGAGGCGATGAGAGCACCGTGTTGTTCTACATCACAGATCCTAACAACAGGCAACTTATTTTATAAACAAGGCAGAGATATAAAAAAATGGAGAACGTTCCCGGCTTAAATGGTCTGAATTATGACCATTGAATGAATGCAAGAAAGTTTATCATTTGCAATAAAGAAAAAAAGCATTAGAGCACCAGAGACGCTCGTCTTAATCATTCCCGGAAAATCTCTGATACTGGACACGAATCAAACGCTCAGAGACGTACATTTTGGGTCCTGGCCTTGAAGGGGTGGGGGTTTGGAATAAACCAGCTCAGCTATATGTCCCATAACTTACTTTTCATTCACTGTCCCTAAAACACAGAGGTTTGTTGGTGGTTTAGGTGTGTGTGTGTGTGTGTGTGTGTGTGTGTGAGAGAGAGAGAGAGAGAGAGAGAGAGAGAGAGAGAAAGAGAGAGTATGCATTAAGAGTGTTTATAGACAAATGTTCTCCACAATGTGATAAAAAATCTATTATTTTGACGTATGTGTGGCAATGGGTCTGAATGAAACACCTAAATTGATTAAGAGATGTCTGTCCCAAAACTTTTGAAATAACCATTGGCATCACATGATTAGGCCATCAACACCAATGGGCCAGGCATAGCTCAGAGAACGGGTAAAAGGCCAATCAGGATGGAAGGGGCCACTCATGTCACATGAGAGTACTGGAGAGCAAACAAATCAGGTGAACGCAGCAAACTGCATTCAAATGAGAAATATGTCAAAATGTTTCATTTTGGTGGGCCATCCCTGTGTGGTGACTGAATTAACCAGATGTTCCCAATAGACAATGCAATCTGCCAAGATCAGAATCAAATCAGAATACTTTTATCATAGTAGAGGAAACTGTTTGTAGGTCCAGATGGCACAGTGTACAGATGCACAAAAGAATACGCAAAATGACAAATGCAACCATTTCGCTATGAAGATGGTAAAAATAAGTGGCTGAGCATGAAAATAGGTATAGTACTTTGGTGAAAGTATACAAATTTGCTGGCAATTATTGCACAGAAAGGAAAAGTGTGGCCACAGAGAAAACTGGGACAACCATCTATGAGTAAAATGAGAAGAGACCGCTGGGTTTCATGGAGTTTACTGGCTTTTCAAAACATTTTTTTTTTCTAAGATAGAACTAAAGCAGTATGTCATAAGGGGTTATCTGACCGACGACCAAAATACTTTTGAATCCTAATATTAGTTCAATCGATCCACCTTACATAAGTCCTCATCCTGTACTGGGTCACAGAGAGCCTGGAGCGTAGTCCACAAGCACTCGAGACTCCCTGCAATGGCATATCAGTCCACCGTAGGATTTTCAGCTTATACTTTTCTGTGAAATTAATGCCTCTTTTGCCATGTTCCCTAAATATCCATTTGTTAGCAATGGCCTGACATGGTTTGTCTGAGCAATCATTCAACACCAGAGTAAAAGCACTGTAAAATCCAACCGACTACAATACTGGCCATCCATACTGCACTGCTCTTTCTCATTTATTGGCTTTCTGTGGATGCCATTGTGCGTCTGAGCACACCAGGGGAGACAAATGAAGCCAATTTCACACGAAGACTCACTGTTCATTTGACACATACGGAATGTACCTATTCCTATTACCTTGGCCAATGCCGCCTGTCATGGAAAAAAAACAACGCGAAACAAAGACAGGTTTAATGGCTGTACATATCTGCGATAAGTATGTCAAGGTGACCTGGGACACACCGCCCATCATGGTCACCCCGTGCGATAATCCGCTAAGCTACATTAGCTATGTTAGCGACAGGTTCAAAGGGTATAACCTAGCCATAATCAGTAGCTTCTCCTGTTGCTCTCCATGTGCAATGTAGCTAAAGTACATACTGATATACTAAGGGTAAATTTCTGGAGTGTAGCTAAACCGTATACTGATATACTAAGGGTAAATTCTCAGAGTGTAGCTAAAACATATATACTAATGCGTAAATTCCTGGAGTGTACATTGCCAGAGCTGCCTACTCTCACGTACGCGCATAACACTCATGCTTTCAGGCTCACGCAACAAATCTTATGGCAAATCTATACCATTTCATCATAAACCCCTAAAATTAGCTTCATCAAAAGCATTGAGGTAGTTTTCAAACCCTAGACACTATTTACAAGGTGATAAAACTGTTACATAACTGCCAATATGTGTGCAGACTTGTCTGAGATTGAAAATCTCACTCCAGCCAGCTGACTAAAGAGGACGACCCTGATATTATGTCACTTATTAGTTTCAGTTATGAGTATTTCACACTCAGTTTTATACCTCTCAGGATCCAATAAACAATTCTCCATGTTCCCATCTTCTCTTTGCAAAGATTTATAAGTTATCAAGTCTTAAACATCATGAAGGAGAAGGCCCTTTTTAATGTAAATGTCACAATGCTGGTGGGATTTAAAAAAACCTTTATGCAAATTGCACAGATTATATTCAGCATACGTCATAACAAAAGATCTGAAATCTTTATTAATAATGTCAGTGGGCAAGTTTTATTTGGAGAATTGCTTCATTTAGGTGTATATTGAGTAATCTGCCAATGAACTCATCTTGTAAATTTTGGGGGGGATTCCACTTCATACCAGCATAGTGTCACGCCCCCGGGGGCGGAGCCGGGCAGGTGCAGAAACTCAGCAACTCGTCAGCTCCCCTTTAAAGGACAGAAGCAAAGGCAAAGCAAACTGTAAAGTATTGTGCTGATGGAAGGAAGCCTTACTGAGCATTTATTCATCCATCTTTTGTCTCCCATTCCCTGCCAGTTTGCCCGTTGCTCTGTCCTTACCTTTTGTGCTCTCAGTCCAGCTCCTGTTCCTGACTTGCCTGCCCAGCTGAATCCTGCTCCTCCTGCCCACCTATTCCTCATCCTGTGTGCTCCCATCTGACAGACCTCCTGGCTATCGACCCTTGCTTACGTCTCAAGACCACGACTATTGCTTGCCGTCTTCCGGACCTGTTTGCCTGTCTGTCACCCCAGGAGCGAGGACCCAGCTCTCCGGCTATATGGGCTGTTGTTCTATTCATTCCTCGCTCGGCGGGGCTGATGTCTATCTGTATTCACCTGTCCTCAGCCTTATTAAAACCCGGTTTACCCCGCATTCCTGGATTCGTGTCTCCCTTCTACGCCCAGTGTGACACAAAGATCTTCTGGTTGAGGTACGGATACACTGTATGCCATCCAGTGTAACAGAAGATTGCAGAAATCACAGTTAAGATCTTAAAATTCTCTCAGCACATACATATCTGCCAACTGTATCAGGCTATGTTGGCTTTCCGAGTATCTAAGGATATCTGTATTATTTATTAATTCGACACACATTACCTTTCCTTCAAGCTATCTTCCATTTGGAGATTTGAAGGCTTTGCAAACTTCCGCAGCTCTGACAGTACGGAGGGAACAGATTGGTAATGAGGTCTGGGTTGAGGAATATGATAGAACTCCAAAGTCAGCAATAATGCAAGAATCACGTGAAGGACAGGGATCTAAGCCCTTTCATATTTTATTGAAGAACAGACCAATGCGGAAGCTTCTTATACTGATCGCTGTGTGGACAGGCAGCATTGTAATCCTCTCAGTCATTAGGGACCGGAAGAATGTGCAGGCTGCGTCCAAGACCTTAATGTTCAGACGCATGACTTGGACACAATTGGGTTTTCCCAAAAAAGGGGAGCACAATGAATTCTTTGTACACGACTAGGCTTCTCCTTTTATTTCAGCACTGTCAGTCCTGATGCTTGTCTCGGTGATTTACTGTAATTACCTCAATAGTATCTTTACCTCTGAGTGGAGGAAGCCAGAGATTAATGAACCCTCGATAAAAGTGTAACGAAATCCCTATTTGGTAATTAATCGCGCCCGGAATGAGTTGACCCCCCTGTGTCACAGACGAGCCGCCGCTTGGGATTTCATTAACAAAAGACAAATGGATGAGCCCTGAGGGGCAAACTTTCTGCTCCCAGGGATGTCAAGGAGGGGGTCCGGGAGCAGGGGGCAGGATGCAGCAATTACTCGAGTCAGTGGGAGGGACTCCCAGGTGGGGCCGCGTGCTTGGGGACACCTCCCGGAGCACAGGTGTGTGATGCCGGTGACAGGCACTGGGCGTGAGGTGGCCATCGCTTCTTGGAAGAACAAGCTCCTGCTGTCACGCTGACGCAGCTACAGAAGGGAGATTTATAAATACAGGACAGAAGTCGCTAATTTGTCTCATTTATCCCCTCACCGTCCCTACAAGTAAAAACAATCACTTCAAGCATAATTGGTTGCATTCAGCCATCTGTTTGTAGTCTGCCCTAGTTCAATAATATTCTTGTTGTCCATCTAAGAAAATATATATGTGTGTGTGTGTGTGTGTGTGTGTGTGTGTGTGTGTGCGTGTGTGTGTGTGCAAGAGGAGGGTACACAGCTGATAGCAGTATCTGGTGGTATATATACAGCCACGGAAAAATGAAAAGACCACAGCATGATTTTTTGTTTCACTTCTTTCTCAATTTATGAGAATCTGTGCATCTGTGAATGTTTGTTTATTTTATTTTTGTCAACTGCAGCCTGGTTGTTCTATGCTTCTCATTAACGTAGGGCTTCTACCTGGCTTTATGGAACTTCAGTTCTGCTTCTAGGAGCCTGATACAAACTGTCCTTGCAGTGAATTTCACACCTGCACTTAATGTTTCCCATTCCATTTGATGGTCATATGATGTCATCCTACGATTCATGAGAAACTGTCGGATAAGAAAATGGTCATCTCTGGGAGTAGAAAGTCACTTCCACCCTTTACCTGGCTAGTTTCTGGATGTTCTCAGTGTCTCCTGCTTCACCTTGTTCTTGTGTGCTGCTGTCTTAGAAATTTTGAACCTGGAAGCACCCTGCTGCTCAGTGTAGCCTTCTGCCTGCAGAAGAATGATTAAACTAGGATTTAGAAATGCAAATAATTTTTCAAATATAGAGTGGTTGTTACGTCCTGCGACGTCCGCTCCGTTCAAGCCCCTCGTGTGCCACGCCCACCTCGTTTACCTCCCGTGATTGCCTAGTGTTTCCACCTGTGTGGCGCCGCCGCACACCAGTCCTGTGCCTTGTCTCGTGTATTTAGGTCTGCGTCGACGTCTTTTCCAGCAGACGCGGCATAAACGTTGTTTATGTTAGAGTGTTGTGCATTAAATCCTTCGTTTTCCCCGTTCTCCTGTTTGGAACTCCCTGTGTCCGCCCTGCACACACCCGCCATCGCAACAGTGGTCTTTTAATGTTTTCCATGGCTGTATTTTGTACTCTACCTTTGACTGGATGGATGAATAGATGGATGGATGGATGGATATTTTATTCATCCATCCATCCATTCTTCTACACATCTTTGTGTTATGCAGGATTGCATGACATTATTAATCCCAATGTGAATTCCAGGTGTACAGTAGCACAACAAACACATTTGGACAGTAAAAAAAGACATTTATACATGCATAGACAGTAACAATAAAGAATAAACAACAATAAGTAATGAGTGGAAATGAATTCCAGAATCCCTAGTAAATGGGAGCCCTTCAGTGTTGCCTCAATGTTTCTGTTCGTTTCTCCTTCTCTGACTTGTTCTTGCAATGTAGGGGCCACATTGCACACATTAGCCATGCCTGTGAATACGCTGTATGTCTAGTTTATCCTGTAAATCCCTCCCTTGGTAGTGACATATATTTGATTTTGTAAAGGCTTTGTTGCTGAGTTCCCTGTAGCTCCCAGGCCTCGAGCAGCACACGGATCGCTTATCTTAGCAGCAGAGTACATTTTTGAAGGTTCGGTCATAAACACATGCAGATGATTTCGAATCGTTAGCATCGTTTCAAACCCACCCAAGTTGCAGCATTTAAAACTAGCTCAGTTACCTTGGTTACCTCCTTGATTGTCTTCTTTGTCTCCTTTGCTGAATCTCTGTTATTACCCACGCACATTACTACATAGTTCAAGAGATATCAGAGATGTTTGGGGAAAATTATGGATATTAGGAGCGGAACATTGAAGAATTGCGACATGGTGGCTCTGTGAGTAGAAAATTGTGCTGTGGTCTCTTATTTTTTTCTAGAGCTGTATGCCACCTTTGTACACATTGTAGATGCACATTATCTTATTCATAGTCATATATTATTTTGGAAAAACGTTTGATAGTCCTGACGAGACAACAGGGCTGTTTCTTTGGCTACATTCAATGTATTCTAGCTCCATATAATACCCATTTTAATTTACTGAGCATGATAATGTGGTTAATGAAATGGAACCTGCCAAACGACAATCATGAGAAATATGTATCTCTGTGATTCATCAGGACAAACACTGATTACCCTGTTAGCCTATAAGTTTTCATTTTGCCTTTTCTGTGCACACTGTCATGAGTGACACTGTCTGCTATTGCAGTCTCCTGTTAGAAACCACTTTATTTTTTTCATGTAAGTGCTTCCAAAAAAGTAAGTACAAATGACCCGATTCCTCTCAGCAGCACTACTTGCAGAGGATTAAATTCTAAACATAGACTTCATGGCATCTATGTCATGTTAAAGTTTTTCTCCATTGGTTTGGCTCGTTTCCTGAAACAGAAATGACATTCTCAAAATAACATGGAAAAATCTCCAAACCACCTTGCAATTGTGCACAACGGAATGGCATTTCTCATTGATTTTATCAAATTGCAAATGTCTTAGTACATGTCTCAAGTGTCTCAGTGCATCTTTGCAAATGGTTAAGTACAAGTAGCCTACAGTTAGCACAATGAGCCCACATTTAGCACATTTTCCAAATAAATAGATCTTGCTGATCTAAACTGATTAGTTGATTCTCAGTCTAATGGTTGTTCTCTCCAAAACATGTCAGCATGATTTCATTGTGTAAGTCATCATATGCACAATAGTCTGTTCAATTGTCAAAATTAGTCAAGAACATAATACCATGAACACCATATATAAATTTCTTGGAACATTTGATAAATTCATGACAGTAATTGACAGTCAGGTGAAATTAGAACTTGACTAACAAAGGAGGAGTTTCCCACATCTCAGATGACCGACCAAACAGTTTGTTTAGTTACCTGACAGGTGCTGTCTGTGGTTGTGAATGCTGCCAAACATGTATGTATAGAGCTTGGCCTGGGCCAGTACCGCTTGCAGCATGAACATGGAGGTACCTCGCCAAGTAAATGAACAAGGGCAACTTCCTGCTCGAGGAAGAGGAGGAGGAATAAGAAGAAGAGAAGGAGAAGTCAGGATGCGTGATGGTGGAATAGGGGGAAGAGGCCGAGGAGCACGAAGACACCATGCTGTCCCGGATGAAATTCGTCTATGTGAATTGTGAGGAATAATGTGAATTTCCACCGTGGCCCACTCATCAGGGCCTGGTTCACTACCCATCCAAGGCTGCTCATGGAGCTACTACCACCAGACTCTCCTTTCCTCAATCCGATTGAGGAGTTTTATTCCGCTTGGAGGTGGAGAGTGTATGAACATTTGGCTCAAGACCAGAGGTCTCTGCTCCATGCAATGGAAGCTGCGTGTGAGGACATCACAGGGGATCAGTGTAGGGGATGGTTGAGACATTCGTGCCGTTTCTTCCCTCACTGCATCGCAAGGGAAAATCTCCAATGCGATGTGGACGGAAACCTATGGCCAAACAGAGAGCAGTGTGTGGATGGGCAGGAGGATAAGGATGGTGGCCAGGAGAGGGAGGGTGATGGGTGCTGATGAAGGTGACCAGTGAAAGTGTCGCTGTAGTTGTGAAACTTTATTTACAGCACTGTAGGCTATATATAATTTTTCTTGTTTTTTGTTTGTGTTTATATTTCGTACATGTACAAAATACCGTATACATTTTCTTTTTATGTACTCCAATGTATGGAAGCTACTTGTGTGTGAATAAAAATGGTTACAATTTCCTTGGTAGTATGAGTGCAGTATGTGTGATGTCAAACTTTGGAGGCTGCTCTTACTGTAAAATCCTTTTTTTTCAGTTTTATACATAATTGTATTCTGTCAGCTAGACCCCTGCCATGATGACAAAACATCTAGGCATTTTGACTTACAGTGCTTACACGATGCCAAAGGGACATTGCATTTTTGGGGCACTGACTACTTATATGAGAAAGGAATTTAGTTTTGACTCATGAGTAAACTGTTTTGGGAGAGATATGAGCTTTTGCAGGTGATCCATGGTGATGTGCTGAACCATCCAGGTTAATCTGACAAAAGTACTAAGTGAATGCAAATGAGCCAAAGCAATCGAGAAAGATCTTTGACATTTGGATGGTACTGACTCTTTATATGGGAAAGGAATCTAGTTTTGAAGCATGTGTGAACAGTTTTGGGAAAGACATGAACTTTTGCTAGTGAGCTGTAATGTTGCGCAGAACCGTAAGACTGTTTGGCCAAACGATCTTATAGTTTTAAGAATGTAATTTCTGTTTCAAGCAATCAGTTAAACCAACGGAGAAAAACTGTTATGTTCCAGTGGATTCCATGGGTTCCTATAATTTATAATCCCATGCAGCACAAGACACTGGGCTGGGATACACCCTGTTTGGGAGGGGTACACGCTGTCTGGGAGGGGTACACCCTGTTTGGGAGGGGTACACGCTGTCTGGGAGGGGTACACCCTGTTTGGGAGGGGTACAAGCTGATTGGGAGGGATACACCCTGTTTGGGAGGAGTACACGCTGTTTGGGAGGAGTACACCCTGTTTGGGAGGGATACATGCTGTCTGGGAGGGGCACACGCTGTCTGGGAGGGGTACACCCTGTTTGGGAGGAGTACACTCTGTTTGGGAGAGGTACATGCTGTCTGGGAGGGGTACACCCTGTCATATCATTACAGTTCAGGCGCAACAGATGAAAGTGTTGTCACTCTCATGTCTTAAAATTGGAAATGCTAATTGGTAAATGCTAATATCTACTGATTGCAAGAAAAGTCTGATTTTCTGATTTTGCTTATCCAATCCTAGTGATGGATAATGGCACAAGGCAGGGAACAACCCAGGATGGGCACCAACCCATTGCAGGGCACACTCACAGCTACAGTCAATTTGGCAACTCCAATCATTTTTTGGACTGTGGGAGGCAACCAGAGTACCCAGAGGGAACCCCACAAGGACATGGGGAGAACATGCAAACTCCACATACGGATCCTTGGCAGAGGCAACAGTGCAAACCACTGCACCACTGTGCCACTGCACTATTGTGTCACCCAAAACACAAATGTATACCTTTTGTATTAATACTTCCAGTGTTAATTGTTGCTAGGTACCTCTGAGCATACTTCAGCTCTGCTGCTCATTGGAGCCTTAGGCTATTGAGGTTGTTCCTGCCTCGTGTTGTGTGCTGGATTACATTTTAGACCTTATCCTGGATAAACAGCTATGGAAAATGGCTAGAAGGGTGGATTCTAAATGCCAGGACCTAAAACATTGGAAAGTGCCTATTAAAAATCATAACTCTTTAACAAGGCGGACAGTTAAACCCAACTCCTTGGTGACTATGGTGCAGGCTATGTTTGAGAATGGAGTCGATCTTCATACCACCTGCATTAGACAGTCGCCCACTGAATCATACAAGTGGGAGACCAGGAGATGAGTGCATCATTGTGCAGCATTTATACGTAAGATGTTCTGAAACACCGCAAATACCATGTAAAACACAACAACATCAAAATAAAGCGTTTAACATATTAAATCACAGCTGAAACAATTAGACTGGTAAATAAGTAAACGGTATCACAGTGGGCTCATTTAATAAAGCGTGTGTCACAGAGGGTAAGCGCTCATTTGAAATTCAAATAGTGCTCTCGCTTCAAATTACTGTCATTAGCATAAAGAAAGCCATACTGATATATTATTTACCACTTCTTTATGTTTTCCTTTGTAAACTGTTGAAATAGAAATGTTTTTTTTTTCCCTTGTTCTCCTTCTTTCCAAACCTCAAGACGGCAGGAGCTCTCCTCAGCCTCATTAAATCTGAACCAGAGCTTTTCCTTCCTCACCTTGTTCCAGACGGCAAGCGGGGGGAATTTTTAGATATTTTTTCCCCCTTTTTCTCATGGTTATATGTAATTTGCACATTCATTTCCCAAATCTAGTCAGCCATTCAATTGATCTTCAGTAGAATGAATCACCTCTCCGACTAAACCGTGATACAACCATATAACGCATTCAAAATTGTGGCAAGAGACTTTCATGGTGCATGTAAATATTGAAGAAGTATTGGGGGGATAAAACACATTTTAATCCAAATAAAAGCAAAGAAAAGCTTGATAATAAAGAAAGTAGTAATAAAAATGGAATTAAAGCTTATTATCGGCAGTGTTCAGAGAATGTGGATAATTCAAAGGTGGTTAAGGGGGATTAATTTTAAGCATCGTGTGCAACAGGCATGGATCGCAGGGGGGGGCACCCCAGCCGAGACCCAGGTATCTTTCAGAGAATAATTAAGAACGCAGCAATGAAAAATCCTGGAAAAATGACCTATACAAATACCTTAATGCAAACCCATAGAAATGAATAATAAGGAGAATAAAAACCTGAACTGTACGTGTGTTCTGTTAAAACAAAGGGTTATATATGTTTGTTTTTTTTTTCTGGAAGCAAACAAATGGCCATGATTTTAAGGCCACCCCCATTCAGATGTGTTCCCTGTATGGGAGTATACACACGCGCCACGGTCGGCATTTGAGGGAGAGCTGGGGGGGGCTGTTTGTAATTTACGCCCCACGCCAGATGTTCTACATCAGCTACCTACCGTTCTTCACGTTTCGGCATGACAGTCCTAAAGGGTTACGCTTTTCTTACTAACAAACTTCTTATTACTTGATTATTATAATTGTTTCCTCCATGGTTTCATTTTGGTTATTTATTGTTATGTATTTATTTATTTTGTAATTTTTCATCATAGTTCGGAACTTGAGAAATTTGTTGGTTGTTATTGGACGGATGCCGAGGCGTATGGCTCGCTGATAAGTGAGACAGTCTCCCCTGCTTCTGAAAGTCTGCTGATCTACAGCAGTTTAAAGTTACTTCCTTGAACTCATTAATCTGATCCCTACACCCAAAGTGACTTCAAGGGTCACACTGTACAGTATGTGTGCTGCCGGGGATTTAAACCCACACCCTTTGCATTAGTAGCACAGGCTCTACATGTATGTTGCTTACAGTGAGTATTTCTCATGCGCTACTATTAAAGCCGTGTATTACCATGGAGACCAGGGGCTAAGACCAGGGGCTCGGACTACTGTAACTATAAATACCGTCTTTATTTATGCATAATGCAATCCACAGATTTAAAGGGTTCTTAAAACACTATTGTTGGAATAGCTCGGAAATAGTAATACTGTAATAATATTAGTAGCAATCCTACTACTAAATTACACTTAATAAAACATTTACTAAAAATGTGCTACGATGTTTAAAGTAAAAATATATTTAATAACCTGTTTGAATCTATGCATTATTCACTTAATGACCACTTTATTACATACACTTAGCTAGTGCTGGTTAGGACCCATTTTTGCCTCCAGAACTGCTTCATGTGTTGATGAGTTCAGGGAAGCCTTTCTGCACCCCCCTGCAGTACTGAGATGTTATTTTCACATTTGTGGCCTCCCTGTTAGCTATAATGAGTCCAGCCATTCTCCTCTTACAGAACCTCTCTCATTTTCAGCCACAGAACAGCCTGTGATTGGATGTATTTGTTCATCACTCCATTGTGTGTAAACTCTAGGCGCCGTGGCGTGTGAGAATCTCAGGAAGGAGCATGTTTCTGAGATGCTGGGGCCACTGTGTAAGGCAGCACCCTGTTCAGAATCACTTACATCATAAATGTGCGCTGTGCTAATGCTGGACGATAAGATATTGCTCTCGACCCTGAATATGCTGCATGCTGAAGGCCCTTAACGCACAGGTTTACCCGGGCTGAAGTCCAGGGGCCTCCACTGAAAGAAGGCCTCAGCTAATCATGTTTAATAACAACATCCTTTACCATAGCCAAAGCCAGATACACCACTTTTACTGTTACCGCCCCATAGATAAAAGTAGGGGGACACTATGACAACTCAAATAGTCCGCAAATCTGCCTCTGGCTGCACTCATTCATTCACGGGCATATGATTGGCTGTCTGGAGGTGTTGGGTGTTAGCGTTACCTAGCAGGTGTAACCAATAAATGGGATTTTGTTGACAACTAAACAAAACACTTGCTGTGTAATACTTTCTTGACTCGTCACTCCTGACTCTCCAAACATACTTCATGGTGACAACTCGCTCTGAAGCAAGCAGCAGAGCACCGGAATGAAAAGCCGTTACATCAGTCGCGCTGACGGATGGGACGGGTCCTGCACTGTCGCAAAAGCCATTTCCCGACTCTCCCATGAATCTCGGCTGACAGCCATATTTGCTTTCCAGCCTCGACACCTGGGAAAGAACAATCGGACCCTAGCTGATGGGTTAATGTACGATACTTACGTCAAAGTAATGTTTTTAAACGGAACCTGGCCTCAGAGATGCTATCAGATATTAGCGCACCCGCTATAATCATGCTGTGGAAATGAAACGAATTACCCCCAAATGTCTCCATTTAAGGGACCGGGTCTTGGAAAAACTTCTGAAAGCCACGCAATGTTGAGTGACAAACGTGTCATTAGGCCATTGAATAGAGGAGACATTACGCCTCATGCTAGGACCGATAGCACTGGCACACTGAGGACAGAGCATATGATTGTTCAGGATATGAAATACTTGCCAAAGAATCTGTAAAATTAATGTGCTATCAGTTCCAGAGTTTACTACTCACGCAAGACAGAAAAGGTGATTAGCGACACTGGAGAATGAGCTGTTTGTGAAGCCTTATTTATTTGTCCAATTAAATCTGTCTCATCTACTGTTTAGCATTCAAAGTATCAGCCTTTAGCTTCAGAGCAAACATCGACGGTACGACTGATGGCCGTGATCTACCGCATTTTACGGTTACTGAAATTGATCGCGGTTTCAGGTCCATGCAGATATACGTCGCCGCCGCTGCAATGTTAGATTACATTTCGGATTCAGTCAGCAGAGCATCTCAGTTGAGTTTCCATCAATTCGCAATAATTTGGGAGGCGCCTGGTTTCCCACACTGCCGCCCCACATTCGTCTGAACAATTCGAGCGGAGGGTTATTAAATTAAACTCCAGAGTAATGAAAACAGCCATTTACACCACTGTAGTTGTTTGCGAATGTTGGCTATTTGTGAACGTGTGCCGTCCGTATACGTGCACAGAAACACAACCAGAAACAAAGAGAGACCCAACATAACACATGAATACCAGTGATGTGAGTTAGGGGCTATCTCCCAGTTCTCCCAGTTCTCCTTCGTTTCATTTTCTCTGGTGTCTCTGAGGGGAAGTACAATAAAACGTTGATTATCCCAAGAATGAATGAAGCCGCACAAAAGCATAACTAATCTGACACGGAGGCCCATTCACGACAAAACAGAATTAATCATCAAAATCCCGCCGTTCCCTTTTTTTTGACATTCCCATAGAACACGTGGCTCATTGTTGCCAGGCTAAGAGAAAGGCTTGTGATTTGGAAATTGCAGTAATTTGCATGAATCAAATCTTCCCAGATTGTTAGAGGCTGAGGTGCTGATTGAGATCGTCAGTAGGGCAAGTCGATGTTTTTATGACATATTAACCTCTTTCAATGTACGTGATGACATTTTAAAATATTTCATACTTTCTTATTACATTTTCCTTACAGTTTTTCATTACAGGTGTAGACAGCTGCAAAGATTTCGATAATGCCACACTATATTAACATGTATTGTGAAAATGTTTTGGTTAGAGTTAGCAGGGTTAACATGAAAATTTTGACATACAAAAAAGCAATAACAACAATAAAAATGTACACACCTTCCAGGGTGTACAGCACCTTGTCTCTGCCTGGGACTGGTTAAACCCCCCGCCCTCCCAGACCCCATCCAGGATAAGCAGCTGGAAGATGGACGAACGGTTGGATAATAATAAAAATAATAAATTGCATCTGGCAATTATTATGCATTCATTATTTTCATCATTTAAATAATAATAAAATTTAGTTGTACACATCTCCATTCCTCAGTGTAATTACCGCTTCGTTGAGCCTGCAGGATGGGGACCTCGTTCGTGACCGGATTAAGTAATTACATCTCTGTCTGCAGCCTGGGCTTTGTGGCTTTTCTGTGAGTATAAATCACGAGACAGACCTAGCAGCCTTAAACAAAGCAGGAGACGGAAACCACGAAAGATCTGCAGATGAACAGGATTTATCTCACCTTTTCATATTTTCACTTCTGTGCTCACTGGTGTAAAATGGCCAAAAAAATTGTTGAAGTTTAAAGCTTTGACTAATTTCTTGAGGATTTAGTAGTAGGAATTGTCTCTTATGTATGCAGCAGTGGAATTACAAGCAAAATATTAGTTCACTGCATGTTTGTATTTAGATTGAGTTTATGCAAATGTGGCAGAGCATGATGGGAAGAGTGCCGTGATTTAGGCTGCTTTCCATTTGAACTCAGAAGTTGGAAATTCCAGGTTCCTGGTTGGAAATTTCAGCTGGAACGCTCCCTGAAGGTGGAATTCTGAATCTTGAAATTAGAACATCCGTAACCTCAGAATTCAAGATAGCTACACCCCGTATCAACAGAATTGAAGGCTTTTTATAGTGTTTATTAGCACTTCTGCCTTATTTGTGTCTCATTAAAGTACACACAGTACTGTCCAATTGCTATCTGTGGACATGTGGCTATGATGTTTGTATGTGTAAAATCCATAGTAATGTGTTTTCATCAACTGATATTGCTAACGATGGATAACAACGAACCTGGTCATTTAAACTGGGGTACCTTAAATCAGACAAGTTATCTGGCTAAGCAAGAAATCCTGCTATCTGAAGCAGGTCCCAGGTATTGCTACATGGCAGTTGTGCTGAAACGCCATTAACTCAGGTGTGACTTCATTCACAGTTCCAACGTCCAACCTCCGAGGTAAATGGAACACAGCATAAGGGTTTTCTGGGGGTCGGGTGTTTTCAAGGCACCTTCACCTGCAACTCACGGGCTGGCAGGGGCCATGCCACTGTCACTGGTGTCACTGGTGTCACTGGTGTGTGAATCACAGGTCTGCACCTGTACCTCTGCTTCACGAAATCTCCTGCTGTAAACCTCCATCGTATCAATCCATGTGACCATGAGCAGATTGGATCGTGACTTTTGGAAAAAACCTATGCCCTCTACATCTACAAGGTCTCTGGGTGGTCTCCATTTTTTGGAAGGAGGGGGCGATAAGCCATGTGGGATGAAGGACTTACCTAACCGGGCTGCCGTGGAAAATGAGGCCAGCTTACCATCCATCACCATGGAGGCAGAGAGAGCGGGAGAACTGTGGACATTGCGTGAGAATGGGAGCTCAGCAGAAGTGATACCAGAGAAGGTGCTGATACTTATATCATTTTTAATTCTGCCCTCAGAACATTTTTGTGCAAGTAAAACTCCCATGAATTTTTATACGCAGAGATTTGAGGTGCTGATTGGGTTGTTGGAAGGGCGTGAGAGTCTCCATACTCCCACACTCAGACTCACGTCAAGGTTATCTGGGTTTATTCAGGATCCCAAAAGCCACTGCACCCCTTGGTCCTGGTGCCTATCTGCTCCTCTTTACTGTCGACACAATTCCAAGCGGAAATTTCATATAATATTAGCATGCGACACGTCTGCTGCCGCCATTAACCCTCAGACATGCTCGGACTTCCTGCTGCGCTCGCTGTTTTATATGTATGGACATTTTTGCATGTGTATTTCCCTCGATGACCTCATCGCATTTCATTATACCAGCCCCATTTTGTGAAGCAGCCCCCACAGCACTGATTTCAAAACCCCTTTAGTAGGAACAGCTCACTGTAACCAGTATTAATTGTCAGACCGGGGACATCTGTGTACCTTTTTACACAAAATGTAAATCACTGCACTCAAAGCGGGGAAACTTTTCCCAGCTCACACCCATTGACGTGCTTCAAATCTTGGTCAGAAATGGGCACCCGCCCTAAGCAGGGGTTCAGCACTGAGAGCGAGGAGCTTTGGCAGGACTTAATGGTGTGGAACAAAGGCACCAGCCTGCACTGGTATCAGTGGGAGGGAGCTGTGGCAGCCAGTCATAATGCCCCCCCCACCGGTCATCCTAAATGTACTCCTCTGAAGAGACCTAAAAAGGATTGCAAAATAGGAAAGAAGAAAAAAGAAGAGACGAAATATCTGAATGAGATGTTTTGAGTGCTTTTATTTATAGCAGGATATAAAGATGGGGGTGTGAAGGGGGGGGCACAGATTCTTGCTTTTATCTGGTTCCTTCTCTTATTTTCTTGAATCGCATTCTGGGCTTTCAGTTCCGTACATTGACGTCCAGTATGATGCTGAACGGGGCCTTTTAATGCAGAACTGCGTCTCTCCAAAGTCCGCACATAAGGCTCCTGGCTTCCCTTGTCTTCCTTCTCTTTCTCATCCTCCTCTTCCTCATTCCCTTCCTTCCTTTACAACATAAATGGGAGGGGGGGGGCTGCTTTTTGTCCTTTAGGAGCTGGAGGCCGGCCCCTCGTAAGCCCTCACGCTCCAGCCACTGCTTCCCGTTTCAAGTGTGTGGGGGACGGGGGTGTCGCTCAACCCGCTGTTTTAATTGCTCCCAGAGAAAGATGGGGGATAATGGGAAGGAGGGACCACCCCCCGCTGCTTCCCCGGTCCATTCTGCACTCCTTCAGCAGACCCAGATTAACCCACCCGCTCCGTGGCCAGCGACTGCGTTAATAAAGCACCCCTTGGTATTAATGGGCTTCCTCTGTGCAGCATATGCGTGCAAATGAGGCTTTATTAACTACTAATGCGTAGGCTGCCTCATGCGTAATTGTGCATTCATTTTTTAACGTAATAGACACTGATATTAAATGTCCATGGGTGTATGTATTTTACCCCCCAGGCCCCCGTGATCCACATGCCCTTTATCGCATTTATGTGGAAGTGTTGGATAAGCAGGAAAAATTTGGTACCAACAACTCGTTAGCAATAAGTTAAATGCCTTAGCTGCCGATTCAGACTACCGTCTGAGATTTTGGGCCTGGTTTGTTTCCGGTGCATTCTAGCATATGTTGATGCTTCCATGTTCCATTCTCACCAGTGTGGGGAAGCAGTAAAAAAGGCCAATAGGATGTTGGGGTATATCTCCAGGTGCGTGGAGTTTAAGTCAAGGG
>JABFEA020000017.1:1035520-1046552 GCA_019775915.2 Cyphomyrus plagiostoma | reverse complement strand
AAAGTAGTTCTGAAGGCGAAAGGGGGTCAAACATCGTATTAGTATGGTGTTCCTAATAATCCTTTAGGTGAGTGTATTGTATAGCTTTTGCACTATTTTTCCATTTCAGATTAGGTGCCAAACTGCATTTCCTTGTCTGGTTACTTGTACTTTGTGCAATAACAATAAAGTTTATTCTAATCTAATTTGAATCTATTCTAATCTCTACGACTGAAAGTTGAAGTTTAGTTCCTTGGATTGTCCCATGTCCATAATCACAATTTAAAAAAATGATTGGATATTATGAAAGCCTTTCTTCTTCTTTTTTTAGAACTTCTGACAGCTGGTATCTGGCATTACATTTGCATAGTGTAACTGAAGTCCCCTAAAATAACATATATCATGAAAAACAATGTATCTTTTCTTACCTGTTTACACTGCTGTATGTCTGACAGGAGCAGACCAGGTTAATCTAAACTGGAGTAGAATTAACTTCTTGAGCCAGAAGAGTCAAGAAAGCATTAAGACAGCTGGTCACTGGATATTAATGCTGCCCTTCCAGAGACGGGGGCAAGGACAGCTGGAAAAAGGAGGGATTCTACATCACATAAGCCTCTAGTCCAAATATTTCTTTTGATTCTACATATAAATTATTTTTTCTGTCCATACATTTATTCCTTTTCTGAACTGGTTAGTCTGGATGTTGCATTTCAACCAGAAAAAAAAATCTTTACATTACAGAATGTTACAATTGTTTTGCTGCGATTGCTGTTCAGAGTGAATAGTAGCATATTTCTTGCTACTGAGAAACTTGCATTTTTTTCATAATAAAGACATTTGAATTGTTCTTTGCAATTTGAAACATTCTTGCACGTTTGTATCAGTACAAACAGATCCCTCTGATTTCATTTCTAACAGAGGGAAAAGTAAACCATTTCTCATCACCGATTCCCAGGTGAAGTAACCTTTGGGCTTTCTTTCTTATTTTCGCACCCTCATACCCTGTGCCCTGTAATTTTCAGTTTGAATGAGATACTTAAATAATTCATGCTTCCTTCCTGTGCTCAGAGAAGGTGGCCATGTTGCCCTCTGTACATCATCCAAGCTGAGTGGTTACTCTAGAACAGGTGGGCTTTCAGAGATTTCCCAAATGCAATACCCAGCTCTCTCTTTTTTTATCTGCCCCCTTTCAGTCCCACAAAGTACTGATAATATCTGATAATATACATATATATATATTCTGCAGCAGAAATAATTTCTTGGTACGGCGAATTGAACTTATCCACCGTGTCATACTAACCCGGTGCTTAGCACACTGTGTAAAGAAACAGAAGCTTTTTTAGGGATGTATTTCTGTTTTTATACCGATCTCACAACTTACTGGGTGACGCAGTTAAGAACTTAACCACCCCGCGGCTACGTCTTCTCCAAGCATATCTGGGTCATTCGAGCCCAGCAAACATCTTGCCGCCACGCAGTCACCTCTACCAAGGCGAGCATGAGACTCATTAACATCTACGGGCACACCTGTAAATGTCAAGCTACTCTCCGCGGCTCATTAATAATAAAACGGAACATCATTTCAATCCCCCGGCCCGCGTGGCATTTTGGCAATCAGCGGATGAACTGTTCTAATTTGCAGTGCTGCCCTTAGGGGCGCGATCTGCATACAATGAATATTTAAGAGCCGCAGAGGCATGGGGTGACCGGCAGCAAGGGGGTGAGAGACGGGCGGCCAGGCCCGGCACCAAGGCCCCTCGGAAGCCGGCGGCGGCACGGGGGGGAAAACAACGGGGAGTCTAGTCCTTTCCCCCAGACATCAATATTCGTTTCTCGGCATTAAGTAGCTGCTGCCAGACTGGATATCATCCCCCTTTGAGATCAAGAGAGGGAATGTCTGGGCTGTGACCAGTCTGGGGGAAAAAGCGAGCCCAGGCAGGTGCAGTCGGTGGGGGGGGCGAGGGGGGGTGGCATTTGTGGAAAATTAAGTTGAAGCTCCCCCTGCACGCTTCCCTTCACCACTTGCTAGAAAATTCCAGGTGCAAACCGAAAAAAAATATTATACTGATAATTTATTATATGAGCCATTTTGGATTTCTCCTCTTCTCCCAGTCACATGATCACCTGAGAGAATCAAGGCAAGGCTCAGGGCCCTGAGGTGTAGGGGCTTGCAATTATTTTTTTCTTCTGGATATTACATCAGCACTATATTGTGTCGGTGGGGCCCTGACAATGAATTTAGACTCTACTCCCTTAAATTCGAGCCTGTGCGAAGGAATAGTGATATAGAAAGCACTTCCAGAAGGGTGCTGCCACTCCTACCAGGGTCCTTACACTGAAGAAGAGAGAGCACATCACTCTAGTTTTCAGGTCCTTACACTGGCTCCCTGTCTCCTAACACAAAGGAGAGGTGGTCATTTTTGTTAGCATTTCCGTGGAAGTGACCTGACTGTCGAGCCAGCTAACCACTCGTCATAAGCATCCATTTAGCCAGACAGCCACCATGGTGCTAACAAAAGCTTTTTTTCCTTTTAACAAATAAGCTATTTCGTGTGGTGACATTAACAACAAAATGTGAGTTTGAAAAACCTGGAGTAAACATTATTTCTGAAATTTTCACACATATATCAAAACTCACTGATTTATTACAGGTTTCCAGTGCTTTCTCCAGCTAGAAATAAAAACAAAATCATAATTAAGACCTTGCTGATGTGTTTTTTTGTTTCATTGGACAATTAAATTGTTCCTTGCTGAAAGACATTTGGGTACAGTGCTGAAAGCATGTAAAGCTGTTTGGAAAGTCTTCAATAGTCTGACCACCCAGTGTGTGGTTACTATTTAGATGCAAGCCTAACAACTGTAATTGAAACGGCTAAACATTTAGTTTTGCTTCGTAAACTGTGGAACTGAAGGATTTAGTGATTTCTCAGTCTGAGAACAAAAACATTATTCCAGTTCCAGCTTTGATGTAAAATGTGATGCCTTTTGGTATTATACATTCAAGGCAGAATTTCCTTATGGAAATAGGTAGGTTTATTTGCCATTCCAATGACAACAGACATCAATCATGTTTGATTAAAGTTGCAAACATAGAAGTAGGTTGTTATTAGAGATAGAGCTGGAGTACCCTAATATGAAACCTAACCCTAAAGCCAATCTTAATCATAACCCTAGACCTATCCCTGATGTTAACCCTCATCCTAGTCCCAACATTAAACCCAGCCCAAAACCCAGCTCTAACCCTTCATACACTTGAAACCTGCATTTGTAATCAGCAATGCATGAAACCACCTTGTACCAAGTCTAAAGTCTCTATGACACACAAATAGAAAACACATTGTCCAAAACAAAAAAGAGAAAAAAAAACAAAAAAGAAACAACAAAAAAGAGAAAATAAAAACTTGCACATTCAGAATCGGCAATGTATGAAAACACCATGTACTAAGTCTAAAGTCTCTATGACAAACACATATAAAACACATTGTCCAAGAATTGCCACGTTGTCTAAAAACAAAGTGAAAAAACACCAGTCTCAAGTCTCTATGACGAACACTTAGAAAACACCGTATTCAAGACTTTTGAAATAACGTGTGAAAACATCAAGTACAATGTATCTATAACTAACAGTGACAATACAAAGCGCAATACCCTGGGAAGCACCAAGTCACAGCTTAGCCTTAGCATTAAAGTTAGCATCTCAGAATCAGCTTAAACTTCAGATCTATACGTCTCATGCCTCTTAGATGCCAAATCTGGCATTATCTCAAAAGTTAGCATCTTAGCATCCCAAAGCGAAAGTGAGTGTACAGTATCTCAGGCTAGGAAGGCCATAGAGACTTGAAACAAAGTTCCCTAGACTCCTCTTGACGCATAGAACTCACTGGGAAATAAATAAATAAAATTTGCCCACCCCATGTCCAAAAATGAGCAGCCCACACCCCCTGTTTTGTTTTTCTGTGGCTTTCGTCCCCGTACACTAACTGTGATCCTAAATTAGGGATTTCTAGGAAATTAGAGTTAATTTCAGCAGAGAAATCAAAGAAGTGAATCTGCACTTATAACTCTGGAACAAAGCATCCTGTATTTTTTGATGATTTTCCTGAAACATGTGGATTTTCAGCTTTCATTTGATGCCACTCTCATGTCTCTGCAACCTTCCATTCAAACGTGGGTTTACCTGCAGTTCCCCATCCTATAGGGGACACAAGACTTCTGAGAATCAGATTCGGGAATCTCTAAGGCCCTAACCTTAACTCAAAATCCCTAACCTCAGGTAGATTTCTCCTTACGGAATTAAGCTCTGTACTCCCATCCTAAATCCTCCACCTCCTAAAATTAAGCAATTAGGTACTAGGTGTGGGATCTCTGGACTTGGACTCAAATTCCAGATTCTTACCCCAAATCCCTAACCCAGATGCCATATCCATAATTCGATTATCCAACTCCTAGATTTCCGATTTCCTAACTCTCCTCCCTGAGATCCTCTCCAGGCCGAAATGTATCAAAGTCCTGTAGGGTTTCAGGGAGGTTTCCAGTTGATTTTTGTGTCAAGATACGTCCTCCCAGAAAGAATCCAAGGAGTTTTCAAAACTATAAAATTTTGTCAGCTTGTGGGTTCTGAGGAAAAGAGGTCATTTCTACCTGAGAATGATATGTTGCATGGCAGCCTCTGCAATGAGTGTTTAAGGAGCAATCAGCGTGGCCCACTCCCCCCCCACCCCCAGGAGAACGTATCTGAATATCTGCATTTATCTGGGGACTCGCCGGTCACACAGAGGGTCCCCGTAGCCTGGGGATTGTCGGCATTCAGCAGCACCTCCAGTGTGGCCGGCTGCAGCTTGGCACTGGGTCAGCAGGGTGTCCACATGGAGATGCTTCCCAATTAATATTATTGATGTAAATCACATAAATGTAGTTAAAGTGTGAATCGTGTTACTTCTGAATGACTTGTTGTATAACAACAAAGAAACAAAAATGACAACAAGCAAACAACAACAACAAGAATAATAATAGTAATAATAATCATTATCATCACATGTGCAGGTTTTCTCCACATACTTGGGCCTGTATTAAGAATAAAGATTCCTTGTTTAGCCAGATAACTTGTCAGATTTAAAGTAATGTGGGATAAATGTAAGAGAACAAAGATAATGTCCATGTGAACAAGTTACCCAGCTAAGAAAGAAATCTGGTTCAGAATGTAGGTCCCTGGGTTCCTCTTGGGTGTAACGGATAAACATGTGGATATATGGATAAGAATATTTAATAAAATTTGTATATTTGCAATTTATATTTTATATCATCATAACTGTAAATGCAGGAAGGTGTCAGATAAAAGTTTCAGAAGCCTAATTTGCCAAATGATTATTTTTCTAATGTTCTATTATTTAGTAACATAAGTTTAGAATTATAGAGACATGTGGTGTCCATCATCTCATTGGTATGGAAATTTCCAGAAGCCGTCCATATTAGCTGCGCAGTACTCATTAATTACAGAGGCTTAAAGATTTATGGGGCTATTTCCTACTTACAAACTCATAAATTGTGCACCACCATATAAACAACAAGAAACAAATGGAAGAAATTACCTCTGAAAATACCAGCATCAAAAAGACAGCGAAAATAATAGAAAAAAGCAAATTTTACAATATAAAGCTAGTAGCAGTATTTTACGAAAGTGTATGCATACCGTAGGATAATATGTGTTCGACGGAATCAGGAAGCACTTTCACGATGTTTTATGAATTATTGCACCTTTTCTATAAAGTACTAAAACAATGCTTTTGTGAACAATTTGTTTCTTTATTCAGTACAAAATCCGCTGAGTATAATAAACAGTTTTTTTCACACAGAACAAAGATAATTAAATATCACAAAATGGGAAATTAATTCCAAAGCACATTATGAAAGCTCCAATCTAATTTAAATACCATTGTTTTCTGTTATGCTCATTATATTAAAATTAATTATGCATAGTTATTTGAGAAAATTCATCATCCAATGTTGAATAAATGAAACCATGTGAATCATTGCAATACCAGGACTGGTCTTGTTAATGAATTAAAACAAAGTATGCATTAGTAATTGCCTTAAGAAAGATCTTATAATGGATAAAAGTTCAACCCAATATATGTATTTTCCATTTTATTCAATTTAATTTACATTAATAGTTTTTTGTGTGCTTGCCTTTCATATTTAAGTGCCCATCTGTGCTCAAGGACCAAAGTGCTCTTCAAACAAATCTGTCAGCAGAATAAATAAGGCAACTACATAATCACATTTGATGAATCATATTGACAGAAATGTGGATCATGTTGTGATGTCACTCTGTGCGGATTCATTTCCTTTGGCTGCATAGGAAGTCACCAAGTGTTACTAAATAATTTAACAGGTGTAGCTCTCCTTGAGACTCTGTACTTGAAGAAAAAAGATGGCTAGATTGATGGGTGTTGCAGCTAGGACACTATTATATAGTAAAACTACAACCAAGCACATCTTGTAACTAAAGTAGAAATCCTACTTCGGCCTGGAAGCATCTGGCCCAAGAGCCCTTCTGTTACTTCAGGGTAACCTTCAAAGTCTAAAGCCATGTAGTGGTATGTAGTTCTGCAAATTAGAATCTTGTGTATGTGACAGGAAGGTTGCTAGTTTGAATCCCTGGGTTTCCCCCATTGGGCCCCTGAGTGAGGCCCTTAATATTCATTTGCTCCAGTGATTGTCTGACAAAAAAAGCATCGCTTTGGATAAAATCTATTGCTAAGTAAACAGACCATTATGTCCAGAGTCTGAATTATCCATAGTGTGTTTTTTTTTTGGCCTATTTTGAAGAGAGCAGTGTTTCGCTGTGGCATCGCTGGTTATGACAGGTGACGCACAGGTGCGACATCAGCGACAAGGTTTGTGCTGATGCATTTGTAGAAACGGGAAATGCAGCGGAAAGCAGGAATTCGGAGTCCCAAGGCGTCAGCTGCGCTGGTGACTTCCCAGAAAATCCACGAGGAAGTAGATTTGCTATCAGGGATGGAGTCAAGCCTGCAGGGACCCACAGCAGAATCGGGCTCCTTCCCAGGGGACACAGAGAAGCTGGGGGAGACAGAGGTGGTGTAATCACAGCTGAGCGCGTCCGGGCACGGCCAGCAACCGGTCACTCGCTCTGTCGGCACACGTCTACGCATCGCTGTAGTTACACTCAAGGCTCTCGAACGTGAAGAGACAATCACACACTAAATGTCTGGATTTAGCGTCCAGCAGAGCAACGAGGAAAGTCTGGTTGGAAACAGAAAAGCAGGTTCGTTCCACAAAAACAAGAGGAATGCATCTGGGATCACAACAGTAAGTGGGAACGAAATGGATCGAGTCGCTGTCTGCTAGTTGTTAGCTATTCTTGGAAGGACATGGCCTGAGGAAATAGAGTAAGAATAATTGCAGCACCACGCTTAATGGACACGTCCTTAAATGTACAATATAATAACTGACATAGCTGTCTTCATTTGAAATCCTATTTCCTGTGGAGTTTGTTATACCAAACTTAAGCAAGGTTTTAGCTGTTACAGTCCACGCAGAACCCGAATGAAATCTATGGCAGTGTCAGATATTAATAAATTATAGCATTAGCTTTGTTCCATCCAAGGTCACATCACAGTATGCACTGTGGAGCAGTCGATGCAAGGGACAGGAAAACATGTTGGTTGTTTTGTAATAGTGATCTTTTCCCAGATAAACCCTGGGAGGCCCGCAAAGGCGGCTCATATGCGTATTCATCGATCCATAAGCAGATCCAGTTGGGTCAGGCTGACCCAGACCTTTTCACAAATTACAAGATATTTGTTTTCTTGAGAAACACAACACAATGGGATGTCACATGACTCAGGGAAGTCAGGTGACCAACATGTGCCGAGGATAATGCACTATGCCTTCAGAATGCAGTGCAAAGCTTCATTAATTGTTATACTAACCATCATAATGTATTATGAAGAAAGTTAGAGTGCATTTTATATGAAAGTTTCACAGAGCATTCAAAATGGATAATAAACATTGCTATAATGTGTTGTGCCTTTTTATAAATAGTTTTAGCCATGTTTATAATGCTTTATGAATGCATTATAATGCATTATGAAGATATCTATAATGTACTGTACAAGAGTGCTTTAAGTAAAGTACCCGTTTCTGTTTGGTTAAACTCCCATCACTGAATAAAATCCCTGTTCCTTCCTCTTATCCTTGTCCTGCATGCTTCTGCTCACTGTCTCACCCAAATAAAGTCTTATGTAGTCATATCACACCACAACACAGAGGTCATTACTGTAATGCTATCCACATTCCCCACACACCCCAACACACATCAACTAAATCTTTTAAAGTAAAAGGAATACAAATTGCATGCTAATAAATTATATTCACAGCACAATGCTATCCAGCTAAAACATTCACCAGAAAAGATTCAAGGTTTTTATTTACCACAGGCAACATTGTATGGTACAATTGTAGTAAAATGTTATTGTATCAAAACACCACAGATACTGTATATAAACATTCCTTATATATAAATTATAAGGAAAAATGTTAAGATAAATAATAAAATAGAGAATGGAAAAGTCAGAAAAACGTGTATTCGTGTAATATGAGGTGCTAGATGCAAAATCTGTAATTCTGTAATGTGCAAATGCAGTAGAAGTGGTGTAATTATCAGAATTTCAGGCCAAGTTTCTTGGGTAATGCCACAGCAAACACTGTAGAGCAAGCTATTCACTTGCTATATATTAGACTAGCTATTCACTTATAGCTATTCACTTGCAAAAATATCTGACGAGAAAGTGCCAGCAAGAAAAGTGCCCAGGAAGGTTATATAGATGATAAATGCAGTGACAACCACTTCACAGTAACATGAAATGGCACATAGATCAAGCAATTTGCATCATACAATAACATTAAGAGGTCAATATATCCAAAACATGGGGGAATGATTTTTTTTCCTATATTCCCCTGAGTGTCTTGCAAGGCTGAAGCTATTTTGGATACAAACAAAACTATATACATACAGTGGTACCTCGGTTCTCGAACTTAATCCATTCCGGACTTCGGATCGAATCATAAAAAGTTCGAGTTTTGATCGAATTTCTCCCATAAGAAATAATGGAAAACCAATTAATTGGTTCCCGGCTCCCCAAAATTACACCTACTGTAAATATTTTTTTTTTTTAGTATTTAAACACAAAATGAACAGGATAAAACAAGAACAGCATTTTTTTCTTAATGGCTTCCAAAACAAGATCTTATCCCAACCTACCCCTGTCCTGTCCCGATTCTCCACTCCTTCCGTGTGCCACGGCCCCTCGTTAACCTCGTGTGGGATACCCATGTGATCTGCTGTTTCTGGTTGTTGTCATTAGTCCTCTGTATTAAGTCCGCATTTCAGTTTGTTTCCCCAGTACGGTCATTGGGTGCCTTCGACCTGGTTACGGCGCTGGCTTAAAGCAACACATTCTGATCCTGACGCAATGCATTACAGTTAGATGCATTGTGACCTCTCACCCGGCTGCACAAGCTGGAACTGCCTCTGTGACGACACACCTTTGCCCTTATTGGCTGAAGAGTATAGTTACACGCATGACATTTGTATCCCAGGCAGTTTCGATGCGTAATCTGCTATTTCTCTCGAATATCACGTAAAGCAGTGAGAACTGGTTTTCAGTTAATTTACCTATTAAAATAAAGTTTAAATAAATTACATAAATGCTCTAATAGTACACGTAAGTTGGTGGTTTATTTATTGTTAGTTACTAAAATGCTGCGCTGCTTTATTTGGTTAATCGTCCAGTCTGTGAAGAAGGCATTCAAGTAAGAATTGCATTGTAGTATGACTAATTTCCGGGTGCGTACAATTTATATTAGGTCAGCATTCATGGTTCGAATTCTGATATTCAGATTGAGTTCTAGGTCAAACTAGTTTGTTCAACTTTCAAGAAATTCGAATTCTAGTGAGTTTAAGAATGGAGGTACCACTGTATATATTTTTCAAACACCTTAAGTGAATTGCAGTGACTTAGGAAAACAGCTGTCGGCCTTTAACTTAAAGAGCTATTTTCATTCACTATAGCGCTAAATGTGTGACAGTATTTAACGTGCCTCTGAGGCAGAGAGATAGCAGTGGAAAACAGGGAGAGTGAGGAAGACAACAATAGCAGCAGCGTGCTCACAAGAACGAGGGGAAAATGAATAAACACAATGAGCGGGCGTTTCCGTGGCAACCGCATAATTATGACAGCCCGCCAGTGGCTGCGTGAAGCTGCCTGTGTTGGTTTCAGATGTTTACCTCTGATGTGGCTCAGGGTCCATAGCAACCTGGATCTGTGAGGGGGCTAATTTTCCTGACAGCCCCTCAGAAGTCAGCCTCCCATGTTGTGCTGCTATTTCTATCATTCATATGCCCCCCCTCCCACACCAACCCCCACATCCCCGCCTCCCTGACAGGTGCATCTTCCCGCGGGGGGCTGACTGCGACCGCGAGAAGCTCAGATCGACGGAGGCCGTAGTGTGAAATTTCCTCCTGGCTTTGCTGCAGTCGTCGTATCAGAGGAGCTCTTAGAGAGAGCCGTTTATGCCCTGCTGTTTACGCCCCCGCTGTGGGTGCAACTTGCCAACACACCTAAACTCACAGCACTGATCTCGAACATTCTGAAGCAGTACCCCACATGTGCAATTTACACACACATATATATATATATATATATATATACACAGGTTCTCATCGACTTACGACCTATCCAATTTACGACCAATCGACTTTACGACCATGAACGCAGCTCGTATGTCTGGCAGCACAAATGTTGCCCAGCTGGGCGTACTGTTTGCGCACCAGTTCCCGGCAGCACTACCATTCCCGCGCACGCTAAGCCGCTAACTGTAACTGTATCCCAGTAACAGTATAACTATAATGAACCAAGAAAATCATGATGTATAACAATAGATAATGAACTAAGAAAATTATGATAAGGTATGACTTAAAGATTTTTATAACAATACATAACTGTACAGTAGGCTATACATATGCGAC
>JABFEA020000017.1:1016427-1030898 GCA_019775915.2 Cyphomyrus plagiostoma | reverse complement strand
GGTGACAGCATTTGTCATTGTTATGGCAGCATGAGTCACTTTTGGGTGAATTGTGAAACGTTTTGGTGGTTGTAGGGAATTTTGCACCAAAGGTTAAGTGATCTGCTCAGGTATGTATTGGTACAACCCACTGTGTGAAGTGAAAAAAGCAGACATGGTATTGAGACAAGTGTGAAAATGATCGGAAAAAACTGTAAGTTCGAAAACCGAGGTACCACCATATTTGTGATTGTGTGGGACAATGTGGCCTTTCATCATTCCCACCAAGTCACAGAGGGGTTTACTGCCCATCCCAGGATGATGTCACTACTCTTGCCACCAAACTCTCCATTCCGCAACCACATTGAAGAATTTTTTTCTGCATGGTGGTCGCTTTTAGATGCAATTTCTGCTGGGTGTACGGACATCCATGTGACACCCAGAGGTGGATAAGGCACTCAACGAGATTTTTCCCTCGATGTATTGCAAGACAAAATATTCAGTGTGAAACTGATGAAAATTTATGGCCAAATGCAAAGGACCGAATGGATCAGGCCAGGACAAGTATGTAACTCTATACAGTGAAACTTTGCTATTTGGCGAATTATGTTCGTTTTCTTTTGTATTGAATGTACTTTTAGTAGGTGTTTGTAATGTATTTTTCTTTTCCAGTGTATTCCGCAGCTGAATTTATTTACTGTATTATTTGTTTGTGTTACAATGTTTACTGTAAGACATGCCATACGTTTTTCTTTTATTTTGCAATAAACATTGTGTGAAAAATATAGGATACAACAACACATCACATATATGCATTTTGCAGTGCTTCAAGTTGTTTGTGTTTTTCCATGCTTTGTACTTTGTGTGACAAAGTCGTTTTGTGAGAGAGTGCATGTGCTATAGGTTTGGCAGCATGAGTCACTTTTGGGTGAAGTGTGAAGTGTTTTTGTGGTTTTAGTGCATTTTGCATCCAAAGTTAACTGATTTGCTCAGGTGCATGTTTGTAAAGTTTACAGTGTGAAGTGTTTTGAAAAAGTGGACATGGTATTGAGACGAGTGTGAAAACGGTTGACAAAAAACTGTAATATGCATGAGTAAATAATCAAGAACGTTTATTAAATAATTAATAGCCAACCATCACGTTTATTTCGGGAAAGCAAAAGTGGATATTGCTGGCACATCGAGTGATGCTCACAGACCCCCAGAGCGACCTGAGGTGGGCAGATGAAAGTGCATACAGGTGTCTATGTGTGTGTTTTGTTTTCTCTTCAAATACACAAGCATTAAACATCTATCCATTTCCCAAACTGCTTATCCTACTGGGTCACAGGGGTTCCGGAACCCATCCCAGAAACAATGGGCACGAAGAAGGGAACAACCCTGGATGGGGGGCCAGCCCATCGCAGGGCACGTTCACACACCAACCACTCACACATGCACACCTATGGGTGGTTTAGTAACTCCGATTAGCCTCAGCATGTCTTTGGAAACCGGAGTGCCCAGAGGAAACCCCACGACAACATGAGGTGAACATGCAAACTCCACACACATGGAACCCAGGCAGAGACTCAAACCCAGGTCCCAGAGGTGTGAGGCAACAGCGCAAAACACTGCACCACCATGTCACCCAGCACTAAATGTAGCTACTTATAAGATTCAGAACTATAAAATCAAACCAGATCACACCAAACATATATTTAATTCTGTTCAAGTCTTATGATGTATATTTAGAAACTTAACATTTAATATTAAGGACAGTATCCAGGTAACATCTGAATCTGTGAATCTGTGCTGGGCTTCTCTCTTGCATTAATGAAATTCTAGTTTTATATTAAGCTTTGTTTGTAATAGGATACATTTATCTGCTTCCATAACTTATCAATAGGACACATTCAGTTCCTAGAGGTGTGTGTAAATTATGAATAACCCCAGAGATCTAAGTTATTATTCATAAGAGATTGTTTAACTGGGATGGGAAATTGCAGCAGTTACGTGTGCAGAATGTAATTAAAGACTCAGTTGCAGCTGCTGTAGAGATTCGTTGTTTCCAGGATCCTTTCCAAAGCCTGTCGAATCAAGCAGGGCTGTTTAATTTTTATTGCTAACCTTTGCAGAGAGGCAAAATTTCAATGCATCTTTGATGCAGGACAGTTCAAAGTACGTCAGCATTTGCATTTCTTTTGTGAGAGGTTTTCTTCCGATTTCCCCATTTAATCCGATTCATTACCTTGGGCCCCATCTTCGCCTCAGCCTGGTGTCGGGGGATGCAGGGCGTGCCGCTGAAATAAAGAGTATGGATGTGTTTTTGTTCCCCCAATTTGCTCAGTCAAAGCCCTGATAACCCGGGGGAGATGCTGTTTTTGTCGCAGCTTTTTTGAAATGGCCACGGGATGCAGCCAATCAGGAAGGAGTATGAGTTAGCGCCATCCAATGGGGATCCAGATTCAGAATTGACTCTGTGGAAACGCTGTTCTTTTTATGCTACTGTCACATTTATTTATTTGGCAGATGCTTTTGTCCAAAGCAACGTGCAAGTAAGACAGGTGGTCACAAGCATTAGTGCAGCCCTTAGCTGGCTTGCTGTTGACCAGGAAGCCGTTTGTATTGGCCATTAATTGCTGAAATATATCAGAATGTTTCAAATTTCAGAAAGAAACTGCTCAAAGGCATAAAAATCGTAACCCCTCATTGTACACTGAATGATTATTACCAATTCAAAATGAACGCAATTACATTTGATGCACCAATTTAGAAACGTGAAAAAGGATACATATTAAAACATACATATTTACATAGATTAAATGAATTTCAGTATGCCAGATGTCCATGTATTCTGTATTGTAAATATTAATTACTGCCACGTATCTGTTTTTAATTAAAATGTTGAGTCTCCACTGAATTGTTACTTCGTGTTTCGCCATGAAGTTGATGTCTTTGTTCTTTTCATTAAAGTTACGATAATTACACCTGGCATTCAGAAAGGCCTTGTCTTTTACAATGATACCGCCACCGGTGTATAAATGTGTGTGAGGATGGGTGATTGTGAGGCATGAATTGCAAAGTGCTTTGAGTACTCATATGAGTAGAAAAGTGCTATATAAATGCAGTCCATTTACCATTTACCATTTATGACCATTAAAGAATGGCATGTACAGATGGATCAGGAATTTCGATGTCAATGAGGATATGACCAAAATACTGACGCTTAGCCGAACACGTCAGTCCACCTCTCTATACAAACTGGCATAGAAATGCCCCCCAGCTACACCAGATCTTCAAAACACTCCAAAAAGTTGATCAATATGTTGTTTTGGGTACAGTTTCCTTTCAAAGGTGTATCCCTGCTGATGGATGGATGGATGGATGGATGGATTGATGAATGGATGGATGGATGGATGGATGGATGGATGACAGATAAATGGATAGCATAAATTTTACCTGCAATTGTTATTTCTGGAATTTCGATGAATACATAGCATTAACCAGCGGGTGCAACACCATCCTCAGCTATCTAAATAGCTACATCCAAAACAGACAGTGGATATTTCTCAATGTAACATGAGTAGTGTATTGGATGAGGCCCTTCACCTCTCACTGTCCACAAAGCTGAGATTTTTATTTAAAAGACCTTCGACTGTATGTTTTAATGCATACTGTACCTCAGATCTCTATAGGGTCTTTTGGCATCTCCTCCTGATTGACAGAGGGCGGATACAGGACTACCCCCCGCCCCCCAACAGTCATGTAAGGAAGACAAAAACCCAGGAACAATGGCCAGATCACTACCATAAAGTGTAATCACATATTCATAAATTTTAAGGCATAAAAAGTAATAATTTATTGCACTATTTGCCAGAAGCCTTATTTGCACCTCTTATATTTAAATAGCGATCGTTCAAAGATAATTCCAGCAGCTTGGTATCGCCATGGCTTTTATCTCCGGTGGTGGCCAGGCTAGCAGACAGCCATTAGCCATAGAGAGAACAGTAAATCTTGAGACAAAGTCCTGAATTCAGCATAAATGGTACAGACCACTATTAACATGAATTTTAAAGAAACTTTAATAACACCATGATAATCATTCTGAATGCACACCATTTTGTATGACAGCTATTAAATTACATCTACAGCCTCGTAGAAACGTTTAAATAATTACTGTGCTGAACTATGTCGCATGTATGTCTTCAGTAGTTTCGAACTTTAATAAAATAAATAAATTCATAAGCTCGCCTTAACACAAACATGTGGCTGTCATATTTCATCGTCTCCTTATGTAGTTTTGTATGGAAGCAAATCCTGTTCATGGTGAAGATTTTAGGATTTTAATTATTGTTTATTGAAAAATTTAAAAGAATTAATGCCAAATGGTCAGTGACTGGGCTGTGTATGTTTTTTTACATCTGACTCATAACTAATCCAACTAATCTAACTAGCACATAGCTAAATAATGGTACTTTTTAAAACCCATCTATTCCTCTAACATAATGCAATTAAATATTTATCCACCTTGGTGACACAGCCTCAGGCAATCTCATTTCTCCACATCTGCAGGTAATTATGCCTACGTACATAATTATACATATTTACTCTAGTTCTTCTGAACATGGGAAAAGCACAACCTACAGCTACAATCTTCAAATTCACTTCCCTGTTAATTTGGAAATCATTTTGAAAACTGCACAAAAAGCACTGAAATAATGACAGAATGAATGATTGGAACCTTCTGGAACTAATAAGGTTGAGATCTTTCCACCATCGTACAAACCTCTTCTATAGGTAAAGGTTGTATGAAAGTATGAAATATATCACCATGTTGTGCCCTAACTGCATTGTCCATGTTAAATTAAGTACTGTTGTGCCTTAAACCACAGCAGTTCTTTGCTCTAATTCTGTCTTGCAATAATTGCTCCCATTTACTTAAAAGAGTGTGTTCAATCCATGAATGAGCTCATTAAATTGCAACAATGTTCACAGAGAGGTTTGGTACCAATTAAATATCCCATGTTACAAGCAATTTGCACTGTTTCAGCCCCCCCCCCAAAGAAAAAATGTATGCAGTGTACCCAATTAATATCTCAGTAACTTACAGGTGCACCCAAAATATTTTACCCTTTAAATATTCTGCCTTTAATTTTATGCCAGAAGTGTGGTGCAATATGTAAATAGACACATATTATTACCATGCTAATGGCCGTTTTGGGGCTATAATATCAGTGATATAATATCACAGATGTACTGTACAGAAATGCAAACATCGGTCTGGCCAGAGTCTTGCTGTTATTTTACAAACTTCATGGTTTATTGGGACCACAGCTAAGAAATATTGCCGCTTACTGCAGATATTCTTTGCTTCTGGAAATATTATTAATATTGCAAAATGCATCACTCTTTGCTTATAACCATAAGAATAACATAAATATTGCTTATTACTGCTTCCAACGCACAGTCATATGAAGTCATGATGCTCATGATCAAGTGTGATTAAACCTCTATCTACTTCAAAATAATGTGGAAAATGATAGTATCTGAAATAAACTGACATTTTTTTAAAGTATTTAATAACTGTGATGGGTCTGCACCCTCCCTGGATCCAGAACTTTATGGCCCTGCACAGGGCAAAGAAGTACAGAAAGTGAATGAATGAGAAAATGAATTTTTCTTGAATGGTATGAATCATTGTCTGTAATGTTCTTCTTATGTGCTAAGTAATGCATAGCGAACAGAAGTTGTTTTTTTTCTCTCTCTTTTCATTCAGATTACAGCAATAAAGCCAAATTCTGCAAAAGAAATTGCCCTGGGCTATTTAATCCTTGTACTAGATACGATGCCCGAATCCCCTCTAAAGGTTACCTCTGGCCTGGCCAGTTGCTATGGAGGTTTGAATCTCATTATGAGGTGAACTGTATCTGAGGAATCTCTCTCTCTCTCTCTCTCTCTCTCTCTCTCTCTCTCTCTCTCTCTCCATGAGACCCCACAGGCAGGAGCAAAGGGTTTTCAGGAAAAGTGTTGGGGGGGCAGCAGTCCTCCTTTGGCCATGGCAGAGATTTCATCTCCAGTAATCCCAGCGAGTGCAGCATGACCCAATAAATCCTCCGTCAAGGAGCTGCACAGAGGAGGGCGGCGGGCAGATTTCCCAGCCAGCTTGTATGCTGCCCATCCCTCTTTCACTTATAGAAAGGCCCCCACCCTCCGTCTTCTCCTCCCCCTGCTCCCACCAGTCCCATGAGCTTGGTTGTCAATTTTCTACAATTTCACAGCGCAAATGGCCGAGCAGCTGGCTCAGGATTTACCTGGTGATCCTTAAATGACATTTTAAACATGTTTGCGCATCTGCATTACAGATCAGGGTTATACACACGGATGCCTGCTCCAGCTACTTGTCTTCTGCATGGTTAAAAATTTAAAGACTATTTATAGTGCATCTAAAACACATTTTTTTGAGGTCTGTATAAACTAATCTGACAAATGTTTTAAGAGCTGGTTCTGAAACGTACAGCTCTGGTTATGTGAACTTAATGTTAAAAAGCATATCGATAAGAAGAAAATGTGTATCTTGAAGGGATTTGGCAAATCTATCCTGGCATGCTGTCCTGGAGCTTTTGTTGAAGTCTTGCAGAAGTGGAGAAAATGAAAACCAATACCGTCTGCTAGCTTATGCAGCAGTCACTGTCATCTGGAAACAGGTCCGGCGATGTGGGACTGACGTAGACCAAATGAAGAGCTGTCAGTCACTGCTGTCTCCGTCACACATGTGTACACCAGAGGATGGACTCTCACTGAGGTAATTACTGCATGTGACGGACAGGTGGGGACATCAGCATTAGCCTTTTGATGGTAGTAGTGGGGATGGGGGGGGAGGGGGGGTAAGCGCTCAATTAAAAGCAGAAAACACATGGTTCCCCTGCACATTAGGATAACATGAGAGTGCACCCACTTTCTCATCAACTCCTGTGCCTGCTAAAGGCTGCAGAAAGGCATTCGATTAACCAATCTGGGTCAGACTCCAGAGGGATAAGGAGCTCTATATGCCCTTTGATTTCCTTAATAGATTTTTCTAGAAACAAGCTCAGACAGACTGTAGGTTTGTTATTTTGGACTGATTAGGGAAAAAAATCCCACAACTGCATAGCCAGCTATGGCTAACGGGCATCTTGAAGGCAGGGATATCGCCTAGACACGAAGCCAATCTATTATAGGGCACTGTGGGCAGTTTATAAAATAACCAAACTGTAGGAGGAACTCAACACAACATGGAGAGAACATGCAAACTCCACACACAGCCAAACACCCATCATCTGCCTGGGGGGGTACCCCCTACCCCAACACACTGCCCAGTCAGGCAGACACAATCACAAAATAATCTGTATCACACCTGAACAGAAATTTGACAGAAATGTTGGATGTGTGTTCGGTTGCTTTATAATTGACCGACAGCAAAGTGATTTTATATCCTATGTCATTGCCCGTCATTCACATGAATGTACAATGTGCCAATGACTCAAGGAGGAACAAAACAAAAGCAGGCACTTAAATACATGACTAACAGGACATGACACTGGACAGGTGAAAAACATACCAATTAACCAATCAGCAAGAAAAAGGTGAATTGCATTACAATAAACAAGCACAGGAGACAGGACAACATAGAGGCGCAAAACACTACATAAATATAAGAGCAGGGAGCAAGCACAACTGTAACTGGAAAAATATAACTTATTAACCAGGAGACCATCAAATAACAAATGTTGAACAAAAATAACTTATTGAACCCACAAGAAAAAGATGAGTGGGAATGGTGGCTAACCACCATATTAAGCAACGTGGTGGTGCAGAGAGCAGGTAAACACACTAGGAACTAAGGGACTACAAGACAGAGGGAATAGGATAGACAGTGACACCTGCTGGCCAAGTGGAGAAGTGACATGAAGGGCAGAGACAGACGAGCACTGATCCTGACAGTTATGCACAAACCACCCACCAAACAATAATCTAACTGTTATTAGATAAAAAAAAGACCTTTTGGGGTTAGCTGTTTCGCCTCTTCCATTGTCTGCTGATTGTTTGCTCCTGAATGTGATTCAATTAGCAAATGAGTAGTCAGGTGTGACAGGGTCGAGTCAGCCAATAGGTCAGCACCATATTACTGTCAGCCAATCAAGAACCAGGACAGTGTGAATTCAAAGGCATGCTCCTTTAATTAAAGCATTTCACAGCAACAAAGATATTTACCAAGTCAAAAATAAAACCATAAATCTTGTATTCTCTGCAATAGAGAGCAGGTGATATGATACAGCAGACATAAGACCACGAGATTTTATCTAGTAAGACCAATTCTTCTCCAGTTGTTATATTTTACATACTTTCTTCGTATCAATTGTCATATAATATGATTGACACCTGGACAAGCAGATCTAAGTCAAATGCACCAAAGGAATAGTAGATTAGTTATATCACAAATGACCTAAATCAAATGGCTTAATTTCGGACACCAAATTTGACATTGTACCCTTTTTAAGTCACCTGCTGTCATCGTCTCATCGTTCGCGCAGGTACTGCAAGCCCAGATGCTCACTGAGCACCTCCTGCTCATGCAGCTTCAGCCCAGGGATTAGCTGCACCCTCCCACCTGAGGAACGTGAGATTTGCAGCAGCTCCGACTACGAACGTTCCATTCATCTTTCACCACCTGGTCTTTTAGGCGTGTTGTACTGCATCACCCAGCAATTAGCCACTTAGCACTCTGAAGGGGCTGTTATTATTAGAGTAAATGCAGAAACGCCCAAGGCGTCTTGGAAGGACCTCCACAGTGACATGGTACACTTTGGATCTGGGACCCCCATCGCAAGTGAGGGAATTACTTTACCTTGAAGCTCTTTGAGAAGCTCTAGGGACTCCCCTGCCCCAACCCAAAATGCCTGCCCGCCCCCCAGGTTCTAAAACACAGGATCATGTCACCTCATTTGGTTACTGTGTAGTTCTCCCAGGGAGAGTGAAAAAGCCACATCAGGTGACCTGTTAGTGGAACACGCTGAATTCCTAATGAGGCGATCATCATTAGGTCTGCTTTGCAGCACTGGGTCATGAGGCACAAACCCATCAAGGTGCATCCTTACACCATTAATGTCATGTCTCAGCTGACATCTGGCACATTCTGGTGGACAAGAATGTGCATGGAGAGTGAAGAAAATGAGCTGTGACTCTGATACGGGGGTGGCCATAGATGGGCATGGACTTCCCATGTTTCTGAGCTGTGCAGGTTAGCCAAGTGGGCATTCTTGAGGACATCTCAGAGCCTAGACATATCTTGGTGTACTGTGGCACTGTGCCGTAGCTCACAGGGGCAGGAATTTGCGTTGCCAACCACCACGGTCAAACCCAACATCGGCTTTGCCATGGGAGACGACGTCGTTCCCTCTGCTGATTCTTCTTCTGTCCTATTTGTTTTACTTGCCCAAACTCTGATAGAAGCTGTGGTGAGGAAATGGGAGCTGGGGGAAAAAAACAGAACATTTATCTGAGGGCTGTGACTCAAGGAGCGATGACTTCTGAGGCACTGGAACTCATCTTACGATTCCCCCGTTGCCGGCGAAACGGCTGAGAGAGGCCACCCCTGCCTGTCTGCCGGGAAACGTGGGCAGCGTTCCTGTCCTGTTGCTACGTCTTGCCGGCTAACAGGCAGGGTTGCCCTGGTGCTGGAGGACCCTGCGGTCCATACACGCCCGTGTATTGCCAGGTCTCCCTCCGCAGCATGTCAGTTGACAGCCCCCCCCACCCGCTAGACCCAGGGTCCAGCTGGACAACAAAACCTTTGTGTTAGACTCCAGCCTCCACAGAAGGGGACTTCCCTGGGGAGGTAGCCCCCAGCGAGCCTCAAATGACCAGAATGGAACTGTAAGTCATGTTCAGTCCTTAGCAAACATCACAAAGTGTCGGCTAATGTAAAATTACCATGTAGGGGCATAGGAGATGGGTAGGTGTATTTTTCACTGCCATGGGTTTCCTAAAGAAAAAGCCTTAAACATGCGAATATCTATTATTGCTACCATCTGTCCTGTTTTCTGTAGTATTGATTTCTGAATTAAAGTGGAAAAGAAGAGTTTAAATCTGAGCAGCGAGATGAGGCCGTCTGTGAAGGTTCCAGGAGGCTCTGTTAGGCAGGACCCTCACTGACTGGCTCACGCGGGCGGTAAGTGCAGCTTGTTATCTGTGACCGGCGGAGACGTTAATCTGGTGCGAGGCGCGGATCCATCACCAGCGGGCTCTTTAACGCGGCAGGAGAACACCGGAGCGGTTCCTCACTATCGGCAGCGCACGCCAAATGCTCGTTTGCCTTGCCGTGACACTTCTGGCGAGTCACGCTGGCATTGTTATGGCGGGGAGAGGACAGATATCTCCCTTACATTGTTCCCTGTGATCTCGTTAGCCATATTTGATTGCTTTGGCTTTTCTTTCTTTTCAGACGGTTTTATCGAGTGTTGGCCTCATTCTTCTCCCCTGAGGAAACCTGAGATGGCGAACAATTCGCACAGTAACGAGACAGAAAGGGTGACTGGGGCAGGAACAGGGGCTCCACGCCCCCTCGCACCCCCCCCCCTCCCGGCTCCTATATCAGGGGGCCTCCAGGCGGCCGATGCTGATGTCAGGAATCGCCTGCCACCACCAGGAGGATAAAACAATCAGCCTCCCCTTCTCCACGCTCTGGACCGGCCATCCTGCTGGTTCCTGCTCAGCTTGAACCGCCTCCGTGGCTGGGAGGTGTGGAAACAGCCCTGATATAGTCACATGTCTTCAGTAATACCAGCTCCACCCCCGAATGCCCCCACCCAGCCACCTCCCGCACCCCTCCAGCTCCCTGCCGTAGTGCTGGAGCACCAGACCCGGCTGCCAGGAGAGAAACACCAAATAGGGCCTACAGACGCAGCGAGGAGAAATCGACCCGCTTCCTGCCTTCAGTAAGAAAAGCACAACATCCACAGCTCTGCTTCACATGCCCCCCAAGCCCTGAAATTCCCGCACAGTACAGATATTTTCATCTCCTCCAGTTTTTTCACATTGAAACTGAATGCCCCTATGCATTAGTACGTTTAATATATTTCCGCCTATTACATTAAAAATATGTTAATTTTATTTAGCCAAAGTGGCACATATTTTTTCATTTTTTTCTTCTGAGAAAGCGGGGTCAGACGGTCCCTAGAACAATCGGGGGTTAAGGGCCTTGTTCAGGCACCCAGTGGTGACATCACTCTGCTGACACCTTATATGAATCAGCAACCTTCTGATGACAGCCAGAGTATTTTGACACATTGAGCCTCATTCTACATTTAAGATACCTGGTGTTATTGCATCATCGTACCCGGATGATTACTAGCCATGTAGGGCTTAGTTACGTCCTACCAGCTGAGCAAGGTGGGACTTGTGACAATTTAGACACTGTAATCACAGTACAGTTACTCTGGATCACTGTTTTTGTAGACAACAAGAAAGACAGTCAAAAACAAATAAGCTTGTAAACAGACATAAAAGCAGCTGATGAAGTTTGAGTGGATTTTAAGTTAATGTGCACAAAACAGAGGGTAATGGAAGGGGAGTAAACAAAAACAGTGCAGGAGAAAAGGCATCTTTAGGGGTTAAAGGGTAGCTACCGGCCACACTCTTCGGGGACATGCTGACCCCATACAATTACAGAGAAAGATCTGTCTGCTTGCCTCTGTGAAGAGAAGCTGGACTTCTCCCCTTTGCTGGGTCAAGAAATGGTGATGCTTTTAGGGCTATTAATGCATCCGAGTTAAAATGTAAAACCGGCAGTTTAATGCAGGAGGTTTACAGATGTAATTATACCAATAATTCAGCTGTTTACATTGACCCATCTCAGCAGAGATTTTGACAGCATATCGTGAAAATATCATATAGTGTCCGACAAAAAAAAAAAAGCATCATCATCACCAGCGGCATCAGAGGGACATGGATACCCTGGCAGATTCGGGGGGCAGCACTTGACAGGGGCTCTTGAATATGTCAAATTTGGTGGGGGGGCCCCAAGGTGACATTTTATCAGAGGACGCAGAATTTTCAGGTACCCCCCTGATCACAATTATGTACGTATGTAAACAGCTTTATTACCTTGTTATAACTTTCCAGATCCCCATGATTACTTTAAAACGAACATTAAATATGTTGGATACTTAGAGGCTTAAAAAAACTGCCGGGATAAGAAGGAACATCCTGTAGGGCAGAGAGAGATCTATCACTGATAAGATGCTTTGTTTCCAAAGAAATCACTGCCTCTTTTATCCTGCCCCAGGCAGCCGGGTCCGGGGTGATGGAGGAGAGCAGCGCTGTCCCTTTAAACGGCAGACGGACAAACGCGGTGACAGGTCAGAGCGCCCGTCGCCGTGTTAATTTATCTTCACTATGCAAATGAGCCGCATTCTAATGAGCGTGATAAAAGTGGCCGATCAATCTGCTAATGGCCTTCTGCGCTTTTTATTCATTAGGACGGTTTCAGCCTGAAAACAAAGACAAGCTATATCTCACTCTGACAATTAAGCGCTGGATGGAAGGGGAAATGAAGGGAAAAGAGAAAAGAAAAAAACGGTGAATGGCTTTTTAGGACACGGTCGGGCTTTTTCGTTTCGTTCTCGGGGGTCTGATTCTGATTAAGATGGAAAAAAAAAATAAACGGTGAGACGGTTTGTCTGCTCTGCCTCCGCACGCGTCCAGAACGTTTGTATCGGACACGTTTGCCTGTTTTCTCTCCCATCTGCTACTTATGTAAATGAGGCGCCGGGGAAACGGAGGAGGAGCGAGTTCAAGGCCAAAGCCGCGGTGGTGGAGCGCAATCTGCCCGCTGCGCTCGGCGCATACTGATCGAGGCGAGAAGGTACCCTCCAGTCGTTCGATAGCTGATCCTGACCCCCTACTCCTATTTTTTCCTTTCAGGAATCTGTCAGAAGAACAGAAGCTATGAGGTTCTGATTTTGCCATCACCCAAGCTGCCCTTAAAGGCCCCAGTTAGTGGGGGTGGAGAAGGGGGAGGGGGGCTAAGGTTCTACTGCTTTTTCCTCTGACACGCCACCCTGTTGGCCAAGTCTGGAATGACAGTTCAGTAATTTCAGGTGTAGGGGGACTTCTGCTCTGGGGAGGCTGTGCAGAAATGTGAGGCGACTCCAGTAACCTGTTGGTGTTGTGATCGAGGTGACAATAGCTGTGACAATACAGCGCTCTGAAATCCCCATTTCAATGCAGCTGTCCTTCATGCGGACACTTAAACTTAACCTTGCAGTACGTCACAGTGGAAATCAAGTACTACCTCCTGTGGAGTTCGTATTCTATGCAAAAAAATTGGAAATCCAGGCACGGACTCGTAGAATAAGTGTGCAAATTGCATGATTTAGCTTATTTCATTATTAAATAAACACACAGGTGTTGGTTTGAACAGACGCAGCTGTGATGTCTGCAGGTAGCATTAGTAGCAAGTAGTGGTGATGAAATTCAATAAAGGCATTCTAGATTTTTTTAGGCTTTTATCAGGGATTGACTGATGTTGCATGAGTCCCTTTTCACCCTCCATGTGAGACTGAATTACAGTAGAGGCTGAATACAGTGTCAGATTACCCCAGTGTTACCTGTCTGAACCCCTGATGGAGGGCATAGTGTTTTTTGGCCCGTGGTCGAATCGCCGGGTCCCAGAAACAGCAGCCAGGAGATCGCCCTGTGAGGGGAGCAGCGCCTCGTACCCCCACGGCCTCAGCGTAGGTTATTAAACGGAGGGGAAATAGATTTACTTCCCCGCTGAACCCTTTTTGTTCTGACATGAAGCGTAATAGCCTTTCAGGACAGCACGGATGTGAGAATAGGTGGTACACTATGACTCACTGTAATAGAGAAATCCATCTACAGGGCAGCGAATGAGCCAGCGCCTCTCTGGGCTGCACCTCCCTCGCTTTTATCTCAGCTTAATGACTTAAGCAGGAGATGTATTTATTTGTGCGAGGATGTGTGTGTGTGTGTGTGTGTGTGTGTGTGAGTCCATGGGCCTAATCTGTCTCACGTTTCCGCCGAACTTGCAAACGCTCCACTTTCATCAGCCAAATCCGTTTCTCTCCCGTTTACTGCACCCAATAACCAAGAACAGGCGAAAATGTCAGAGCTGTGCCGCTGTTTATTGCGTGTTAAACGCGCCGCTTGGGTGTGTGTGCCCGACCGGGGGTTCAGGAACAGTTCATGCAATCTGGCCTGGAGGATTATCTGGCCTCGTAAATCTCACGGATGACAAAGGTCAAACGGGCTATGGCAACAGCTTCTTCATCTGCCCCCTGCAAGATTGAAAATGTTTACATTTCTTGTTAAACTTTTTTCCAACCCTCATTAGTGCACTTTGACAACCTTGTAAGAGCCGTGAGAATCGTGTTTGTGATCTATCTATCTATCTATCTATCTATCTATCTATCTGTCTATCTATCTATCTATCTGCTACAATGTTTCTGAACCCG
>JABFEA020000017.1:995858-1012831 GCA_019775915.2 Cyphomyrus plagiostoma | reverse complement strand
GGAAAGACATGCTTGGGACTGAATTTTTGTTCATTGATTCTTTTGTTCTGCAAGTCTACAAACAGCATGTAAACCGTGCAGGGAAGCTTCAGAATTCAAAGAAGTTTGAGCCATTCGCTTTCCAAATAAAAAATGTGTGTATAAACAATACACCTCACTACCTGGCGTACACACTCCAGACTGTGAACTTACTCCCTGTAGCCACTGGCATCGCAGACATGCTATTCCTGCACTCGCAGGTCTTGTTAAGAATCATAAGATGTGCTTATTGAGATGATATTGCTGTTCTTTGTAATGTAATGTTAGTACTCATCCAAAAATATAAGCTGATTAAATAATTTAAATTTTTTACTTCTCTGGCTACAAACCCCTGGATAAGAAAATTGGATTGGTGATTTAATATTGATGTATTAGCTGTACAGGAGTTTGCCTCCTGTATCTTCAATGGAGGATGGACGTCGTGGCATGACCCAGGCTACTCCAGGCCAAAGGAAATTCTGCAGCACATGCAAACATAAAAATCTGACAATTTCCAAAAATACAACATAACACAATAATACCCATACATCCATTTTCCAAACCACTTATCCTACTGGGTCGTGGGGGGTCTGGAGCCTATCCAAGAGGCAACGGGCACGAGGCAGGGAACAACCCTGGATGGGGGGCCAGCCCATCTCAGGGCACAATTACACACCAACCACTCACACCTACAGGCAATTTAGGAACTCCAATCAGCCTCAGCATGTTTTTGTACCGTGGGGGGAAACCAGAGTATCCGGTAGGAAACCCACGACAACACGGGGAGAACATGCAAACTAAACACATATGTAACCCAGGCGGGGACTCGAAACCAGGTCCCAAAGGTGTGAAGTAACAGCACTAACCACTGCACCACCATGCCGCCCCCACACAATAATACCATTAAACTCAATATATAACATACATAATATGTAATATGTAACACCCTGCAGAAGTATTCAATCAAATACGATCATTTTGTAGGTTGTGTAGGTTTTAAGTTTTAATCCTTCACACTTTCCATTAAAAAATGGAGTTTGTCATATAAACACTAAATACGTCACAAATAAAAAAAAATAAAAAGAAGAGGGAAGGGAGGAGATTATTGTAAGAATTATTATAAGAATGCATGTGTATGTATTAAATCCCTACAATCAGGTAGCTTAGATATTACACTGGTGGGAATGTGTTACCTGTTGAAGACAAAATTAACTTAATATTGGCCTCCACCAAGTGAACAGCACATGTACTTGATAGGCACTGAGGGCTGTGGATGGGATCTGAGGGCTGTGGACGGGCACTGTGGGTGGTGAACGGCCACTGTGGGCTGTGGACGGGATCTGATGGCTGTGGACGGGCACTGTGGGCTGTGGACGGGGTCTGAGGGCTGTGGACGGGCACTGAGGGCTGTGGACGGGGTCTGAGGGCTGTGGACGGGCACTGAGGGCAGTGGACGGGGTCTGAGGGCTGTGGACAGGCACTGAGGGCTGTGGACGGGCACTGAGGGCTGTGGACGGGGTCTGAGGGCTGTGGATGGGCACTGAGGTCTGTGGACTGGATCTGAGGGCTGTGGACGGGCACTGAAGGCTGTGGACGGGCACTCTGGACGGGCACTGAGGGCTGTGGATGGGCACTGAGGGCTGTTGACGGGATCTGAGTGCTGTGGACGGGCACTGAGGGCTGTGGACGGGCAATGTGGGCTGTGGACGGGGTCTGAGGGCTGTGGACGGGCACTGTGGGTTGTGTACGGGCACTGAGGGCTGTGGATGGGCATTGTGGGCTGTGAACGGGCACTGAGGGCTGTGGACGGGCACTGAGGGCTGTGGACGGGGTCTAAGGGCTGTGGACGGGATCTGAGGGCTGTGGGCGGGCACTGAGGGTTGTGGACGGGCAACGTGGGCTATGGACGGGCACTGAGGGCTGTGGATGGGCACTGAGGGCTGTGGATGAGCACTGAGGGCTGTGGACGGGCACTGTGGGCTGTGGACAGGCAATGTGGGCTGTGGACGGGCAATGTGGACTGTGCACGGGCACTGAGGGCTGTGGACGGGCATTCAGGGCTGTGGACGGGTACAGAGCGTTGTGGACGGGGTCTGAGGGCTGTGGACGGGCACTGAGGGCTGTGGACGGGCACTGAGGGCTGTGGACGGGATCTGAGGGCTGTGGACGGTCACTGAGGGCTGTCGATGGGTAGTGAGGGTTGTGGACGGGGTCTGAGGGCTGTGGACGGGCACTGTGGACGAGCACTGAGGGCTGTGGATGGGCACTGAGGGCTGTGGACGGGCACTGTAGGCTGTGGACGGGCTATGAGGGCTGTGGACGGGATCTGAGGGCTGTGGACAGGGTCTGAGGGCTGTGGACAGGCAATGTGGGCTGTGGACAGGCAATGTGGGCTGTGGACGGGCACTGAGGGCTGTGGACGGGCACTGTGGACGGACACTGAGGGCTGTGGACGGAATCTGAGGGCTGTGGACGGGCAATGTGGGCTGTGGATGGGCACTGTGGGCTGTGGATGGCCACTGTGGGCTGTGGACGGGCACTGTGGGCTGTGGACGGGCACTGTGGACGGGCACTGAGGGCTGTGGATGGGCAATGTGGGCTGTTGACGGGCACTGAGGGCTGTGGACGGGCACTGAGGGCTGTGGAGGGGATCTGAGGGCTGTGGACGAGCACTGTGGACGGGCACTTAGGGCTGTGGACGGGATCTGAGGGCTGTGGATGGGGTCTGAGGGCTGTGGACAGGCACTGTGGGTTGTGTACGGGCACTGAGGGCTGTGGACGGGCACTGTGGGCTGTGGACAGGCACTGAGGGCTGAGGACAGGCAATGTGGGCTGTGGACGGGCACTGAGGGCTGTGGATGGGCACAGAGGGCTGTGGACGGGATCTGAGGGCTGTGGACGAGATCTGAGGGCTGTGACCGGGGTCTGAGGGCTGTGGACGGGCAATGTGGGCTGTGGACGGGCACTGAGGGCTGTGGACGGGCACTGTGGGCTGTGGACGGGCACTGAGGGCTGTGGACAGGCAATGTGGGCTGTGGACAGGCACTGAGGGCTGTGGACGGGCACTGAGGGCTGTGGATGGGCACTGAGGGCTGTGGACGGGATCTGAGGGCTGTGGACAAGCACTGTGGACGGGCACTGAGGGCTGTGGACGGGATCTGAGGGCTGTGGAGGAGCACTGTGGACGGGCACTGAGGGCTGTGGACGGGCAATGTGGGCTGTGGACGGGCACTGTGGGCTGTGGACGGGATCTGAGGGCTGTGGACGGGCAATGCGGGCTGTGCACGGGCACTGAGGGCTGTGGACGGGCACTGAGGGCTGTGGACAGGCACTGAAGGCTGTGGACGGGCACTCTGGGCTGTGGACGGGTATCAAGGGTTGTGGACGGGCACTGAGGGCTGTGGACGGACACTGAGGGCTGTGGATGGGCACTGAGGGCTGTGGACATGCTCTGAGGGCTGTCGACGGGCACTGAGGGCTGTGGACCGGCTCTGAGGGCTGTGGATGGGCACTGTTGGCTGTGGATGGGCACTGTGGACGCGCACTGAGGGCTGTGGACGGGCACTGTGGACGCGCACTGAGGGCTGTGGATGGGCACTGAGGGTTGTGGATGGGCACTGAGGACTGTGCATGGGCACTGAGGGCTGTGGACGGGCACTGAGGGCTGTGGACGGGCTGGAGCCTGTCATGGAAATTAGGAACAGGGGGTAGATTTATTATTTATCATAACAGTTTTTGTCGAGCACTACCGTAGAAAAGGCACTACTGTAGAAAAGGCACTACTTTTTCTTTGTTAAAGATCTTATAAAATACTGATGATCCTTTATTTGTCATTTGCACAAGTACATGAGAACGCCTCTGTTTGCCTACCCACCCATCTCCCCTCCCATGCACACACACACAGCTGAGAGCGAAGCTTGGGGGTTGGGGCACAGGGCCATTTATCTAGCAACTGGAGCATTTTGGGGGGGGAATTAGGGACCAGGCTCAAGGGCCCAAGAGGGACGTGATTATTCTGCTGAGGATTGAACCAGCAACTTTGCAATCACAAGCACACAAAGAGGCGTAACCACACTGAGCCACACAGCATCCCCTGGCAGGTGCCAGATCAATCTATGAGGCTATTTAGACACATAATTATAAATAAACAAACAAATAAATAAATAAAAACATGGAAATATTTTTGATACAGATTAATAATTAATAACTATATCTATAGTACTATATCTAGACTAGTCATTTTAGGGACAAAATCTTTTCTAGTTTTCATTTATGAAAAAAAACACAGTAGAAATTCACCCCAGCCAAGAAATCGGAGGAAATGCTGAAAGGATTTTCTTTTATAGAAGTTCCTGCCTTCAGCTGCAGCCCCACCGTCCACTAAGGCACGTTCTGCAGACTCGGCACAGCAGGACATGTCCTGCCACTTTCATTTCACTATTTCATCCAGTAAACTCAGCCAGTTCTGCATGTGCTCCCAAGCAGGTTTACTCAGCTTACAAGTACCCTTCATTCCAGCCCTCAAGGTCAGATACAGTCAATTGCTCAATACTTCAGTCCACCTCATTGGAAAGCAATGGATTAGATAATGTGATTGAGTGCTTCTGTTAATTGACTCGCCTAATTTGTTTAACCCTAACACAATATGCTGCAACTTCATAGGGGATTTACGTTATCTGATTCTAAGTTATGGCTTGTTAATTTATTTCAAGCGGTAGATGCCATTTTGAGTTATTTGTAAGGTTTTTTTTTGCTTGTTTATTTGTTTTTGGGAAATAATAGGCATGTCTTACCATGGGAGCTGTAGGTAAATCGGTGTATTTCACTCGCTGTAGGGAACGGCAGGGAGGCCTGCGTGGGGTACAGTCTGAGAGGCTCCCCGCATTGTTCCCAGGGACGTATTGTTTCAAAAAAGCATTTTTCAAAAGGATTGGCACCACTGGAGGAGAAGGACAACTGAATGGGAAGCAAATACATCTATATCTACCTATAGGCTACCATGGCAACGAGTCAGAGGCTGGGGAGATTTATGCCGTTGCTTTTTGAGCACAGAGAAGATGAGTTTCTTGAGAAATTCCTTTAGGCAGGTCAGTGCTCCCATTACATAATTTACTTAACATTAACCTTATTATCGGGGTGATGTTCTTGAATGTAAATAGCCTCCCACGTCGATTTCCCATCGTGGGGCCGGCATTGTTCCAGACATCAGACTGGAGGACCTTTTCTTCGGAGAGCAAGCAGCTGAATTTGCTGTTTTTATTCTCCTTTCCAGTGGGGTTTCCAGGGATTCCGTCTCCATGCTGCTGAAACGCCGCATGTAGATGTGGCAATAAAAAGGAATGTGAAAATGCACTCGCCGGTCAGCAAGCAAAGCTGACTTTCTTGTGAATTTTGCTCTGTGTCATTGAGGATTGTCGTATGACGCAGGCAATTATACTAACTTTGTGAACGTTGAGAAAGCATTAACTGTTGGTAGCTCAAATGACAATGATGGTTTAATTAAAGAAAGAAGAATCAATTGATTGAAATTCGAAATCTAATGTTGGAGTTGAATGAATCGGGTGCATAGCCAATGAAACGTGGCCAAGGGACAGGCAGGGCTCAACAACAACTCAGAGTAATAGATCACCAAACATCAGAATTTAAATCTCAGTTCTTTAGCAGTCTGAAGACAAGCAAGACTTTGAAAACCAGTAAGCATTAATATAAATTACACAGCCTGGATACAGTTTGGCAAGGAGCAAACTCAATACCTTACAAAGGGTCTAGGTAAATGAGTTCACTTATATCTCCCTTAGAATAATTATGAGCTGTGCTGTAGATGTCCCTATTATCAAAGTCAACTTGAGGGTATATTATTCATGACAGGGGGATGTGGTCTGGGTGGGTGTGGTTTATATGGGTGTGGTCTATGTGGGTGTGATCACTCAGAGTGTTGATTGGAGGAGTACGTGGCAGTGGTGTTATTATTATAGTATATATTAAAACTAATATATTAATATAAATAATTACATTTACTGTTCCTTTACAGATTTTTTTGATACATCATTATACAATTAATGCACAACTGAATGTGATGGGATATATGTATATAGAGTCTGGTTAAAATGATTTGTTCTGTATTTTCTTTTGCCTCCTGTCCTGTAAGGATTTTCCTTTGGCTGTGGGATCCTTTAATCGCATCCCAGGGTGGGGATCGAAGTCCCACTGGACTCCATGAATGTCTGCAGCTCCTGGTCAGTCCAAGTAAGCACTTGCATCCTTCAGGGCACACCTGCAACCCCACGCTAGCTGAGCGAGCGAGTGCGCTAACAGCAGTTAGCTTCCAGGGGGTGATATGTACCATAGCCAGTTACAGCCCTCATCCCCGAAACCAAGGCACGCTACAGCTGGTATCCTCAAGGCAGCAGCAGCACAAGGGATCAGAAGCAAAATGTATCTTTGACTTGCATTACCTTTGGCAGGTTACATTTTACTCTTTGTGTTAGGTTCTGCTCCAAGTACTACACACTGCAAACCTTTCATTCCTGTTTTCCTGAGTTCAGGGACCGAACACAGACAGTGAGAACGGCGGATTCTTCTAGAAGAAAGCGGGGAGCTTGGTTTGTGTGGCAACAGACAGAGGCGGCCCTAATGACCATCCGTGCAGCGAGCGTGTGCCACGGAGCCAACAGCCCACAAAACAAAATTCCTCATGGAGCCCGACCCTCACATGTCCCATCAAAGCATCTTTCTCTGCGGCAGCGATTCTAACGTCTGTCACGAAGCGCATTGCATTGATTGATGGTAATTTTCAGAAGGGCATTGGGGGAAAAAGTCTAAGACATAAAATGTCAATAGGTGTAAATTATTCTTTGGCTCCTTCAAAGAATGTACAGTAGTAAAGAAGGACTCCTGGAAAATGCATATAAAAAATAGTTATACGTAAACATAAATCGTACATAAATAACGTTTATTGGGCGTACAAATAGCAAATGTAAATGTACTCATATATAAATAATGTCTATTGAATGTACAAATATAAAATTGTACGTAAATCATCTTCAATAAATGTATGTTGGATGTACAAATTTGATGATGTAAGGCTTGGTGAGAAATTTGATGGGTAAAATGAACAGTGCAGTCTGATTCGCTAACGAGCTCCTAATAGCCTGTGCAGCAATCAGAAGGGCTCAACCCGGCACCCAGCAGGTGTCTCCAGGTGACTTTGCAGCTAAATTGGCAATCCAGGCCGACTCTGCTGCAAAGCAGCCTGATGGGACTCCATTCCGGCCTAGTGGGTCCTACTGGTTTGGCACTTGGGAAGATGGATAAAAATGGGGCTAACAATTCTATTCTGCCCAAACCAAATCTAACCCTGCTGAGTAAATATGCCTTTTAAGGTAGTTTCTTGGTGAGACTGGAGTGAGAATACAGGAAGTCACTACAGCTACTTTGTCCTTCTTACTTCGATAGATGCTGGATTGGGCATTGAAACCGCTGGCTTGTCTAAAATCACCTGTTTGTGGTACACTCACTAAGACTCACTTTAATATTGTAAGACCATCAGTCGTGAATTTTCAATAAGCCAGTGTCCCATTTAGTAAAAGCTATTTATGCATCATTTCCATACGGTACAATTTAAAAAATACAAGTTGTCACAGTCAAATTGTCATATTGCCATTGTGCCCATTAATGTATAATGCATATGGAGTCTTACAAACCGATTTTCCTATGGCTGCCATAAGTGCAGCTTTGAAGATGTTGATGTTCCACAATAGTATCCATTTGTTTATAGACTTATCGTTCGAAATAACTGGAGCGATACATGAGAGGAGTCTTCATCCTCTGGAAATCCTTCTATGAGTTCCAACTGGCCCAATTCCCAGAAATCAGCTCCTTAAGTACCACTCTACATTAATACAGGTCACTGCAGGGAACATTTTTCACCAATAGGTTTATTTATGAAACTGACTTATGGAGAAATCAGTTACTTGTGTTTTAAAGGCCTAGATAGAGCGATCAAGATGGGATGCAGTTATTGCTGCCTCTAGTCGTTTCAACCCCTTCTGCTATCAGGCCATGCAGATTTTCCATAATCTCATACAATGCTAATAATTAAACAATGAAATGACTGTAATATGTAACACCAAGATGCTAGATCTCTAAAAACTAATCTGACACAATTGAGGCTTGGTATTGATTCTGTGTCAAGCTTGATGCGGAAACAATTTGATTAACATTCATGAAATTAGGCTTCGATAAACGGTTCTCCAGCCTCCGAACGCCAAACCCCTCTACAGGCTCTCAGCCTCTGTGGGATAAGTCCTGCTGATTGGAAGTTTTGCTCTTCCCAGTCTGTAATTCTTTCTTATGCTGATCATTTTTTTAGACTTCAGATCTATCTCTGTCTGAGCTGTTTGCGGCACAAGGGCCGCCCGCGGTGAGTAAACTCGCCACCGGAATGTTCTGGAACATTCTAAACGTCAAGACATGCCATAACAACAATCGTTATGTCTCAACAGGCAAAGCCTGTGCAGACAGAGAAGATGAAAGCCCAGTTTCAACAAATTCCCCCGGACTTTACATGGTCACCTTTAACTGCGATAACCAATCATATTCCAAAACAGTCGATTCATTCACAAAGTGATGTGACTCAACCTTTGCTGCTTTGACTACAGCCAGGCAATCGGAAGATCTGTCCGTATTTGTTTACTGGCTGGCCTGCCCCTGTATAACCTGCCAGGGGTCAAAGGTCAGTGCTCAAGTTAGATTTTATGCCTTGGTCTGTCATGAAGGTTGTCTTCACACAGTGTTGTATTTGAATTTTTGGTGATTAGTGGCCATCGTTAACACACAACAATGAAATGTGTCCTCCGCATTTAACCCATGTGTGACATGGTGACATAGCGGGGGGCAGCTAATTCGGCGCCCAGAGAGCAGTACCTTGCTGGTCGGGGATTCAAACCAGCAATCTTTCACTGTTGGGGAAGTTACCCATGTAAGTATCCATTACAGGCAGAGGTGGAAAGTTCAGGTCCAGAAACAAATCCAGACCAAAGTTTCGCTTCAACCAACTAGTTAAGTACTCTGTAACTGTGACTCTTTATACTGATTCCTGGTTCCTCAACTTTCCACTTCTGTCTTTAATGGGTTGCTTCTGTAACTTAGCCAACACTGCTTCATGGATGCCTGGGAACACACAAGCCGTGTTCCTCCTTCCCTGTATATATGATATGACATTCTTTACTTCACTTTTGCATTTTCAGTAACAAGTCTAATCCACTACAACCATAATTAAAAACAAAAATCCTGTATTTTACAGTGAAGTTACTAAATACTGCATTCCTCATTACCCTGAAGCTTTATCCAGAATAATCAGTTAGGAATTGGATGGATGGATTGATGGATGGATCTTCCAGTGAAAACTAATTATTCTGATCTTTTTTGGCTACATTGTTCACAGTGTTGTACTGAAGTATAAAATGTATTTAAATACTAATGCGCTTGTGATGTTTTGTGATAATATTTGCTGTAGTTTCCAGGTGTCCACGGTCCCTTGTGCAATTGTCCCATATTACTCTTAAATACATCGGGGCTCATTGTCTTTTGAAGAGTCACTCAACATCAATATGGAAAAAGCATGTTTGCGTCCCAATTAAAGTGATAATGAATACAGATAAAATCCAGTGGGGTTGCTTTGGGAAACTGTATAATATAATTTTGTTTTGAATGAATGTCATTTTTAAGGTGCATGAGGTGTTTATGGATGATACCAGACCTTCAATCTAGTCTTGATGAGGGCTATCTGAGGGCAGTGGAACACCTGCTGAGATCTCTAGAGACAAAAACGCTCACTGGCGCTAGAACACTGCCCCCCTCTGTTCATTGGCAGAAAAGGCCATGTGACCATTGTTCCACTCAGATGACCTTCATCACAGCTCACTCTGGGGGGGGGTTAGTGGAGGTGGTGAGGTACCGCTGAAATGAAAGAGGAGAAAGGACAGATGAGAAGAGGCAAAGCGATAAGGCACAGTCCATCACTCTGTGGTGTCATCACACCACTGAAGCTAAACACATCACTGGAAATGGATAGAATGAGCAGTGAGGATTGTTGATCAATATTCCAACCAATCCCCAGACATGTTGGGCCTGGGGTGAGATTACCCTGACAGCACAAGCATTTTATAAACAGAGATTTCTTTGTCAGAGGAAAAAAGAGGTGAACAAATGATTACTCCAAAAAAATAAGAAAGATTCACCATGACTCGATGATGGTGATGTTTCAGCTCGAGTTTTATAATCGAAAAGAAATTTTATATGTAAATATTCAATATACAATAGTCCATTTATTACATTTATGTGAATGAATTTAATCCAGGATATTTGAAACATACAATTGTATAATTATTGTTGCTTTGGATTTATGGCTATGTGCATTATGGATTTTTCAGAAGGGATAGTAAAACCTAGCAAAATTATGTTTTGCGGTGTGTGCAGTCTGTCGTCCAGTAAACAATTTGCTTCAGGCAGCAGGTTTGTTTCGTAACACGTTTTTCCATCGGTTCACGACAGTAATTTGACACACCAGTGTCCTCTACAGGTTAAAACAGGAACTACATGCCCAAAAAATGCTGGCCATTGAATAGTGATTTGAAGTCTCGTTTTGAGAAATGGGACTCAATTTCAGCCACTTTGAGGAGATTTCTGTACCTGTGCTGCTTGGGTGTCCTGTGGCATTTCTGAGCTGCTTCCTTATTTCACTCTAGTTCATTCTAGACACAGTTAGCCTAAATTTTAGACAAAAATTAACAGGCACATTTCTCTTAAATAAACATGTGTCCAAGCTGGCATCCCAGCCAATAGTCCTGGGCTTCTTAGGAATAAAAATTTGGTTCATCCCATTTCATTTTTCTAACCAGTTTTCAATTTTATGTCACACATTTTCACCCATATTAAACAAAAATATTTGACGAAGATGTAATGCACTGTTTCCATAATTGTAACTAAATTTATTAACATTGCATAACAATCATGAAATCTTGGATTTCCTGACATTTTGCCAACATTTACTTTGTAAAGTATTCTGCAGGAAACAATAATGGTTAAATAAGCTGTACGAATAAAGTAGATTTATTGATTGTCCCACCTACTCACAAAGACGTTTAAGCACCAGGCCAGACACACAGACCTGATCGCATTCTGTTTTTTTTTTTTTTATTAGTCAGCTGCAGTGTAAATAACCATTGTTCTGCTGAGTTGTTACGCTTTCCAGCCGAGGAAATTCAGAAAATAATGACAGCTGACAGCGTTCAATTGGGGGTCACAGGGGCGGTTGGGGGCCATGTGGATCTGAGTCAATTCCGTTCAGGATTAATTATGTGGTTAATTTCCAGCCAAGTTCCTCATTACAGGCGAAGTCACTGCCCTGTCCATTGTCAACGGTAGCTTTTCATAGCTATTAGTGACTGCTGCCCATACACAGGCCTAATCATGTTTGCATATTTAGCGAAAATGCAAAAACGTTTTCATATAATTATAAAATCAATTAACATTCCTTTTTCTCGTGACCCTGGATTAAATAAGTGGTAATGGGGAAATAGAAGTATGAATTGATTTTCCAAGTTATTGCACAACTTAATTTAAAACGCACACTACCTAAATTGTGAAAGAGCACAATATATTCAGACTTAATTAGCATTCCTGTCTAATACAGATCAGGTGAAAGATCATTACTTACTTCCGCGATAGCTGGTTATTAGCTACATCCTGCAGTATACAAATAAACAGAAAATAGGTCACAATATTTCTGTATTAAATAAAATAAAAAAAATACATGCAAACTATTTGTGGTAACAAAAACAAAGAACCAGATTCCAGTTTTCAGGATCAACAAGATTATGCACAATAGGTTCCAGAATCGTGTCTGAGAAACAGCTGCTGTCCTGGGATTTTCATACAACATGGTGTGTAAAGTTTACACAGTGTGATGCACAGCAACATCCAGCCTTGAGCATTTCTGTGCACAAAAACACCCAGGTCAGGAAAGTACTGGAAGGGTAAAGGCTGGACTCGTTAAAGCCAACAAGAGGGCCTCAAGTTCACTGAAATCACTGAAAGAAAAAAAAAACAGCTCACTACTACAGGGATGTGCAGAAAGGATCTCTGAACATAGAACTCATCACCCTTGAAGTGATTATGGGAACTAAGGTGGGTTCTATCCGGTACTACCTGTAGGTATGTGTATCAGGTAATGCAACCTCTTAGCATAGTTCAAATTGTTTAGATAGTGCTACTGCAATTTTTGAATATGTGTGACGTCCCTTTTCTTTAATCTAGTTTAGTTCCTTGATCTTGGCTCAATTGTTCTCTGCACCTCCTCTTTCTGGTGCTCCACTGCTCCTTTAAATGTATGACTGTTTAAATATTGTGACTGCTTATTAATACTTCGTCAATCTCATTCACTGATAACCCATCTCACCTGTGAACCCTTTAGGCCGTTTTTGATTTGCCAGAGAGGATCTACGAGACGCGGTCGGGGGCTGGGGTGCCCTGTTAGGGTCGAAACGGTAAACAGTCACTCCAGAGACCATTTAACCAGCAGGCTGAGTGACCTGGCTTGGGGTGGGGTGGGGGGGACAGGGCAGCTTTGATCTGCACTGGGCTGGAAAATGACCCTGCTTAACATGAATGGCCCACATTAATCTGCATGTCAGAGCACAGGCAAAGCAGGAAATAATTACAGGTTGGGCTGGCGTAAATCTGCTCTGCTCAAAGGGCATGGACGAACACTCGTGACTGTTTAACAACAAGCAGAGGGAAAAGGGGCCAGAGAAAAGCCCCAGGCCGAAAGGCATCAACACCCCATTAGGGGTCATTAACGAGGTGAGCGCAGCAGCGTGCGGAGGGTTACCCGTGGCTTACCTTCACAGAGCTGGCCTTTCCAGAAATCCGCACTGACCAAATATGATATTATACCTGAAAGTGCTCCACTAACCTTGAAAAATGGCTTCTCTTTCTTCCCAGGCTCCGGGCTGTGGGTTTTACATTTCTCTATTCACGCTCCAGGATGCACTTAACCTTCACAAAACAGGTGGGTTTTTATTGATAGATCCCAGCAGTCTGGAAAGTCCAGACTCTGAGGATGTTTAATTTCCCTTATGGGGCCAAAGAAACCCTCAGTGAAACGTGCCAGCCTCACACCCGACCCAGAATCCTCCAGGCTGAAGGAAAACGGAGTTGGCCTGCAAGATGGGAATCGGACACATCTAGCGGAAGTATTACATTGGATGACACTTTACCTGAGGGGGCACAAATAACTGCGTAACTCATTTACTATTCAAATACAGTAACTACGTGAAATAGATGAAGCATTATGATTGATTAATGATAAACAAACATGGGATCAGGACATAACTAACATTTAGTTACTGGTTGGTTAATACATTAAGAGTGTACAACTACGTTGTTTGTATCCCCTGAGGTAAAGTGCATATTACATACAATGTTTACATGATTGCATATTACATACAATGATTACATCGCATATTTATTTGTTAGAATTCCAAACTGTGAAATGGAATTCCAGTGACATACCAACAGCACTAGAGTTATGCTTGGCAATACTTTGTACTTTACTCTGCAATGTTTCCCATTTCAGTGATTTCTTTTATTTCTTTATTTATTGAAATTCGGTTTAGCCATATTTTCTGTTTCAGCTTTTTTTTCCCAGTTTCCTTTATCCCATACGTGCCTGTGCAGTTCCTACTATATGCTTATTTTGATCTTTTATGAGTGCATTTGTTATGTGTCCTGCTGTCTATTCCTGTTATATGTCACATGTCACTGACTTGATGGTGCAAATAAGAATTCCTATGTAATGATGCACAAAAGGGAAATAAAGAATCTTAAATTACCGTAACTGTAAAAGTAAATCAATGAATTTATGCTCCAAACGGCATTAAAAGTTACCATTTCTGCAGATGTCAAAGCGGACCTTTACTTAAGGATCCCACAAAGCTGGTGCGGGTGTTTATTAATGCACTCTGCTCATTAACGCTCTGCAGTGGCTCAAAGCCAGAGTCACAATCTGGTTGCTTGAGCTTAACTCTTGAACATTTTCTCACTTACACTTGAAACAGAAGCTATGATTCTCTTGCTCTAGGCAACGTGTGGCATCCAGTCTATCACGGATTGCCCGTCTGCCTTCTCGCAAGTGGGCGTTGCACGTGAACGAGTGTCGAATGAATCATCCTCCAACTGTAAATTGCTTTGAGTTACCGAGAGGTGCAAGAACATCGCTGGAAATAAATATTATTTCATATCCGCTTTCTTCATGCTAACTGAGGAATATGAACAAATTCATTTTAATTGAATGGATTGTTAAAATATATTGAAAATGTGGTGAATGAGTCTAAAGTGTAAGAATGCATTACATATAAATTGTTATTTATACACTTTGTTGATGGTGAAATTCTATGATCACCTAGGCCTGCTCAATTGAAAGAGAAAGTGAAAGTAAATCTAGGCTACAGACCTCTATGGCTGTGACCGGAATGTTGCTGGTTCAAATCCTGCTTTTGGCAAAACAGTCACATGTCTGTTGGGCTGTTGAGCAATGTGGTGTATGCGAAAACTAAAAATAAGTAGCTATACTTTTGGAAATGGAAAATTAAGCATCGTTTCATTGATAAGAGGAAGCCATTAGATTTGCACATATCAGCATAAAGCGGTTATAGGCAAAACACAGCACATTCATAGTAAATGGTATCGAGCTGAATTTGACTTCATGCGGCAAGGCTCCTTGGTAACACCATAACATCTGAAGACCCACAGCGCTGGTCTCTTCCACAGGACAGAGTGTAGTTAAAAGCGGGATTAGGGCACTCGCCGTTCCATTACATTCGTAATTCATTCCAGCGCTGAGCTTCTCTGCAGACGTGAGCTTATTCCGTTACGCATGACGTATCTCAGCTGGTTCTAGTTCATCTCGTTTAATCTCATTTAATCCCCTAAAAAACCCATGTGCTTCTAGCATATGTCGAAGCTATCTGACACACGTCCAGCAGATATACATTAATAGCACCATGCATGCAGAAATCCCTTATATCAAACGTGTTAATGATGAAGGCATTAAAGATCTTTCAATAGAAATGAGACTTTGATTTTTCTATCCTGCCTGTATATTTGACAATTTACTGAGTAGACAAGGCGTGTTTTCCAGAAGGTAACGGAGGCACCCTTCTCTCAGCTTGGAGAGCAGCGAGGTCCCTGCTGATTCCTCTCAGCCTGGTGTTGTACAGACCTTGAGGCTTGGGGCACAGGCTGTGTCCAGGTTAGCATGCCAACAAAAATCCAACAACCCATAAGAGCTAAGAAGTCATTTAAAGGAGACGTGGTCAAGATATTGTGGCCGTAGCCTGGAGAAGATAGAACCAGTAGAATGTTGTGAAGGCTAATACACCAAGTATACAAGTGTCATCTTAACCAAAACGAACTTTAAAATTTTTAGCCAACTATATCACTGTGTATAAGGTCACAGTTTTCTCCAACATTGCTTTTGTATGAAAAAGACACACTGGCAGAGCATATTTCATATGTGATGCTCCAAACATAACTAAATGTCAGTTCTTCCTTTCAAGAGTGTGTTTTTCTTTTTCTGTGTCATATTATCTATTCCAGCTGTAAATAAGACTCTGCACTGCTTGTATTGTTCATCAGCATGAAAGGACCCATGGAAAAATACCCATCATCCCTTTCCCAGCCAACATGCTAGGCTCTATATATGGAATTGATGAATCTGCATTCATATTTACTTCTCCGAACGTACAAAGCACGCTCTTTGTTCACCAGCCTCTCCACTCCTATTCTCTCTGGGGTGTATTCCGAGCATTTCTCGGGTGACGGGGTATGGAACGGGGAAGCGGCAGTGGGCAGATGAATCTCTCCTTCTTTCATTCCATAGAAATGCCATTGCCATCCTGCCATTTGTTCCACGGTGACGTAACACTTGAAAAATAATCCCCCCCGCTGCCTCGAATCAGCCATGACCGTCTCGGAGATAATAACTATGGAGCAGAGAAGAAACAAAATAGTTCAGATGAGTATTTTTTTGCCGCCTTTACACCTTGAAGCTTGGATATTTTACTATTTCATGGATCTCATTTCTATCTTTCTGACCACCATATCACTTTGTCCACAGTCACCTGCTCCATCGAAGATAGACGTGCTTATGATCAACCTGCATGACAGCTCAACTAGCCAAGGCCAGCCAACAAAGCCCAGAGCACTCAAACGAGAGACTGATACACTATTTATCCCTTGAAGGAAATTGCGAGTATCTACTTCCACCCTGCGCCTTTCCTCGGAACCTCCCCCTTTGTGAGATGGCTTTGGAGAATGCTCTCCACACAAGGTCGCCAATCTCATAGACGATAGAGGACAAGGAGACATTTTGAGTGGAATCCTAGAGCAGTGCAGCCTCTCTGTCTTGTGCATATGGCTTGTTAGTAACATATCAATCCTTGAGGATAAGTATGTAAGAATAACCTTGGTGGTAGGAATAAGTAACCTCTACAATAAACACAGAAAAAATAAGATATTTTAGCATTTTAGAATACAGGTTCTGCCACTCAGTGCTGGGATTCACTATTATTACTATTTTATTTCTTTTCAAAACAAGTTGTACTTTACAACTTACATATTTTTAAAAATACAAGTTCTTATTGAAAAGCCTGGAAACTGTCAAGATTGTTTCTAAGAAACACCTTTAAGCCTCACGTTTATGGCTGCTTGCTTTCGTTTAGTCGTTGAGCATGTCAGCGTGTCTCCGTGAAGATATCACTCGCTCACTAGCCAGTCAGTTCCGGGAGAGGGGGCAGTCGTCACAGATTCAGAAAATTTGTCTAAGCTAAACTGGGGCAAAAATGAAAAGTAGGGCACCTTTGTCATACTGAGGAACAATAAACCAATTAAGT
>JABFEA020000017.1:975995-989920 GCA_019775915.2 Cyphomyrus plagiostoma | reverse complement strand
TGCCATGTGATTAATGCAATTATCTAATCAACCAATGAGAAATTGAACAGGTGTTCCTAATAATCCTTTAGGTGAGTGTATATATACTATATATATACACAGCAGTTCCATGAGTGAGCTTTGCTTATACGACCACGAGTGATACGTACCTGTCAAGGATGTAGAGGCCCTTGGTAGTTCTAAGCAGCACAGCAGAGTCTAACAAAATACACAGACCCACGCAATTGATATCATTTTCCATCTTTTTCATTCATTATATTTACCCGTCTTCATATACTTCGGGGTAGAGCATGCATGTAATATGATAAAATGAATCATCACTTATCACATAATTTTGATAAAAGGAATATGACAGAGTCCTACAGTTGCCACATTCAGCGACCAATGCTGAAAGTTCATAAGTGAGTTTGACCCAGCTGATTTTTTTTTCCATCATGATTTTCCAAATTCATTGACATGATGCTTGGCTACACAGGGATCAAGGTGAGGTCAAGAACACACTTCCTGCACTATACGGACAAGTCACCGATTCTCAGAAGCCTTCTTGGTCACCCAGATATTCTGAGGGATCTGTCATGGGTAGGGCTTCCATGTGGAACGGTCTACGATGGCACCAGCGGCAGAGCTTTCTGCTCTACTTCACACCAGCATGGACCAGAAGGCTCCCAAGAGGCAGACTGGGAAATATGCATGGCTAAGCACATCTCCCTCACCGAGAAGTACCTTCTTAGGGTGCTTACTACAATATCTCAAACAAATGTGGCCTGAATGTTACATCAAACCCATCAGATCTAAGAAGCTAATGTAGAGCTAATACCACTTTAAATATATTTCAATCAGAACTTGTTTTTAAAGTCAATCTTTCATACCTTAAACACTGATGCTCTACCTACTGCACAATGGCAAGCCATGCCTGATACTACATTTGTTGAACAAAATGAGTTTCAGAGTGAATCATCTTGCATGAAAAGCACAAATGATTGTGGGGTCTCCTCTTGCTGATAAGAAGTGTAACAATGTAACAATGGTATTAAGACAATATCAGGCAAAACTACTGGCAGGAGTTACAGGCCTTATACTGTATCGATTTTCATCAAAATTAATGCAAATTCCAAAATCTATTACTAGCATGAGCTTTACCACACATGCCAGGCTGATATCCAAAAGTATGTTTACCTGCTGAACATGAAAAGAAAAAAAAAAAAACGTTACACTGTTAGGCACAGGTTATGCACAAAAACAACACACAGAGAAAGAAGCCATGTGCCCTCAGGGCTAAAGTTAATACAAACACAGAGAATAGAAACGCATGGATGCCAATGGCACATTGGTTACAAATGTGCACATCAACTGACAATTCATACTTATAAATGGCTGTGACAGAGGCACTGATTGAGATTCATGGGTCAACACTTAAAACAAGGATAAAGTAAACAAGGAAGATACAGAGACACGGGATTCAGAGAATGGATGGTAAAAATTTGAGCAACATTGCCACCTATTGACCATTTTATCAATGTGCACTGTAATGCACAGCCCAGGAGTGTCAAACTAATTTCGGTTAATGGGCCACGTCGGACCAAATCCAATTTCAAGGGCGCCGGACCAAGAAAATCTATATGTAGTAGGATAGGATAATAATGCATTACCAACACCTTTGACATTTATTTTTGCTTATTTATGTATGACGCGAGGTACATTCTGAATGCGCAAACAGGTTGATCGTAAGTCACCTGCAAATGATGAGCAATTAATGGTTTTCCCGATAACCTACCCTCACAACGGAACATCACTGGTGTTTATCAAAACGCGATTACCAGCATAATGTAACAATAATGGTATCTGCTAACAAACCATGACAGTTGCGAGTAGGGCTGCACGATTCAGGAAAACATGTGAATGCGATTTTTTTGCTTACAATTAAGATCATGGTTCTCCACAAATTTTTTTCTTCAATTTAAACGTTTCTTGCACTCATACCTGTGCCAAACATATGATTGATACAGGACCGACATAACAAGAAATAAAGTATTTTGTATAATATACTTGGACAACACGGTATTGAGAAATTTCTAAGTATTACAATGTGATTTTGCTATAAAAAAAATATTGGGGTATTTATAAAGCAAAAAAGGAGTTCAACCAATTTCTCAAAAGCCTGTCTAGGAGGGATTTAAAAAGTACAGATGCACATTTTTATTATCTCTGATAAAGCATGAAGCGCTCAAGAAAAAGTAGCAAGGTAAACTTTAAACTGATTCTTAAACATATACTAGATAACTATTATTCCTTTTCAAGATTACGATTGCAAAACTTCATAATTTCATAAGATCTTAATTTAGCTAAATGGCTTAGTAAGAATTGCACAACATGCGATGATGGTATTAATATCTCACATGAGCCAGCACTATAATATACTACAGTCATTTTTCAAATTCAGTAAAAAATACCCCACTTCCAGCTGTGATGTCATTCGGTGCCGGTTCAGATTTTTACGCCAGTGGGAACACTTTGAAGTACCACACTCTTGGTACTTTATTGAAGTAGCAAAAGGAAGGTAACTGGTGTGGTAGGATAAGCGCCCTATGAAGACAATGCAGAATTATGCAAGCGCTTGTTTTGATCCAGCTGGTGTAATACAATGCAGAAGGACTATTGTAACTTAGAATCGAGTTCGTGGTTTTTTACGATTAAATGTGCAGCCCACGTCGCTAGGCTGGTCTTCGCCATTACCTTAACGCGGCTTAGTGTCCCTAACCAACAATCTCATTTCTCTGACCCCTCCAAGGTATAAACTACGTTCTATTATTAAGCAAAAAAAAAAAAAAAAAAAATCAAAACTAATATTAAAAACAAAATTAAACATTTTCCTCTTCATAAAACCCATCAGTGTCACAGTGGCACATAATACTATACTGTCAGTACTCTACTGCCCCCAAGTGGAATTTGAGAATAATGGTTTTCACTTTTTAAAAAAAAAAAACGATTTTTTTTTCCCCCCCTAAATCAAAGCGCCAGTACTTTAAAATCATTTTGTGGGCAGATTATATACGTTGATAAGGCCGATTCCAATCCACTGCTCTAAATCAGTAAAATAATTCACTTCCATATGGATGCAATCATTTCCTCAATTTGTTTGCAAAATCATAGAAGAACTAGAAAATTACGCTGCATTCCCAGTTGTGTAATGCACAGATATTTCTGGTAACTGACCTCCTTTAGTACTTGCATTGTTTCACACATTTTTTTTTAATTTTTTTACACTTTCTTTGCTGTATTTTTTACCCTCGTCATATGGATATACCTGCTGCTGGACCAAACCAACCCCCCAAGGGGATCAATAAAGTAAAAAGTCAGTCACCTAATTACTTTGAAGCAGTTTATACTTGTCATGGGTATAAAGTATTTGAATGAAAACCATATTTTTTGTATTATTATTAGATGCCATTAAGTTGACAACTATCTTAATAACCTTAAAAGTTCATGCTAATACATCTCCAGATCATCCTGTCATGAACAATCTCTGTACGGATTGGGGTACTCCTGTATTATTGTGTAACGGTCTGCCTCAAAAATTTAAAAATACCCCGTTTGTTAACAAATCATGTAAACATATCAGATTGCATCCAGTTAAGAAAACCAAAATATTTTATATTTATTTGAACAAAAGAGGGTAAAACAGATCTACTCAGTAAATGAATTTAAGAAAAGCTAATTTCCAAATGAAAAAATAAGACTTTCAGCAGTTCACAAAGTACAGGTACACTCACAAAACATTACCATCATTGTTCTGAAAGGACCAGTGGGTATGCATACTTAGGCTCATTGGCTATAGTGAATATTTCAAGAACCAAACCTGTGTAACGGCTATCAAAAGATCTCTGGATTGACTCTACAAAGAGAAACAGAGAGACAGGTTTTTGTCAAAGCCTTCGGGAAATCAAGGGCGCACTTCAACCATAAAGGGCATTACTGGTAGCAAGACGATTTCACATGCTGGAACCCGACCAAACCCATCAGCAGAGAGCCTCCAGTGCCGTCCACACATCCACATACCTGATTCTCACATTCATCTTCCAGATGTTCACAAATATATCTTGATTCATATTAAATTAAAGACATATAAGGACAGTAGCATTTGTAATAAAATGTTTCTGAAATTAATCGCAACCAAGTTAAGATGAAAAAAATGTACACATTGACTTTTTGATCAAAGTCAGACTTGAGACAAGCGATACAAGTTAACAATAAATTAATCTGAATGATTAATGATTCATTGTTTCAGTTTAGATGCTGTCAATAGCAGTATAAGCAAGATTCATTACATTGGCATCACTTAGAGCTAAAATTAGGATGCATGATGCTTTGGGTGGGTGGATGTGTAAAAGGTTCACCACGTTAGCTTGGGCACCTTCTTTTATTAACTAATTTGGCACAAAAGAATGAATCTCAGACTGGACCAACACTTCGTCCTATAACTACTTGCTTAGTGGAACAGTCTCCACAGAGAGATCGACAGAACGCTAAATGCATTGCATCACAAAAGCAGGCTCTACTTAAGTGTACAAAAAGCAGGTAAACGCTTCACTCCATAATCACTGAAGTGTCTATTTGATTCAATGCCCACCTTTGAACCAGACAGCTTCATAAACACGGGATTTCTAAATCCTTGATACACAAACAGTAGAGAGCTGTGAGCAGGCATGTTAAAGTGGTACCTCAGAGCATGAAGACATGTAAGATTAGGACTGATTGCTAAGTTTATGATTTAACAGCCTTGTTACGGAGAAAACATATACTGTAAGTTGCCTTTTTATTACATCATTAACTTTCATTCAGTGACTTTGCTGGCAGTCAGGGGCAGCTTAATAATTAAGTACGATCCATACTTTAAGGCACGGGTGGGGGGGGGGGGGGGGGCAGGCAGTGTATAACCCCACAGAAATTGCCTTTAAAAACCTGCCCTTCCAGGAACAGGGCCTAAAATAGGCTCACCGTTGCTTCCCTAGTTAACATGAACTAATCCAGTGTTTCCCAATCCGACAATCCCACAATCTCGGAGTCTCAGAAGGGGTAAAAACATGGACTGAATGCGAGTCACAGAGGACCGAACTGGGAAACACTGAACTAAACACAGGTCTAACACAGAGAAAACACAGCAAATGCTGCAGTAAAAACTCCCAGGGATTCGAAGGCCGATATACATCAACAAGGAGGCAGCAGGTAAAACTGTGGATATAAATCCAATATACTCAAACCCAAATGCCCCTGGGGGCCCTGTGGGTCCTTCCACAAACTACACACTAAACCCTGAGATGTTTCCATAAAACACCCAGGCCTGTGGGCCTGCAGGGTTTAAAATACGTACAAGGGTCCCTTTAGAGAGCACATCTTATAAGCAGCTAAGTGACATCAATAAATATGAAGTAATAAGACACTAACGTTTCGACGTTTGGCAGCAAGCAGGCATGAGATTCACCCCCCTTCCCCAAAACCACACATCCAACGGGGATCAGTTCCAGATGTCGTCTTCACTCTTCCCGTAAAATCAGGTCACATGACAAGCAGGGAAATCGCCCCCTCCTTGCAGAGTGGGTAGAAACATCTCTGGCTGACACGGAGCAGCATACTCCGCAGGGAAAATGAGTTCCTGGGAGGGCTTCCTCGGAGAGGCAGGCGCCGGATCAGGTGGGCACCTTGCCCTTAATCCTGTCGATGCCTCTGTGCTCAGGCACGTGCTTGAAGATGCAGTTCTGCAGATGGCAGCCTTTGCTTCTCCACAGGAAACACTCCCCAGTAGATTTTTGCCTGCCCAGATGAATAAGCACAAGCAGAAACTCGCATTCACCTTCCACAAAAACGCCTGTTTCACAAGAATGACTTTTGGCAATGACATTAATTGTCTGCTGCACCATCAATAAGTGTTTAAGACTTTAGCCTTTGCTGAAGTTCAGGAACCTTTCGGCTCACGTCACAGAAGATTAATTCGCAGGTACAGCCACCAAATTGCTTACAGGAAAAAGTAGGACGTCGGCAGGCTGCTTCCAGCTCTCAGGATGCCTTCTGGGCACAACGGGAAGTGCACTTTGGTTGCGAGCCACAGGGATTTAAGAGCCCCGGTAAATTAAATCAACCAGAAGCCAGTAAGAAGGCGATCCTGGAATCTAAGGCTGCTGCATGAACGAGCTCACTGTGAGCGAATGGAGCTACAGAACAGAATGTCTGCGTGCCTCTATCAACAGGACCAACAATCCCTCCGCCCAGCCCCATCCATCTATCCATCCCTCAACTAATCACTCATCCTAGTTGGAGTCACAGGGTTAACAGAAGCAGTGGGAATACATTACCCAGTTAGGTAAACTTAAGAGGCACAGGCTAATGGGTTAATAACAGGGACCCTGAGTCACAAAGAGAGCCCGCTCCCAGGACTGCTACTCACCCAGAGGGAGAGAGGATATCACCGGCCGTCACTGCCGCCTTGGACCCGCCGAGGTGCGAGTGGACGCGGTCTGGGTAGCGGACAGTCAGCTGGGTTCCTTCCACTGCCATGGCCTGTGGTTCGGGAGGGAATACAAGGAACGGATTGCTGGGACGCTTGGGCGTCAAAAAACACACCACCGGCAAAATGCTGAGTCACTGTGCACTGACCCATTGACACAACAACACAGAAACTTATTCTTAATCATTTTTCCTCATTCTTTATAACCCCCTCTGCTAATTACCACATAGCTGTTGAGCTGAATCATTTGTGGTGGAACAGGGAAAGAACTAAGATACACAGGGCTGCGGCCCCCCAGGACTGCAGTTTGACACCCCCGCTCTAGTGGAATCACCAAAGAGCAATATGCCCCATACAAATGCCCTGATTAAGTGATACACTCACTGCCAAAGCACTGCCAGCTGGGAGATCACACTGCACCCCCCTGAGGCTGGGAAATGCATTACCTGCGTGTCACACTACCCTCATCCCTCCATCATCCCTCATTCCTCAGACTGACATCACTCACGAGACACGTTATCATGACACGTATGCCATTCGTACATCCCGACAGACAGAGCCAACAACTAAGACCTCCAGCAAAGTGGGAGACCTGTTATGCAGGACATCACCCCCAAAACACTCGCCGGTGGGACAAAGGGTTATATCTGCCACATCAGTCATGGTCTCACGGTCAATCAGCAGTACCCATCATTTAGAGAAACTACGGCAAAAAAAACAGATTATCCAACATAAAATGCTGGAGGAGCACGCGGCGGCAGCAGGAGCACGCGGCGGCAGCAGGAGCACGCGGCGGCAGCAGGAGCACGCGGCAGGAGGAACCCTCACGTGAAGCTTGCGGATGGCCTCATCGCAGCTCTCCTTCTTGGTGTAGTTCACAAAGGCACATCGCTTCTTAGGTAGTAGCTTCACACTGTGCACTTCCCCGGCTCTGCAGAGAAAATGAATGCAGATGTGGGCTACAGGTCGGACCCGCTCCACCAAGCTGATCTGCAGGGAAACTGGAAGAGAGAGACTGCGATGGCAATGTCCCTGGTTGACATGTCACGACAGGCTGTTACTTACGAGCTAAACAGCCCCATCAGCATGCTCTCCGTGATAGAAGGGTAGAGGTTTCCCACCCAGACTGGAAACAGCTCTCTGTTGGGGAGATCATGCTTTAAATCGGCATTTTTCGGCTACATTTCCCACCCAGAAGATTCGTTATGCTGCCACTTTAATTAGAACCCCTGCCCAGCTCCACACCAGACAGTCCATATTTCTGCTCCTGAGAGCTGGGAGAGACCAAAAGCATAGACTGTCTGGGGGGGTTCTCAAGAACCAGATGGAGATACACCGATCTACATCATGGCCACGGGGGGCGGTGTGCAGCCCAGGGGGTTGGGATGCAATGGCTGGGAATAGAAGGTTCAAATCCCCGGCAGCAGAGTGATGTCACCAAGTGGCCCCTGAGCAAGAGCCTTAACCCCCAACAGCTCCAGTGACCTGACCCTAATTTCTCAGAGACGTATGCTGCTCTGAATAAAGAGCATCTGTTCAGCTCCCACCCCAATCAGGCCCCGTCAGGCAAAGGGCACTTACACCTGCTTCTGAGCCTTGGAAGACGCCACCTTGGCCACACTGTTAGCTTTGGCGACGGCTACATTCTTGGGGAGCGGCGACGCCTTCCTTCTCTCATTCACAACCCATTCCTCTTCAACAGGCTGGTAGGTCTTAATGACGTCTGGAAAATCCAGGGGTGACTTTAGAGTCTCAGCCAAAGGCTGACGGCATGGGCTAAAGCACGTCTCACATGTAAGTGCAAAAACTCAGTCTGTCAACATGAGAGTACAGTTACAGGACGATAATCACCTCTCCACTTTACCGTGACAAATGACTGGAGGACGGACAAATGGATAAAGAAAGCACTGCTTTTCTCTTTAGCCAGATGCACATGTATTCCTAATGTAATGAGATGCAGTGTGCTGTTCCTCGAACCTCAGGTATGCATACCAGGAATACTGGAAAGCACTTCGAGGGCCTTCTCCACGGTGCCATGGATTATCAGGGCGTTGGTGCTCTGCTCTCGGGAGAAGCCCATCTCCTGTGCGGAGGGAAGGGGCTGTCAGGCCGTTGATAATCCAGAACCTGCAAAATGATTTCTGGAAACTGCCTCATACAAGCCTGCCACAGGCAGATAAAAATTACCATAAGCTGCATTATCTGCACTTTCATCAGTTCCTGGGCGGCGTCACTGCTACTGCTGTCCTGCTTCAACACTTCCTTGAAGACTAACAGGGCCTCACCGTACCTCTGCAAGAGAGACAGGAAGGCAAGAGTCATACCATCTTGTTACACATGAACAAACTAATCAAAACACGCATATACTCATACTGTGAAGCTGACTGATTGTACACGACTAACTTGGTTGATTTACCAATATGAGGAGCTGTTAGAAACATATGTAGGGTGCATAGCCGAGAATTCTGAAAAACGGCCGAGACACTGAAACAGTTTACTGAACAGAGTGAGGAAAATAGGGGGTGGTGAGGTCATGAGAGAGATGAGACTGATTCCGGATTCCAGGCAGAAGTTAGATTCAAAGGATCCCGTTCTTTGAAGAAACTGAGAAGCATCGCAAAATATGTTTAGAGCAGTCAAAGTCTAGAGGTCTCCCGCAGTGCACGTTGATCTGGGGAAGTACCAAAATACTTGGTAGGGGGAACAAGCCATGCTAATAAAGTGAAACCACTTTTGACCAATCAAAGAGAAATATATGGATGTTGTGTCTCTAAAATGTATATAAACTGTAATCATTTGCAAAGGAGTGGAGTCACTAAGGGAAATCTTAGGTGTGAACCCTCTGTGCAAAGTGAATAAGCTAATCTAGCACTAAAACAAACTCCTCCCACCTGTCTGATTATTAACTTGAAACAGAGTCAATGCCTGGTTGGAGGTCATTTCGTGAGCCCATGTGTCTTAAATTGAACTGTTTGACTTTGTTTGTTTTTTCAATTTCTGCGATAATCACTTTATTTTCTGCTCAGCCTTCAGTCGTCTCCAGGACAGGGTGTGGCAGTAAGTTCGTCCATTGACTGATCTTTGTTTTTTTTAGGGTGCTGTCTCAGGGTACAGTGGGGGTTTATGGGCCGATTTCCCAAACAAGGATTAAGACTAGTCTTGGACTAAACTGTCATTTCAATGGAGATTCACCATTGTAACTCAAAGCTAGTCTAGACTTAATCCTTGACTGGGAAACTGGCCATATATATTTATATTCTATGTTAACATTTGGTCATGTTCTTCTTCCATTATCAATGAATAAAAAATTTCAAAAAAAAAAAAATGGTGGGATACTTCTTCCATTACAAGATTGCTTATTACACCACTGAAGACTTCAAGTTGTAAATAGAATGATTAAGGCAACTTTTGTGGTGCATCTAGATAACACAAACCGTTAAGCCCCAAACCCCATCCCTACTCATGCCAGTTATCTACAGGCAAAGAGCTTGTCCATGGAGATCAGGTTACCTTGAGCCCAGTGAGGGCCCTCCCCTTTCTATAGAGGCCTTTTATCCAGTTCGGGTTCATGGTGAGCGAGATCTCTGCGTCGGTGAGAGACTTATCATACTGCTGCATTTTCTCATAGCAGAAGGAGCGGTTCCCGAACAGCCTGGGACACACGGACAGAGAGACTGACTAAAGCTCATGGAAGACTCTGACCCAACAAGAATCACAACCAACATATCGTCTAGCTCAGCGTTTCCCAATCTGGTCCTCAGGGACCCACAGACAGTCAACATTTTTGCTCCCTCCCAGCTCCAGAGCAAAAATGTAGACTGTCTGCAAGGGAACTGGGAGGGAGCAAAAACATATATTGTCTGTGGGTCCCCAAGGATCAGACTGGGAAACAGTGCTCTAGAACCATTAAACATTCCCGACAGGCTCAAATAATGTTTTTTTTTTATTTTATTTTTTTTTTATTTTTAAAAAAGCGCTTAGCTCTTTAAACAAAGGAATCAGTTTATTCAAGTGTACTAGAACAGCACTAGGAGTCAAGGTGTCACTGGGGAACATGCACATCTATATGTAGGGATCTGAAATGCCTCGCCATGTGGGGTCTTTGTGACAAACCACAAGTGGCCAATGCTGGGAAATACAAGTTCACTCTCCGTAACAGCTTCTTAAAAGCTTCTGGCACAGACATCGCAAGGTCATGTGAGAGAAGCAGCTTCAGCCAAACAGCCCTCAGCAGAACCATACCTCTTGTTCTTTTAGATGCTCTATATTGGGGGTCCTGTTCACAATGGGCCCATTTTACTTTTCATGTCTGAACTGCTCAAATCATAATGCAGAAACTCAAAGGATACTCGGCAGACCACTAATAAAAACTCAATGTCCTTCAACCAAAGCTTTTTACTATTTATATACTGTAACAAATTCATAGTGTACACAGTGACTCAGTTCTTTATGACTTATGCAACAGTTACATGCAAGTTTTATGGTGACATGAACTGGGCTTATATAACTTGAAGAGCACCTACTTACCGATACTCCTTGGGGTTAAATTTGATGGCATCTGTAAAACACTTTACTGCCTGGACATAGTCTCCGATGCCGGCCAAGGAGTTTGCCGCGTCTGAGAAAGGAAGACGGGAAATGAGTTTTTCTACCTTTTCAACTCTAACTCCAGCAAACCAACACACTACAGTTCGGATGCTCACTGGCTAGCTGCATACTCTTTGCAATCATGTCCTCCGTGTCGGACGGTGCCTCATTCTGCAGAGACAATCAACAAAGAGCGTCCGTGAGCATCCCAGACAAAGGGCTGGCTCACACACCAGATGCCGTTACAATCCATATGTTACGTATTGATTAACAGCTTCAGTGCTTTGTAGATCCACCATACCATGCATTTATAGCTTTACCGCAGAGCTACTGAATAGAGAGGAGAAATGTTCAGTTCAGAAAGTACAAATCCAGACCAAGATTTCATTTTAACCAGCCAGTTGAGCATGAAGAGGTGGAACAAAACCTTGGTCTGGATTTGTTCCATCTGGACCTGAACGTTATACCTGACTGAATAACCATCACCATGCCGACCATTCAAACTGAAACGATGCTGCGGACAGAGAGACAGAAGGTTTGCGGTTGTTTTATCGTTACCTGTGAAGCTCCCTGACTCTGGTGCTCCAGTGACTCTTTCCGTGGGTTTGAGGAAGCCATCTTCTTTTCCCTTTTCTCAGGTTTAGGCTTGAGGTCGATTTTACGCTGTGCTATAGAAGCCGCTTTCGACACAAAGGTGCTGGTCATATCCAGTTCCTGGTCAGACGGAAAAAAATGTTAACATTCACTCAGGATACGTTATTTTAGTGGCCATCAAAAAAACTTGCCATATATTGTACATTACTCATATTGTAGTTATACTTCAAATACGGGCAGCCACAGGCGGCTGATAAACGGAGGAGAGTCAAGCACAGAGTATTCCGTACCTCCAGGTCACTACAATCCCCTTCTTCGTTATCCACCTCGTTAGCTACATCTCTGGCCTGTACTGATATATCACCATAAGGCTGTTCACCAGGTGGACCATCGTCAGCTTTACTCTGTGCGGCGTCTGCTTTAGAGCACTCCTGGGGAAACAGGAAAATCAGCACCGAGGCTGTGAAGGCGAGCACCCAACAAGAAAATTATCTGGACTGTTCCGCGATAAGCTCCCTCCTAGCAACAGGTGGCACACCTAAAATGGTATTTACCCACCAACCCTGCAGATTAACCTTTAACATACACAGACATTTAATTCAAAGATTTCTAACTACGAAGCCATCGCTTACCTCAGCATCTGAACTCTTAGCATCTTTTTCATTGTCCTTTAACTTTTCCAGTCTCTTTCGTTCTTTTTGCCTCTGTTTGGGTAGAGCATATGCATAATATCAAATATTCAGTAAGTTACAATTTAAAGGACAAAAGAAATTCAATCTATATTCAATCTACTAAGAAAAAAAATCAAGCCCAGTAAACGTTTTTTTTCTTCTTCATTAAAACAATGTGCATGTGCAGTTTCTTTTTAGAGACTATGGGAATGGCACGACATGGCACCTCAATAGCGCCCCCTTCCGTTCCGTTATAGCGCTGCTCACCATTTTTTTAAGCCTCTTCTTTTCTGCCTTGTCCTTACACTTCTGCTCCTCATCCGCCAGTTCTTTGGCTATTCTGTCGGCCTCCTGGGACAGCAGAAAAAGACCTGCATTCTCATACCTGGCAAGGTCATAAGTCTCTCCCCTGGCTCGGATCGCTTCTGACAAGGCTAACACAGTTAGCAAAGTACAAATTTGCTGGACAGCCTATCACCGTGGCGACCGACTGCAAGGTCAGCCTGAAAAGGCACTAATGGAGGCTTTTTTTCCCACTGCACCCATCTTTAAAACAGTCCTCTAAAACACAAGTATTTTTTGTACAATAAACAAAACACAGCCACGAGGAGTACAAGTTATAATGCATTTAAAAAGCATTTAACAGTACAGTTATCAATCCAGATCACGTGTAATATTTGCTGAACGTTATCTGTGGTAGAAAGACAAACATTTCAATGAAAACACCAAACGGAGAGTTTCATGAGTGACACACACACACACACACACACACACACACACACACAGTGGGTTGGGGTCAAACCTCCTTTGCGTTTTCCGTCGCTGTCACATTTAACCCCCGCTGAAACAGACGGGACTGGCTCGGGCCAGTTTGCTTCAACCCCCCACGATCTAGAAAGTTCTTGGTGAACCCACAGTAGGGCTTCCCGCTGTCATCTTCGTCACTCTCAGTAAAATCATCATCCGGATAATATCCGTTGATATCTAAAAATACAACAGGGGTATGTGCTTTAATGACCTTTTCCTCTATATCAAGGCGTCCACATTAATTATGAATATTTGTACATGGATCCCTAGTAGAGATGGCACAATATTATTATACCTGGTTCAATCTCAAAACCAATACTAACATTTTAAGTATCTGCTGATACCAATCCGAATTTTTTTTCCCCTACGTTGTATTAAATGAGATATTTGTATCAATACAATTAACATCGCAAACTATGTGCATTAAGTGCGGTACCGCCATTATATTAAGACAAACATCAGACCTTTGTTGTATATTTATTTCTTTATTATTTATTAGTAAAAGGCCTGTTCCTTCTCTGTGTATGGAGGCAACAAAAACACTTAGTAATATGAATTTAAATAGGCTACTTATTTTTCAGTAGACAATTATAAGTACCTTTTTTTTTTAGTGGTCGCCAAATCAAGCCCAGTTTGCCTGTCTCCTATGTTTCCCTCTACAATGAAATAGCCCAACCGTGTATGTAACCCAGCCCAACCGTGTATGTAACCCAGCCCAACCGTGTATGTAACCCAGCCCAACCGTGTATGTAACCCAGCCCAACCGT
>JABFEA020000017.1:940717-972758 GCA_019775915.2 Cyphomyrus plagiostoma | reverse complement strand
ATGTGATTGGTTGATTAGATAATTGCATTAATGAGAAATTGAACAGGTGTTCCTAATAATCCTTTAGGTGAGTGTAATTCACAGAATCTCTTAAATTAAAGAAGAGTGACAAAATGCAATCTGAGATATGAACAGGACAAAGAAAGATCTGCGCTTAACTCAGAAGCAGTATCCCTACTCCCCAAGTTATATAAATCCCACTCGTGAACCATTTAAGGCGGGAGAAACCTCTATTTGGAAAAATTTACTTCAAGCCCTGTACTACATAATCCTGAAAAAGGACAATCATTAAAACTGCAAAGCTTGCTAAGTGCTGTTTCCTGAGTAAAAATATTGTAGCATAACTTATTGATGGTCTCAACCCAGCTATCATGGTGCTTGCAATGCAGTAACTATATGTATAACATGCAATGTCAGTATTAATACTGCACATAGAGAGACACTAATTTTGACAAGCTTATCTAGGCATAGTTATCTCAAGTCCTGTGACGGCAATATGAGAAATGTGAAATGGATGCACACCAATCCACAGACCAAACCAGAAAACTACTAAAGGACAACATTATTTATATGTGAGACTTCTATTTTTAGAAGAGTTTACACTAATTATGCATGCTTAATTATATAATGCTTTTTAAAGCAAATTCATGACATCAACTCCCAACTTTGTCAGCCGGAGTGAGTTCAAAGTAAAAGCAATCCTGACGAGGACTGGGCGATACAGCAAAATATGGGATCATTGATATTTATCACAGTATAATTCATGACTCATTATTTTCAAAAATAATAATTAGATATTTTTTTACTTTGAAGCTCCATTCATGCTTAGAGTTCCTTTAGGGTTCCCCTAAAACAGAACATGAAAAAGAATGGACCGTAAACTGAAATCTAAATCTAAACAAATAGGGAGCACAATTAAAAATTGTAACACTAATTGCTGGTGGCTGTGACTAAGTGCTTGCATTCTGGATTGGGCAGCAATGCTTGAAATGGTGAAATAAATTAATAGCATTTCCACTTCTTGGTTGGCACGAGTATTCAAAGGCTTATAATGCACAGCACCAGGCTGGGGCGTGAGGTCGGCCCCTTTGAACTGCCAAGGTCCAGCCACACCACTCACATCTTTCTACCTGCTTTATCCACACCTCATTGCTGACACCAACACTGAAGTTCCCTCCAAGGGAGCTCTTCCCTCTCCCATGACTCGCGTGTATTGCCAGTATACAGGGTGCTCTGCTAACTTAACAAACCTTGCTGTGCATTTGTTGTGTATACATTGTCCATTCTCAAAAGGCTGACTGGCGACAGGCAAGGTTATTTTAGTCAGCATTGAGAAAATTCCACCGCTGACTTTCTTCCTAAAATTCTCTATACTTCACTACTCTGTGGATTTCTCCTGGACTGAATTTTACTGTTTCCTTTTTGCTGGATTACCCTGATTGGACAAGCTGCTTTGGACTTACCTGCTCTACCGCTGAGATGCTCTGTTATTCTGATTGTGTCGTCTGTCGTCGTTTGTTCAATAAATCCCCCATTTGTGTTTTTACGCCTTTGACTGTAGCTGTGCTCCATTTCTGGTCCTGACAAGCAGTCACAAAGACAGTGACATCACTTCAAATTGATCTTTCATGGAGCGTTTGTCAAATCGATAGAGCAAAATTATACCGTGATAATTATTGTCATATCGCCCAGCCCTAATGCTAATAGATGCACTAGTAGATGCACCCATCTATTCATAAACCCAGTTAACACAGTGCCAATACACAGACATCATGAATTACTACTGAAAAGGGAACAAAATAGATACTTAGTCACACCATTTGATAAAATTTGTTACCAGCATGAAGCTTTCTAGATCTTCTGTGGCTATACTCTTCATTATCACAAAAATCATCTCGAAAGCAGTTATACATCAACAGGATGCAATTAGAATTCAGGAGTGTTGGATTTAGTCTGATTATAAAGTTCCATTCAATAACAAATATTTTATACTTAAGTACCTTCAAAGTCCTTTGTGCTTTGAGTACTTGGGACACAGAGGGATAATTAACATCGAAGCGGGGCTTGACGTATGAGTTAGGAGCGTTTTTCAGACACATGGGTTTTGGTGGCGGTGGGAGTTCCTTCCTTCACGATTGTTGTAACGACGGTAATGACTCACGCTAAAAGCAGCGTTTACCTTCTATCTTGCAATTTTAGCTATTTTTCACATTGGTAATGCAAGTGCGTTAAACCTGGTCATCATATTACATCTGTTCTTCCACGGCTAAGGCAACACAGACACAACCGGATGTAACTCAGCAAGTCAGAACACTTCCCACTAAACATAACCACACCATGGTTTCTGAATGCACACCACCAAGCGAAATGAAAACTGGTTGGTTTTTGCTGCGTTATGTCACAGTGAAAGAAAACAGGCCCAGTTAAATCAGAATGTTTTAATACCTTAACGCTGGCTGAATACGGTCCATTTTTAGAAGTATTATATTCCGCGACTTACCGAAATTAGCTAACATCACACCGGATATCTTTTTTTAATTAAAATTAAGTTTAAAAACAGGGTTATCCTTACCCGGTCCGAAATTTCCCCTGTAAGACATGTTGGCCTTTTGTGAAATAAACTTGTTTCCTTTAAACACAAACTGAATTATTGAATTAAACACAAAAAGAGTGGCGCTTTTTAATTAAAATAAACCCGTAGGGTTCTTTTAAATTTAAAATTATCTTAGTGTAGCCACTTTTTGCTTTTCTTTTTCCCCCTCTTCGTCTAGTTCTGATCGCGCATGCTCGAAACTTCTTCGACTGGCCTGCGCATGCTCAAACGGCCACGACTGGTGTGCGCATACTCAGCTGGAAGTTACGGAAAGCGCGTGGCGAATGAACCCGAAAGTTACCCGATTAAACACACTTTTGGTGCAAGCACCGCTGATTGCTTTTGCTCTAAATGCATTATAAAGAAAGAAAATAGTACACTGGGTAGTGTACTTTTGGGAAGTGATCCCAGTGATCATATAGTTGGACCTTGTGGCTATTTAACGTTAGTTGCATCACAAGAAACTAGTTAAATCATTCTACCGCTAGCTTTGATTTAAAAATTAAATAAATGATGTGGGCGGCATGGTGGTGCAGTGGTTAGCACTGTTGCCTCCCACCTCTGGGACCCGGGTTTTGGTCTCCGCCTGATTTTATGTGTGTGGAGTTTGCATGTTCTCCCTGTGTCGTCGTGGGGTTTCCTCCGGGTACTCCGGTTTCCCCCCACAGTCCAAAAACATGCTGAGGCTGATTGGGGTTGCCAAATTGTCCGTAGGTGTGCATGTGTGCGTGACTGGTGTGTGAGTGTGTCCTGCGATTGGCTGGCCCCCCGTCCAGGGTTGTTCCCTGCCTCGTGCCCGTTGCTTCCGGCATAGGCTCCGGACCCCCCGCGACCCAGTAGGATAAGTGGTTTGGAAAATGGATGGATGGATAAATGATGTCTTTCATACTGTAATTTTCGATTAGTTTTATTCAGACTTTTATTGATTATCTTGAAAAACATCTCAATTTTGCAATAAAGAGTATTATTCCAAAAATAAGACATCAAAAGGCACTAAAAACCCAACTAATTACGTGTAAGCGGGCGATCAATCAGTCTGTTATAGCATTTCAAATATTCTGAAGTTTAAGATTTTTTTAAGTATTTTTATTGCATGGCTAGCGATAAGTGGGAGTATTGCATTTCATTAGAAAAAAATCTCAAGCAAGAAAAGGAAATGAAAATTTAACCTTGAACAAAGATTATAGGTATGTGGCTGTTGAGATTAGGACAGCAAACCCCAGTCGCTGAAGGGGAATTCCTAAATAAAATATAAATGTAGGATATGGAATTGGCGGAGTGTAGTCTATCTTTTATTTTATGAATTTCACTCCTAGTGACACACTTCTGCCAAGTAGATAAATATGGCTTAATGTGGATAATAGTGACTTCAAATGGAACCTTTTAATTATAGTCTTAATGACTTTGTTAGCTTCTTTGTTGGATTAGGAAACTGCTACAGCTATATAACAGATGAGAAATGTTTAGTAAGGGCAAATTTACATGCATCCATCCATGTTCTGTAACAGCTTGTCCTATTCAGGGTTGAAGGGGGTCTGGAGCCTGTCTTGGAAGCTACAGGCACAAGGCAGTGAATAACCCAGGATGGGGCACCAACCCATCACAGGGCACACACACTATTCACACCTATGGGCAACCTGGCAACTCCAATTAGCCTCAGCATGTTTTTGCACTGTGGGGGGAAACCAGAGTAACTGAAGCAAACTGCACAGCGACGTGAAGAAAATGGGCATACTCTTCACACATGGACGTACGGTGGAGATTTGAACCCAATTCCGAGAGGTGTGAGGTGACAGTACTAACCACTGCACCAACCCTAGGGGCTAATCTGCAATTACTAATTCAATTTAAAATACCGCCGTAGGTTTGACTGACATGATGACGTGGTGTTCCACTGTCTCTGTCCTGCGCTGCCCAGGAATGACTTCCAGAACATTTCCCCCATTTGCCATTACAATCTGCTAAATAAACAGTGAGAAGATGGATTTATGGAAGGCAGGACTGATCTGTCAATTAAATGTTGAGCCATTTAGACCTTTAAATTCATTTGAAATTTGCATGGCCTTCAGTATGGGCATCCAATCACTGGGGGTTATAGCCCTGAGGATTTCAGCCTCTATGGCAGCCCCAGGTAACTATAAACACAACTGTCTATTCCTGTTCCTTATATATGAAATGAACTTTTTGCACATCACATCTTGCTTGCCCTGAAGCACACAGACACCCATACAAGTGAGAGCGATTCTGGGGGTCACTGCATGCACAGTCAGACAGTGTTCAGCAACCCAGAGCAGTTCAGACAAGGGGCATGCTTAAGGGCAGCATAAGTCTTCCAGAGCAATTGAACCAGTGACCTTCTGATTAGAGGCCTAACTTACAAAGATACACAACCAAAGGCAAATAGTTGGTATTCCCTGACCAGGGCTGTTGGGGTAATAGCACCAAATCCTAACCACTAGACCCCCAGGAACCCCTGTGCCAACTGAATTTTTTTAAGTTTATAAATAGGATTAACATCAATATATCATGTAATGAACGTATACTGAATAATATTAAACTGTAGGATAGTCCTTCACCTCTGCGCTTCCTATAGTTGCAGTACCCACACTACGCAATAGAGGGCGCACTTGGATTACATTTAAATATTGAAACCACGGTAATCGCTAAAGGCAATGCGGTTTAGCCTGAAAGTCTGAAAATTCGAAATAGGGGGTTGCGTTATATGACTTTCTTATAAAACATTTCTTGGCACGCCCCACATATTCAACCATTTTATATACAACATATGTTTGTTTTTAGGAATATCAATTATCCATTATGAGACTCTGAAAGGGCAGCGCTTTCACCCTGCTGAGCCCAATCTGTGTCATAAACTCTTCCACAGCCATAGATGGAGGCAATCAAACTACCTTATAGCAGGAGTCTCACTGCAGTCATGCTTTGCCTAATATCACAAATATTAATATTTCCAACACATGGCTTCTGTTATATGCTCTCTCAACAGTTTGTTAGATTTAATTAATTCAGCGAAATATGGATTTATTTTATAGAATGTCTCCATCTAAAGGATCAAAACAAATCCCAGGTTGCCCCGTAGTACGCACAGCTGGGCTGATATCACATATCATCGGCGTTAGGTTCCTATGTGACATTGAGTCATATAATGCAGTAGAATTCCAGCACGATTCACTGCCTTCCAGTGGGAATGAACAATTTCCAGGAAAAATTATCCATCGTATCACGCTGATAAATTACAGATAGACTGTTTCACCAGCCATATTATGGCCACGTGTCTATTCATTAAATGCCGTGTGGCCAAAGGTTCACTGGTTTGTTTTTCTTTCTGGTCAATGAAATTAGCTCCCGCGTGTACAATTAAGACATTTAAAACATTATTTACGGTCCTATTTTTAAGAAAGAAATAGATTGGCCCTAAAATAGCGTACATATGTGTAGCTGACCTGACGAATTAGGTCATTGTAGTCGTTCAGTTTAGGCGGTTTTTGGGCATGGGGGAGGGGGGGGGCAACATTCTTTCCTATGTTAAGGATACAGCTAATAACATATTTTCGGTGGTCGTCTTGTTCTGAAAGCAGCGCCACTCTTTCCAAAATGTTGAATTTGTTATTTCAGAAAGAAACTAAATTACAGCTTTGAATATAATGTCAAAGGATAATGAATGTATGTCGTAACTGCACACAGGCTGAGAAAATAACATGCTATTTTGTCTCTTATTATTGACAGTTGTGTTTCTGCAAAGATGTGGTTTTCCGATTCTAATTGTATATAGATTGGCATCATTACTGGATATGGAAAATCAGCCAAGGTAGTCATTTCAAATGAAAAGATGAAGAAAATCACATGAAATATGCATATATATTTGTCTTCTTTTGGGGCGGTAGTATACTTAAGGCCTCTTTAAAATCACTGTTAATGTCACAAAATCAGTGTACTCTGTTGCCTATTGCTACTCTAAAATAGCAATCCTGCAGTTTTTGTCGCCTAGAATAGGGACAACTATGACTAACAATATTCTTTCTAGGAATGCACCAGCTTGGTGAATTGAAAAGGGAGGTGCTTTTGGAGGAGGCTGAGGAGGTGATCGCTGGCCGGACCGCATATGATACTAACAGTGGATGATCGCTGGGTTCCATCACCCAACTGCTACGTTCATCCTCTCTCAAACTGTGGGCCGATACATTGGCGCCTAAATGGCTGAGTGTTACCTGTTAGACTGTTTTTTTGTGACGTCACTTCACCTTATCTGTACCCAGCATCAGGAATTTCAACGATAACGTGTGGGATACATTACTCATGTGGCCAGCTATTCTATTAGATAGCCTGCCGGTCTACTGGTTATGTTCTAAAGCATAATTAGCTCAAAGTAGCCTGATTCTTTGTCCCTTCACTGTCAGTCCCATTAAGTGTTTATGAGACAGGCTTCTAACTTTAAAATGTTTTGAATAAAGGGCTGTTTTATATGGTCCATAAATAGATTATTATGCAGTATGGCAATATCCCCTCTAGGTGACTCCTGCATTTATACCATCTGGGATGGATTTTGGATTCCTGCAACCCTCAAGTGAATGTATTATTATTCTTATTATTATTATTATTATTATTATAAGCCGGCTACAAAGAGAATGATAGAGTGTTGCATCGCATGACCTGGTCACCTGATCTAAAGAGGTTGACTAAAGAGTGAAGGAAAAGTGGCCAATGAGAGCTCAGCATATATGTGGGAGCCCCTTCAGGACACCTTGGAAAGCATCCCAGGAGGCCGCCTCATGGAACTGGCATGGAAGAGACAGTAGGGTCAGCCAGTTCCTGGAGTGACTGGGGTTAAGGGCTTAAGGGCTCAATGGTGGGATCACTTTGCTGACCCAGGGATTTGAACCAGCAACCTTCCGTGCCCCAACCTACAGAACTGCCCCCAACAAATTAATTTTTGATTACTTTTTTGGTCAATACATAATACCATGTATTATTTTATAGTTTTGATGTCTTTATAATTATTCTAAAATGTTATGAATACTACAAATAAACCTTTGTATGGGTGGGTGTGTCCAAACTTTCGACTGGTGCATTTTTAAATTATGATGTCCGACGTTTCCTGAGTCAGTCTATCCACACCGGTCACACAAGCATGTGGATTAAAAGCCTCAAAAAGATTCTTCCGCTACAGAACATGTTGTCACGCAGGGACATGCTTAACACTCGAGTCAAGTGTGGATATTTATGGAGATAATAAGCCCAGAGGAAACTTAGATAGTGACACTTAAATTGAGTTCTTCCTGGGGTGCTGTTCGGCATAAAGTGACAAACGGCGCGCACAATCGGGGAATACGAGAGTACTTCTGGATTTCCTAAGCCAAATGCCAGGTCAGGCCAGCTTTTGCAGATACATATTAAAATGCAGCTACCTTGAGGTGGCCTCCACGATGTAATGCTATCCATGAGATTTGTTAGTGTGGGCACTGGAAGATGTTTTGACTTTACTGAAGTTCTTTTGTATCATCGATAGCTATCAGCAGCTAACATTGGTAGCCTGTTTGGAGAAATAAAGTCACCCCTGAGCCGTTGTGACGTAAATAGCATAATGCTACAATGAGAGCATTGAGATAAATAGCATAATGCTACGATGAGAGCATTGAGATAAATAGCATAATGATATATTCAGGGTCACCAACTTTGGTCAGCTGGCTGGGGTGAAGTTACTAATCCAAGACAGACCTGCACACACATGCACATGCATTTAAATGTTTGTAACAGTTTTATTACCTTGTAAATAGTCTGTAGGGTTTGCGAACTACCCAACGCTTTTGATTTTAGGTTTATAATGGAACAATATCATGGGTGAAAGTTTTTGTTTTCGGGGGGGGGGTTTGGTTTGCAACTCCCTCAATAATCAAAGCCAGTCAATACAACCCCCTGGACTTCCCCACAAAATGGGTGGAGACCCCATCCCCCCTCCCCCAATGCTCAACCCTAAGTTATGCCCTTAAGTAATATAGATTTGCCATAAGATTTCCCGCAAGAGTCTAAAAGCGTGAGAGTCTCGCCGGACGCGAGACAGTTGGCAACACTGTATATTTTTCTTTGAGGAGCCAGACGGGAGACTCTCAGCACTGCACAGCTACTCCCAGCACTACTGTCTGTTAGTTTGACGTTTCGGAAACATTTTGAAACTGCATGTATACCCTTTGGAAATCAATTTAGTCAAGTTGCCATCCCGTCTTTCACCCCAATTAACCAATCAAGCCAGAGATATTATAGAAAATAAGCCCATGGTAATTATCAATGGTCACCGCTGGATCCTTTCTTATTTCAGATTCTTTCATGCTACCTGGCTGCATAACCGATTCTGTTGTTTTCTTTGGCCGTGAGACAATCCTATCTACAGGCTGAAATAAATACAATGTTTACCTTATTTCCATAATTAAATTAGCCTTTGCATTGACATCAGGGCTGTTGTATAGCCCCTAGCAGCTATTAAGCTCTTTGTTCCAAATGTCCTCTCAGCATACCACGCCTAAACGGTAATGTATTTAGATGTATGGTAATACGTGATAATACTATGGTAATTAATACTCAGTTCATATAAACCATCTAGTCTATGACAGTAATGTGTTATCAATTAAGGTGCCGTCATTCTTACTGTATTAGGTAGGTGACAGTTGTGTTCTTGAGTCACATTATTCATTTGTTTATAGCCTCTGTGGGCTTTTATGTTGCTTCAAACCCCAGGTTTGCATCGCACTCTTGCCCGTACGTCTGTGTGGGGTTTATGCCTTCTCTCTGTGCTTTACAGGTTTTTGTGGATGTACTACTCTGTTTTTTCTCCGGAAAGTCATGCGCTTATATTCATGGGCATTTCTGAATTCCCCGTTGCGTGTGTGCGTTGTGATGGCATAACCCTTGACCTGTGCCTGCCCGATGCTCTACTTGTACTAGGATAAGGAGCCGGAAGATTATGTATAATCTTGATCTGTATATGTTATAACAAGCTGAATTCTGTCCTTGTTCACCTTTGCTTCACTGTCATTTTGTGAAGTGATACTTCATTATAAAGACGTGCTGTATTAGAGAGTTGTTATTGGATTTGAGTCCTGCATTCAACATGCCAACCCAATGCATCCACATCTGGCCACAGGCTCCGCAGAGGTGAGGTGCTCTTTGGACTTCCGCTGAGGCACCTTGAGGAGCCCCAGCATTTAAGGAGACACTTATCTTCTTTTAGGCAAACGAGTTTAGGGAGGAATTGTTCAGAGCAATGGGGGACACCCCTTACGGAGAGATTTAGCTGTTTCATTTCACCCTCTGTTGCTTTTTTTATGGAGCCCTGAATCTTGTTCCTCGTGTTCTTTCTGAGAACCCTGAATCTTGTTCCTCGTGTTCTTTCTGAGGGCCCTGAATCTTGTTCCTCATGTTCTTTCTGAGGGCCCTGAATCTTGTTCCTTGTGTTCTTTCTGAGGGTCTTGAATCTTGTTCCTTGTGTTCTTTCTGAGGGCCCTGAATCTTGTTCCTCGTGTTCTTTCTGAGGTCTCTGAATCTTATTGCTTGTGTTCTTTCTGTGGGCCACCATACAACCAAACATTTCTACTGTCATGAGCAGAATATCTGCTAGATGACTTTCAATGAATCTTTCGCATTGGCGATGTCGTTGCCGCTTCGCAATCGCATGTATGACTGCTGTTCTCTCAGAAATAATTTGCTGAGAAGACAACTTCAGTGGGCTGTTCAGAGTATAGAAATGGAAAAAGCAAGAGAGAGTGATGAGGTGCTGTCGCTTACAATGTATATGTTGGGAGGGGCCAAAAGGAATCATGGCTCAAGGAATCATGGAATTTGAACAATAGTCCATTACTTATCCTCTGATATGGTGCAGTTATAAATCCAGCCATGATGTTTGGGTGACAAATAGCGCCTCCTGCATTTTATTCTCCACAAAACAATTCTGTTTCATGAAATTCCAAGACTTTCTATGGGTATTTAAGTAGCACGCACTTTCCCTGGGACTTGTAATAACGTTTCTAAAACACATAGCAGACCAGAGCAATAAGAGAGACTTACAGAGAATGATGGCTAAGTATGTCATATTGGTACCTGGGGAAATCTTCAAAACTGAAAGGGCGCTCTGAGAGATACAGTTAATGATGATCCTCTGTGCACAAACATCCTTCATCGCGAAAATAAATAAATAAATGCTTTTAGATTTTCATTTTTAATTTGTTTAAAGCCTCTGTTCCCATCTAGATAAAATAGTTTCCCTGGTCCTTGGAAAGGTTAAATGGTAATGACAAGAGCTACCCTGTCTGTGTTGCTCAAAGATCAATTTCTGATTTATTGCAGTGTATTAATTCGTTTTTTTTTAAGTAGCCCATGCGGAATACGAGTATATATTTATACTGCAGATCTGCCCCCTGTCTTTGTAATGTTTACTAGGTATTGATTGCGATTCAACTCATCAATCCAAAAATACTCTCCCTATTTTATAAACTGTTAATTTGTCTAATCATCGCAGAAGTTCTTCCTCCAGTTCATCACAGTCTTAGGTGACATTATACACAAATATGGATTGATATCCGTGTTTTGCTCTGTTCATCGTTACTGCAGGATTGCTCATCATATCTATATCCTTGAACAAAAAAGCGTGGCAGATGATATTTCTTTACTTTTCTAAGATGACTGCTGACACTGGCACAGGACTAGCAGCAATTAAACAAATAAAAAATTAAATAAACGAAGTGAAAACATGTATGATGAATAAAAAATTAAATAAAACGAGAAAAAGAAATGCATGAAAGCAAGGTCATGCGTTGTGTGAACGGGATGGCAGGAGGCTTCCGGCAGGCTGACGAGAAACGAGAAACCTCCTCGGCGCAATTTGGGTTTGCGTCTCCATGTTTTCCCGACAGCGGTTCCAAAATCAAATAGCATGCATGTCACAAGGACATACTGAACTGGGAAGATAAAACCCTTTGGCCGGCGTCTCCGGCAAAATCCTCCGCTGTCGCCCCGCAATCCGTGGCATTGCGTTACAGCTAAATGGGGGTTTTGCTCGCCCAGTGAATGATAGGAATTAAACTGCGGAAAGAGAGAGGGCCGGGGGGAGTGGTATTGGCCGGAATGCTTTGTATTCCTGAGGTGAGGCCCCTTCGGTTTGTGGAAATTACAATCATACAGACGCTCGTTTCTTTTTACGACACAAAGTGAACCAATGTCACAGTTTGCGCACCTGGCGGACAGGAGCTAATATGATTTTGATTCGCACGGCTTTTTGTCGCCTGCTTGAATTAAATCAAGAGCATCACTGCCAAAGTCTATATTTCCTTCTTCATTATTTATGAATAGTCTATTTGTGATGAAAAAGAACAAGGTGGTGAATGGAGGATTTGGATGAAAATGAATTCAGATTACAATAGGCATTATTGTGCTTTGGAAATGACAGTGGGTTTGAGTTCACGATCCCCAATTTTGAGGGCAGTAATGTGGCGCAATAGTGAGTAAGTTGAACTGTGTTCAAGTCCTATAATATGGGCCCCACCGGTACCGAATCACAGTCCACCTTTTAACCCGAAATTATTCAGTGAAAATATTGTGTTACATAAACAGGAAAGAGTGCGGCTGTAATTCTACCTTACATAAAAGACTGGAAATAGCCTATAAGATACCGCTAAACTTTTCGCAGCACGATGGCTCAGTGGGTAACCCCACTGCCTCACATCTGCGGGGCTGTGAGTGCGAATCACACAGCGTGTGGAGTTTGCATATTCTCCCTACTCGCATGTGTCTTCCCAGGCACATCTGTTTTATCCTACGATACAAAGACAGGCATATATGTGGCACCACTATACACACACGCGCGCGCGCACGCACGCACGCAAACACAGACACACACGCGCGCGCACACATACACACACACACAAGCCTTTACTCATATCTTTATGCGGACCGTCCATACATTTCTATGGGCAAAACTCTAATCCCAACAATGACAAACTTAACCCCTAACCAGCCCTAACCTTAACCACGAGTAACCAAACAAAATGTTGACACTGTTAGTCATTGAAACTCAGGGACATGTTATATTTATATAAAAAAAGGTCCCCATAACCCCAAAACACCATGATCTTTTATCACATTATTGTGACATTTGGTCCCCACAACGTATTAAAATACTACACACACAATGGGTTTTTCCATTCTTGGTGGCTTCAGGCCAACAAGATCTCCAAAAGCTAACTATGGAACACCATCGTACAATTTCACAGCATTGTTCACAGTGTCAAACATTGATAACAATACAATAAATGAGCTGGTATAATGTAAATTTATATTCCGGATAGACCATTAAAACAAATCGTAGGAACACTCAAATTAAATGTATGCATTTTTAAGATTTCCGCTTAAAGCAGGAGCTGGCTCTTATATGGTTTGCTCTACATCAGGGGAGAACCTGTTATTGCGATTGTACATATCTGTGCAGCGTCTGCCTGTGCTGAAAATCTCACAATTGAAAGCATTACCTTGAGGAGGATATAGTGAGGTTGCGATAAGCGAACACTCATGCCTCGGTAGTGCAGAAATTCGCCCGTGCCATTTAATCGCGCGCTTTGTGCATTCCTGCCGTGACCGTAAACACCACTGCAGGCCTGTTTGTCTGCGAACCCATACATGATTTTTTCATGTTGTTCTGCCCTCGTCCGAAATTCGGTAACCTTTTCATGGCATTTGCCAAGATGTGGCATTCCTGGAGTCGCTACATTGATTCATGACCTCGTCAGCATTTATGACAACTCGTTATAAAACCTATAATTGTAAAAGTATGAGTGCAATCAGTATATCACTAGTGGCCTGACAAATCAACTTGTCACACATTTCTGGACTTGTTTGGCTCCAACAACCACACAGCTGTTGTCTTAATATTCATTAATAATGGTCATTCATTTGTAAGTTATCAGTGACATTTATGCAGGCACGTAGCCACGTGCACCCACCCACAGAACAATCTGCCGAGGGTAAAGTAGGATCGCCAGTTTGACTATGGACTTGTATTTATGATTTTGCAATGGTCTGACAGGTATTAAGGTATCACCTGCCTTGTACCTTATGCATCTGGGAATATATGGGAATCACTATTTTGCAGGGCATACGTGGTGATGGACGTATGGATGGATGGATATTATTGTTATTATTATTTTATATAATCTTTGCGTACCTCCCAGATAACTTGATGCATTTACTCAGATTCAAACGAACGGATAGTCAAGCACAATATTTTCAATGGTCAGTTAATAGACACACTTAATTATAGATGGTCCTTATCAACGTGTGCCACATGACCCTCCATGGGATATAGGATTTGTCCAGTGTTGTTGGATTTGTTAAAGCGTAATAATTTAACCGTGATCCAAAATAAAGACTGGTGTGAGTCACACCCTGTGTTAACCTTCTACGGAGAAAGAGGCACTGGCCAGACAAAGAGTAGGGGGTGGGGGAAACGGTTTAAAATAAAGATTGGCCTTACATTATGTGTGAGCTCAACGTCCCATGTCCCATGCAGATTCAAGCTAAATATACTAATTCAGACCAAATATACACAATGAAAACATATTTCCTTGAATGTTAAGTCAATGAATTTGTCGACGTTTTCTGAAGGAGAGCTTCCGTTTGTCCTAATCTCTACTGCGGCAGATTAATTGTCGATATGACGCGCGAGCATGCCAACTGAGTTAAATTAATTCCATTTATTGCATTGTTACATTGTTGCGGTTCAGTTTAATTAACGTTAATGCACCGTTTATCTCGGCCCTGGCAAACATGTATAACTTTTTTGACAGACTGCCTTTATGCTGGATATTAAAACAATTTTCTTTCGCGTTAGTCTGTGCAAAAATAATTAGTGTAAAACCAAATCAAAAGTTACTGCCGCCATATAAAAGAGTAAAGCAACTTGTAGACACTTGTAAAAGTATATACAGTATACATGCAATAAGCCTGTATTTTACTAGTCCACGCTAAGGCAAAGAAGAAGAATAATTTAAGTGTTTTGTTTTATTACTGCTAGTTGTTTTTGAAGAGGCAGATTGCTTCGCCATGATTTTATGAGACATCAGCGTAGCGTTGGGAAGGTCGAACTTTCCTATTGGGTAGTACTAATGGTGCCATAGTATTTCTTTCGTTTTGTTTCGTCGCGGAGGCGTTATTTCAGGCTTGCAAGCCTCAGGAAAGGACTAAGCAGGCGTCCGCAAGCCCGATCCATTCCTTGTTTTGCCGCACACCGCCGTTCCCAGCGGAGAGCAGAGGGAAAACAGCACGGCGGAGAGGAGTGAGGAGACGGATAACGGTACTTAGAAGATCGGGGATGTACAGCAAACACAGGCAGAAAAGGGTCCGAATCGCGCCTACAGAATGCGGATGCAGGATGATTTTGTCCGTCTTATTGCTGTACACCATACTGGGAGCTGTGAACGGACATGCCGCACAAGGTAAACCCCCCCCGGCGGTCCACACGCTACTTTCAAAGTTGCTTTATCTACCAGTTGCGTGTAGCGCACGCCGGCGAATGCGATGAAATATTTCCAAAGACGATCCCTTTCTCTTTAGTGTGTGCGGTCGCCCTGCTGTGATTACCGCTTCTCTTTTTTATCATTATTTTTATTATTATTATTTATTTTTGAATGCGTGCTGCAGAAAAAGATTCCTTTGCAAGTGGGGTGGTGTTGCGATTTCCATAAAAGGATGGGTACTGAGTCGGGTTCATTCAAGGAGTGGGCTGTTGTTAGATATTAAAGAAGCCACTGTATCACTGTATAGATGTATGACAGACGTTGGCGTGCAGTTTTATATATATATAAATATGTATATATATATATATATATATATATATATATGAAACTTTTGCTCTCATTGTAGCTGTTATTCAGCCCAGTTTAAGATGATGAAGTCAACAGTGACCAGTCGCTGTACATTTTTGCGTTAACGGGCGTGTGTACGTGTGTTTCTATAAAGGGTGATACTTAAAAAAAAAAATATTTATAGGCTTTGATGTAGCCTGCTAATAAACTATTGATATTGACATTAGCTCATGATACCGTTACGGTCTCGAATATGTACTTCTCTCCTGTGATTAACTAGGTTCCGTTAACTTTGTAATTAGCTAACCATTTACGCTGCGTTATTTTAAGGAGAGTTAAAATCGCCCAGAACTGAAGCATTTAGCGAAGGCAAAGTAATTGAAAATCTGACCATGTTGGTCCACCCAGACGCTGATATGATCGCACAGTTCCACACATGGAAGGGAAACTCTTAAGACCATCAGTTAATGCCATCATCCGTATTACCCACATTTAGGTGTTTGTGTTGAAAATGTAAGAAGAGACAAATGTTGACTTTTAATGGTTCTTATTGATTGTGGTAACAAGCCTAGGATTTATTCATTTGAATTTGTCAGTATTTTTTTACCTTTATCATGATTCTTTTTTTTTTGTAATTTTATTATTCAATCCATCATCCCTCAGTGGAGCTGCAGCCAGGGATGGTCCTAATTAATTTGTGTCAGCTGAGCCCTACTATGTTGTCTCCTTGCCCACTCCAATCTGAATACAGTGCTAATGGGCTCTGAAGCTGTGCGTTGCCATTCCGTCACCAGACACACACCATTTGCCAAGTTTATTAATAATAAGTTGATGGTGTTCCTCAGAAGTGACACTCTTGGCTAGATATGTAGACGTTTTTTTTAGGGGGACAGTTAACCCCGACAGCACAGCCCTTCCTGCTGCCCAGTACCTCCCACGTTGCAGCCAAACGTCCCAAAATGCCATGCTGCCCGCGGCCTTGTTGGCACGCACGTCAGCTTCGTCCAGCTCGGTTCCGATTGCCCTGTGCTGCTGGCTAATGCGGAGATCCCTGGAGAGAAGTCAGCTCCGGGGGCTCGAGATGCCGGTCTTCTTTCTCCGTAACTATTTATCAGTGTCTGGGATGCTGCCCGGGCTCCCGATTGCGAGCGGCCAGAGTGCGCCATGGCTTCATCGTGAGTGTAGCGGAGAAACTATAATCCCTGAATTTCAATGGCAAAATGAAGCATATATCCCCGCTCTGAAATCCCGCATCTGCTCTCTCTGCGGCAGATACAGTCCTGATAGCGATCAAGCCCCTTCTAGTCTGCTAAACGTTTTGGTAGATGGCGATGAAATCACTCTGGAATTTGAACCATAAGGGATTTGAACCAGCAACCTCCTGATCATAGACACAGTGTCCTAACCCGCTGAGCCCCCCCAAACTGTAGCTAGCTTTTCTTGTACGTTTTTGAGTAAAAATAAAAGTATTTGATTACAATACAGTTTTTTAGCGGTGTAGCTGTCTCTGCAGGCTCCGGTTTAGAGTTCTCATGCTCTGTTTGCTATTAAACTAATCTGAAGGAAATACCATGTATTTTAGCTTACTTAAAAAGCACTTGCTTGGGGGAAAAACACACTTTCTCTATCATTTATCTCTAAAGTACCCATACAGAAAATGCCCTGATAGAGAGTTATGCTCTGGAATCATACTGTTTTCAAGTGAATTTCAGGGGATTTACTGAAGGGTTCTGTATGGGCTAATGTGTCACAGGAATAAAGTAGATATTTTGTGTTTCTTTCGGTAGGAATCATGTCTTTGAGGACAAAATTTAAAACCGAGAGACTTAAGTAACAATATTTGCACAAATAATGTGGCAGGGCCCAAAGAAATGAAAGCTATTCCATCTATTTAAGAGAAAGGGAATTCAAAACTGGCATGTATTATACAGATGAAATCCTGCAGATTACGTGTGAATGGTTTAAGCAGCCCCTGATCATCTATATAAAAAGTCCATTTCCAAAGGACACTCCCAGTTCAGAGTCAGAGCCACCGGACATGCACATGTTTAATTCCCAGCTGCCGTTTGGCACCTGGCAGCACAAGTGACAAAGAAACAACTGCGTGTGGTTATATACATCGCCAGTGTGTGACTGGTAGCAAGTTTGTGTGAGGTTTCCGAAGTATCAGCGTAAAGTGGTTTCATAAGAACTAAAAAGTGTGTAACCTACCTTTGAAAATATTTCGGCAAGGAAGCATTTTCTGTAGCTTGATGCTTCAATCATTATTTTCACTCGGTTTTCCAACTTGAAATTGGCTTCGAACTGTGGATACAAACATACAGTGCCAACCAGCTTCCCTCTGCCCTGCACTTTTTATGATACGCTTTGATATACAGTCATGCGTCACTTAATAACGGGGATAGGTTGTGAGAAATATTGTTAGATGATTTTGCCATTGTCAGAACATCATAGAGTGTACTTACACAAACCTAGATGGTATATCCTACGACACACCTAGGCTATGTGCCTAAATAACGATTACAAATACACTAGAGTGAATTAATAAACCATTAACATAGTTGCTTATTATCATTATCATACATGATTGTATGTGGTATACTTTTACATGACTGGCAGCGTTGTAGATGTGTTTACACCAACATTACCGCAAACGTGAGTGATGCATTGTTACGACTATGACGTCACTTAACAGTAGAAATTTTCAGATCCATTGTGCCTTTATGGGACCACTGTCGTGTATGCAGTGTGTTGTTGACCAAAGCATCATTATGCAGCAAATTTATATTTGATTGAAATATTTGCACAAATAATGTAGCAGGGCCCAAAGAAATGATTTACATTTGAATCAAGATGCTACACGCTGTGCGTGTAAAAAAATAAAAAATAAAGAGAGTTTAAATGACCACTTTTGTTTCACTTTAGCTGCAGATAAGCAGAAACTTTAACGGTTCATGACCCGTGAGGCTCAGATACACAGTTTTACTTTTTGTCCTGACCCTTTTAGAGCCTATTTCTGAAATAAAGCACTGCACGCTCTTCATAAGCCCGTGATACCGACGGGCGGCTCCCATGAGCTCCAGCATTCCGGAAGGACTCTCGAGACCCCGGATTTGAATTGGAGGTGAAAATGAACCTAGCATCAGGCCAGAGCCCTGTCACGCTGTCTGGGACAGAAAGATTTTCATTTTCGCATTCCATAACGCGTCTGAGGCTACGAATTTAATTCGACCTCTTGCTGCCACTGAATTGTCCTGTCAGCCTGGCTTTGGGGGCCGCATGATGTTAACCTCTATGCATGTGGACGGGGGGGTGCTGTGCGGCCATGTGGATTGGGGTGCTGTGCCTGGTATCGGAAGGTCGCCGGCTCAAATCCCTGGGTCGGCAGAGTGAGTTGCCATTGGGCCCTTGAGCACCTCCCCCTCCCATTGGCTCAGGGACTGGGTCACCTGCTTTCTCAACTGTACATCATATTGGATAAAAGCATCCAGTAAATAAATGTAAATGGGGTCAGACCTGTCCAGCAGAGCCCTGCAGATAGCTAACAGACCCGTTGCGTAAGATGGTGAAAATGAGTCCGTGTGGGTTTGTGTTGCTGTCGTTACATATTTATGCTCTGGCTGATGTTTGTATTGGGACACATCTTGCGGGACACACCCTGCCCCCAGAGGGAGTCAGCATGTCTTATGTGCAGGTCATGACTGGGCGTTTGAGAACACTGGCCGTGTTGGCCGTCCAGCACTGTAGCTGAAAGCCCAGCTGCATCAGGGTGTCAGACAGGACCACTAAGAGATCCAATAATTCATCTAGCTGTGAAAAGCTCGACGAAAACATATGTTTGGCTGTAGTTTAACGCATCTGACTTTGCTCAAGGGCAGCACATGTGCATATTTATTTATTTATTTATGTTGTGGAGGAGGAGTGTACAGAATGCCAGACATCTGGAATACAGTCCAGTCTCTTGTCCATTATAGATACCCCCCCCCCCCCCCCATGTGATTTCTGCTGTTCCTGTTTTGGCCACATTCTCCATTGTGAAATATTCCTTGGTTGCACTCATGCTTCCCGCTGTGGGCTCTACACATACACACACACATACACACACACACACACACACATACACACAGACACCCCATTCTGAAGCGTGGCAATGGGAGAGAGTGAACTCGCACGCATTTGAGAGCCTGGTCTCACGCTTTTGTCGCTGTGTAAACATATTTTCAAGGGACGATAAAAAGACTGAGAGGGAATATTGGTAGGGAAAAAAATTGGCTTTATGAATCGTTACTAGGTGCTTAATCTGTATGGCTACAGTAAGCATCAAGCTGTTTAGAATATTTAATATATTTATTTTTTTAAAAAATAAATTAATTGCAGAATGTTCTTTATATACTGTATGTAAATTTCACATTTGGCTGATATACTGAAATCAGGTCAAGATTTCATAGAAAGCAAATCGTATATAATAATGTCACTTTATAAGGCTGATTCACTCCTTTGTTAATAAGCTAATTATCTTCTGTATCTTTAGAAGGGGGTACTTGCATTCATAATTAATACCTCCCTTATCTTGTGATTTTTATTTATTCTTCTTATTATTTTTTAGTATGTTCTCTGACTTGAAACCAGTCTGATTCCACACTGCTTCTCATGTTAATAGGCACTGCTTTCATGTAATGTAGCTCGGGAGTGACCTATCGACCCCCCACTAGCCAGGCCTTCCAGGGCTCCCAGACCTGGAGGTTTGAATTAGAACATGCTCCATCTGTTTCCTGGGACGACTCTACTTAATGTTCACACTCCAGCCTGGACCGTCTTCCTTGGAGGGGTTTATCCCACTGGGACTCAGAGATAATTGGTTTCATGTGAGAGAGAGACGCAAATTAGTAGGTGGGTTATTGGGTGCTTTGTTTTTTCCCACAAGAGTCAGCCGTGGGATACGGATTTATTCTGATAAAAAAAAAAAAAGAATGCACACACACATACTGTTTAACATTCAAAGAGTGACTGTGAAGTAAAATTAGAGCCCTTTATCTGCGATGATTGACAGGGAAGGATAAAGATTAATACCTGCTACCAGCGGTATCCGCATGTGGCACTAACCTGGCGTTCAGTCCTGTCCTGGGTGGTGGCTTCCCGTAAGTGCAACGTTAATTGAGCCAGCGGGGTGTTTTTTTTTTTGTATAGCTACAGACGGGTGGACAGGGATGGCATACAGAGACGGGGAAAACGACGGTACGATATCAAACCGAGGACACGTGTGAAATGGTGGGATGCCCGCGAGAGGAGAGGCACTGCAGGAACAGAGGCAGTGGATTTGAATGCAGCGCTGGGGGAGTTGGAGGCATGGTGGCAAACGGTAGCCGAGATAAGACCATGAATGCCGTCGGCGTCACGCTCACTTGGGCTTGCGGCTCGTCAACGCCGAAGTGTCATGGGTTCCCGACAAACAGCTGCCGTGGCTTGAGTCTGTGCAGGGTGACGCCACTGTCACCAACTGGAGCATCACGCCTCCCCAACAAGCCCCACACCCACCTTGGCTTTAAAAATACCAGTATGGGGACATTATTTGAACCTGAAGATGAGCTGGAGTGTGTGGGTGGTGTTGGTGGGAGAGCCGGCGAGGCACTGGTCGGGGTCCGCATAGTGGGTGGTGTTGGTGGGAGAGCCAGCACTGGTCGGGGTCCGCATTTGCTCCTCCTGATGAGGTTGAGGCTGCTGGATGTGGCAGAGAGACGGATGACGCTGCGTGTAGCTCAGCTAGTTAGGTATCTGTGCCCAGGGGGGTTTGGGTTTAAATCCCAGTGCCAGCAGAGTAATCACGTCAGGGCCATAAACCTCAGCTACTCCTGGGGTACTAACTGACCCTGCTCCCGGGCACCAGGCTTTTCTCACTTGAGTGTTGCTTTGGGCAAAAGCATCTGCTACATAAATTTAATGGTAATTCTGTCAGTGAGCTATCTGTACAAAGCAGGTAGGAGGAATTCTCAAAAAGAACCATGCAGATCATTACCCTGACCATGGGACATTGTGAGTGGGAGAGACTAAGGCTGTGTTCGGCTTCACTTCTCTGAGTGCACAGGCGTGGCTGTGACTGTGAAAGCCGGCATGGACTGTGGCTGTGAAGGTCCTGGCCGGCATGGAGCAGCAGCTGTAAAGGTCCCGGTCGGCATCCAGTAATGACTGTGATGGATCTGGCCAGGATCCAGTCATGACTGTGAAGGACCCTGCTGGCAAGGGTTCGTGACTGTGAAGTACCAGGCTGGGAAGGGATCATGACTGTGAAGGAGGACCCAGCCAGCAAGGGGCCGTAACTGTGAAGGACCCGGCCAGCAAGGGTTCATGACTGAAGGACCTGGCGTGCAAGGGGCTTTGACTGTGAAGAACCTGGCTGCAAAGGGAACATGACTGTAAACAGCCCAGCTGACAAGGGATCATGACTGTGAAGGACCCAGCTGGCACAAGGCCCTGACTGTGAAGGACCCAGCCAGCGAGATGCTGTGACTGTGAAGGACTCTACAGTGCTGTACCATACTTGTGAAGGAAGCCACCAGCACAAGGTCGTGACTGCAAAAGCCTTTGCTGGCACTGGGTTGTGACTGTGAAGGAATTTCCACAGTGGGAACATTCATAGATGACGTATTTAAATCATGTGTATCATGGCAGTAAGAATTAAAAAAATGTAATGGAACTTTATAAAGATAACTCTAGTTATGATTATGATGTCATGGAAAGCACCTTGCAGAAAAAAATAGCTTACTGAGATATATAAATACTGCTGCGGGTGTTTTGGTTAATGTGACACATCCCGTTTACATCTCACAGTCTGAGGAAGTGTGTATAAAGTGCGTAACAGCAGCATGTTGAACCAAACTCATTCTCCTGCATGAAGTTTAACAGAGTACTTATTTGGCATGTCAACAGTGACAGTCTGAAAAGGTCTGCTAACAGGTTTCAGATGGCAGCTGGGCTGGAAAGCGTGCTGCCAGTTCAGGGTTACAGGGGCAGAATACCTCAGAAGGTCAGCAGAAGGAGCTTCCTGTTACTCTGTATGCTGTTCCATCTCAGCTTCGGTTATCATTCACTTCATTTCTATATAGCGTCCTTTCCTTCTCTCAAAATGCACACTTGCATAAATTTTATTTATTTCAACAGACACTTTTATTCAAAGTGACGTACATTTTTCAGAGAGCAGGGTCGGGGTCCTCAAGCAGCAGGAGATAAGGGCCTTGCTCAGGGGTCCCAATAGTGACATCACTCCAAGGATTTGAACTGGCAACTTTCTGATCACAGGCACAGAATCCTAACCCACTGAGCCGTTTGGCTAAAATGAGAAAATTTCATGGAAAATTTCACTTTTAAAATGATGATTTCTTGAAATTTTAAGAATTTTCTTTTGTAAATGTGGCACATCACAAATGGCTATCACTGTGCTGGACCTTATAATATTAAAATATTAGTGAAAGGAATTAATTTTACAGCATACTGGCTACCCTTTTCAGTACTTGTAGCTATAAAGCGTTGTCACACAGCGTCCAAGTTTTTATTAAATCCCCTCTCTCTTCATGCACGCATGCTGTTGGCAGTGTATGCATTTCCTCAGGTAGGCAGGGTAGCCGTTGTCTTTTGAAGGGATTAATTTGTTTTGCATGCAATGCTTCAGAGTCTCCCGCTACGCTTGACGTGCATTCAGGTAGGGACATGGTGTTCGCCCCTTTTCTATAATTCCATTTTTGAGAGGCAAAGACAACATATAGCCTTAGGCTTAACACAGACATGTGTCAGAGTATTTGCTATTTAAGTCACCATAGAAAGCAATATGTTGAATATAATGTTGCAAATTGGCGTGTCTCATGTTCTCATTTCCTGGATGTCAACACTCTATTGGTCACACTGGCGGTTACTGTGATCTGGAACTATAGCTACTGCACTATTAACGTGATCATCGACGTGAGGCGTCAGAGTCAGGTTTACATTCTCTGTTGTTGACGCGTGGATCTCCAATTGTGGAGAGTTGTCTCTGTTTGGGGAGTTTCATGGGTTACTAAATGTCCATCAGTATGATCACTGGAATGCAACAGGACTTGTCTGGGTCTGTTGTATGAAATGTGTTTTTCAGATTATACAGATAGCCCTTTTTTTGAGTACTGGTTTCGGTTTCGTTCATTAAGGGTGCTTTTGGGCCATCAATAGCCGTGATTGAAGAGCAAATTTGCAAAACTGACTTAGTCCATTCTATGCTGCTGTTGAGATGAGACTGCCAATGCGCTAAAGTGAGGCCAATGAGCTAATGTGTTACGTCATTGGGAACAGAAACTCACTCATTCCTCGTCCGAAGAATTTTTGGTAATTGGCAAAATTCACTAAGTCCACGTAAACTTTCTCAATAAGGTATCACATAGACTGGATGAATTTTGAAAATTTCCTCTTCAGTACGAAAAGAATTTGAACCTCCTGCCCCCAGTGCAGATTAGTAATGGATAAACAGGTCGTGAACCCAAGGTTGTGCACATAGAAAGTTCAGGAAGGGAAAGAAGAAGGCCTTGTTGAAAACAGAGGGCAAATTTGAGGAACTGAAGCCCAGATGCATCCGGTTTAGATCCACCAACTGGCACGTACTGAGTGATACACACATGTCAAGATTTTCATTGTCTCATTGATTGGTGCGAAATCCTGTTAAAGTCTGTACTTTTCAGCTTTCCAGCCATGAAAGCCCTTCTGTGCTAAAAGAAGCACTACACTCATATACAAATCAGTTATTTTACTTCTTGCAGCAGGTATTTTGTCCATTTTTCTGGAACCGCTTATTCGATATGAAGTCGTGGCGAGCTTCTACCCTTGAAGTCTCCAACTCTTGTTCCCTGAGGGGTAAATTCCACCAGCAACACAAAGGCGGGGTCCACAGCGTCCAAAAAATTTGCCCAGGGGGACCCCGATAATAAAATTTGCTGAGCGAGTTTCCCTGATGATCAGCGCAGAGCTGAAGGCGGCAGATAGGAAGCTGGGCCCCTCCCACGGCCCCTCCCACATATGGCGCTCCGCTAAGGATGGGAAGACGGTTCACTCAAGCTGCACGTTCTTGGACTGCGGGAGGAAAACTGTACGAACACGGGGAGAAGATCAGACAGGCTGCCACCCAGCCAGCCCACATGCCGCCATTTTCAGCTGATACATATATACCCTGCAAATATTGGTCTAGCTTTATGAGCTAGAGGTACACAGCTCAGAATATGAACTGGATCACAAATTTATTATTAAATCCTAAAAAGGCAGCAGTACCCCAGGCAGACCTAAAGTGTTACCCACCCTAAAGGCTGCTGTATTGTCCCATCGCTTTTCTTCCTGTAAGTGCCCCCCAGGGAGGAAAACACATTGCGGCTAAAGTACCAAGTGAATCAGAGATCCACCCCCCTTGCATCACCATCCCCACCAGCCGTAACCATATCCGACCCTGGCCCATCCTACTCTCACCCTGCGTGGGGTGCCGGAGATGCGTGCAGGAGCGAGATAGGATTCTTTGGCATGGTGAAATCACACTGCCTCAAAGGTACAATAATCTTTTCCCATGTTTTTATTTCCTTTCCAAGTTATTCCGCATTGTCGGAAAACAGGGCCGGGAAGGATTTGATGATGCAGCACTTTGCTGTTTGCTCGCAGTGAATCTTAATGAACTAAAGCCGGTAAGGCAGAAGTGGTGTTATCTGCTTCTATGGGCACATCTTCGCTCATTATTGCTGCCGGTCCTGGATGGGCATGCAGCTGTGAAGCATGCCTGCACCCTCACACCTCAAAGACATTGCATTTTTACCAGGGCATTCACTGTGCTGTGTGTGGCACCGCAAACTCAATAATCCAGAGTTTCGATTGGTCGAGTGTAAAGAAAGAACAATTAGAGAAGCATGACATGGTCCTAGCGAGGCCGTTGACACACCAATGACACTTGAATGCAGGCAGCTTAGTTGAATTGGGTAGCTATTGGGTGACTTAGAATTGAAGCCCACATTGGAGTTGATTAGCATCGCACAGTTAACCAGAGCTGTTTTGATTGGTCAAATGTAAAGATAATTGTGACAGAAGAACAATTAGAAAAGACTTTTATATATCCTGTGGTCATAGCTGGGCTGTAGCCATGTCCACTGGGACTTCAGTGCAGCTTGAGGCAGCTTAATTGTATCAGGTAACTATTAGGCAACTGGGGATACAAGCCCAAGCAGCGGTTGATTAGCATTCGCCATGGACTGAGAACGAGGTTTAACCAAACAGGGATTATTAAAATCTGTAATGGGAAGCCAGTTAAACCAGCATAATTCCAACCCTGGTGGGTTTCGTAGCCAAGACCTGACCATGACCTGCTCGTACAATCCTCGTGTGTGCCACACCCCCTCATTACCTACGCATACTACCCCGATTGTAATCACCTGTTGCCTGTTATTTTCTGCTTGTCTTGTGTATTTAGTCCGCTTTCAAGTCTGTTTCCCTAGGTCTGTCATTGACATAGTTTGCCGTGTGCTCTCCTTTGTCCTGTCTGCTCTAAATAAACCCCGTTTAATCCTATTTACTGCGCTCTTGTCTGTTGCCTGCTCGCCCGCATGCTGGACATTAGGTTTCTCCCCGGTTCAGTCACGTTCTCGAGAAAACAGGCGGCCCTCAGGAGTTAATAAATTGGAAGCGTAGTTATGTTTTTCCCTGTAGAGATCCTGTGTTTTGTTACTTTCATCAGTAAACCCATGAGGGGGGCCCAAGGAAGATTAATTTGTTTTTTTTTATTTATTTTTTATTCTATGTTTTCTCGCTTGCCACTCTATAATAAAACTGCTGGTTTGTGGACCGTGTCATCTGTCTGCCAGGGATCCTGTCCTATCATTCCTGTCAGTCAGATCAGGCCATTAGTGAGATTTACAAGCAGGCTGTCATATCTGAAGATTAAAGACACACTGGCCTGATCCTCAGTCTTCCTGAAGACCAGTTGTGGAGGTTCTCCCCATCATGTTGTCTCCACGATCCCTTGGGAGCTGCATGATGGAGTCGTCATCCGACGTTTGACATTTTTCAGTGAACAATCCGGTTTCTTGACAAAGTTATTGATAGGGCTGTTTTCTGTGAGGGTCGCTCTTGAAAACCTTCCCGTACAGGATGATGCATTTGGAGAGTAATCTAAATTTCCGTTGTATCGCCATTTCCAGTTGACTGTGACTATAATTCTTCCATGTCAAGTAACATCACCGTTGACATTGCTGTCACAGAGGCCTTTGCGATTGTGAATACTGTTTGATCAAATTGCAAACACAGGGTTTACTTTTCAAACATGGTATCAGCTCAGTTTTCCTTGCGGTGTAAGCAATTCTCTGTTATTGATTCTTTCAAAGAAAAGTGAACTTGCCTTATCTGAGTGATTTAGATTGTGGTGGCCTGGTGGTTATGTTGTTAACATCTGTCCAGAGTGATCCTAATGAGGTTAAAGAGGAATGACCTGGAAAAGCCCATCGACGTCATCTCTGCGATGAATAGTAAAATGGAGCATCTGCATGCTTCCACAATAGATTGTTACTTAAATGATTTCATCTACATGAACATTTCCGACGGCGTTTTATGCAGTTCAGTAGAGCTTCTCAGACCAAATGGGGTATATTGAACAAAGCAAGAGGCACAGTCCACATACTGGAAAACCAGGTGTTTAAGTATTCTAGGAAACTGCCAAAAGAAATGCCTTCAGATTAATATCCATCTGTCTTCGAACCACTTGTCTTGGCCAGGGTCATGGGTTGTTATGCCATGAACAACATGTGAATATGAAATCCGAGCTACAAATATACACTTCCACAGCTGTCAGGAGACGAAAGAGGAAAGGTGGCATTTAAAAGCAGAATCCCGCATGGCAGAGCTCCTGCTTAAGGCTGTGGCTCTCAGCTCCGTGTTGCCAAAGCTGATAAGCCAGTGTATCCAATGAGCTCTAGCCAGGAGTGGGCCTCAGACGGAGCACACCCCCACAGGAAGAGCGGGGAGCCACACTCTGGGGGCCGGGCTCTGAAATTCTCCAAATCCCTTCCAAGGACCTTTGAAGGCGTCTCCACGCTGCCGGTGGACGTGACAGGTGATTTCTGGATGGGGACATTTATTTTCTCATTCTCTTTGCATTCATTAAATGCCTGACATCTCACCGAGGCTGATGCTGTTTGGGGGCCGGGATTAAGAGCCATGGTCTCCGTAAGGCCTCTGTTAAGCCTGTTTGGTTCCGTTAATGGTCTTGCTGGGAGGATGCCTGAACGATGGCATATCAGCTGGGGGCTGCAGCAGGAGTCCTCTGTTCAGGAGACCCTTCACTCCGCTCCATCCCAAGGCTTTGAACTCTCCTGCCTTCAGAGTGCTCTGGGAATCTCATCCCGTGTAGACACCCAGGAAGAGGAAAAAGACCTGATGTGCAATTGCCTGAAAGACACGCTGGCTGTATCTGCATGGGCTGCAAGGGCTGTCGGCTGAGCTGGAGAAATACCATCTAATGCAGCATATTATCCCTGTGTATAACTTTTGGCAATTTCCTGTAGAAAAATGTAGAAATTTCTTATAGAAATTCATTCCGAATATGCAGTAACCTGACGTACCCGGTGTACAATATTAGTTAAAACAGCCTACAATGTTTTTTTTTCTCTATGCTTATCAATAAAAACCTCTGACATGGGGCTTCACACACTGTAGAGGCCACTTAAAGGTCTGAGCATCGGCTCGCTTGTACGTCAGACCCGCGAAAACCACCAATGCCAGCAGGTTCCCAGAAATGCGAGATGAGCAGCTCGCCACAGTTATCGTGGCCGGCAGAGTTGGGAAGAGAAACCGACTTTGATTTAATCTCCATCTGGGATCAATGTAGCGGCTTTGAGTAGAAAGAAACAGCCTTGGCACTCGATTAATGGTGAAAAAACTGCTCCAGCTCACATTGAGGGACCATGTATTGATCCGGCATGCCCTTTGTCACACGGCAGTACCGGCACCGCTAAATCAGCTCAGAGGGACTTCTAACAGCGCCATGTCAAGATGGAGTCCATTTAAGTTGCCGTGATTCAGGTGATTCTGTTATATAGTTATCAAAAGCACAAGAGTCGAAAGTCTGTAAGTTGCTTTTGGGTGTCTTTGTATTGTCTTTGTTTTTCTTCTTTATTCATTGGCTTTCCCAGCCACACGCCTTAAGCCAGCCTCACACGGACGAGAATTCCACTCTTACCTGACTGGAGAGCTTATAGGAAATAATAGCTGACTCCAGTGAGACTCACTGGGCGTTCGAGCTGAGATAGGGATGGGCATCCGTTCTGTGCCATGCGTCAGTATAGTGGGTGTTAATTGGCTCAGTGGGGACCTCACCTTAAGATCACAGGCCAATCAGAACGGGATCACGTCCCGGCTGTCATTTCCATCTCGCACTTTCATTCATTAATGCGGCGGAGGGCTCACCTTGGGCCAAGGCCGGGTGTGAAAGGAGCTTAGCTCTGCAAGATGCCTCCAAATCTCCATCTCCACCTGGCTGGCCCGCTTCAGATTCCTGTTTCAGAACGAGGAGCCTGGACAGCAGGAGGCCGCGATAACGCAGCGGGGGGACAGCTTTCCATAAGACCATCCACAGGGGCCCACGCTTTCCAAATCCGCCTTTTCATACTTCTGAATTTTATCTAAGAAAGGGCGTGGCTTATTGAACAGTTTAACGGGAGTTAAACATCGTTTCTGCGCACATTAAAGAGATGGCGAAAGCGATAGTATATTATGTAAAAAATACTTCATCAAAGAGATTTCTGATGGTGGTTTTCCCTCCGTTTTTCCCCCAGTGTTAACCGCAATCATTCTTTGACCCTGCTGCTTCTTTTCAGCCCACAGTCGCGTTTTGCCTTTGATCAGTTGACGCCTGAAGCGTGGCGACCTGGGTGGGAGCGGACTCTGCCATTCCCGTCGTCTAGCGTCACATTAACTTGTCCTTTCCCTTCTGCAAAATGTGGCATGTTAATTACGCCCTTTATGCACAGCCTTTTTTTCTCTTCTTTTTTTTTTTGCGCGAGCTTCAATCGGCAGCTTGGTAATTAGCAATGCAGGCCGTTCTAGTGGTTAGGCACACAGCCCAGTGCAGGGAGCCGGTGGGGGGGGGGGGCGGTGTTAGGGATTCAGCCAAACCTGGGAATCTATGGGCAACCCCGACGCTCTCCAGAGAATAAGAAAGGTCACCCCCCCACACGTTCCCAACTCAATGAAAAATCTATATGTTCCTTTAAAATGATTTAACATTTGCTCCTCTGCTTAATTAAGTCATTTGAATGGTTAGGAAGCCAACCAGAGGCAGGAGCAGTTTTGGGTGGTTAGGGTGACGTCATCCAAAGGACACAATGACACCTTCTGTAAAACCCCAGGAGTGGGGGCGACGTCATGCCTGGTCCCCTCACCCCCCTAAATACATATGTTACTTGGGTCTGAAATAAATGTATTATTATTATTACTATTATTATCATATACATTTATTGTTTACATAATAGGCTAAAATTTGGTGAGCTAGGATCAGGCGAAATACAAACGTAAGTATATTTTCTTGACAGGCTCGTGATGTGGGTGCACTTGTGGAAGCAAAAGAGTCTAAACAAGAAATCAGAGTGAGTTACATACTTGTAAAAACTATAAAACGTAACTGCAAAGCATTGCATAAATATCTGATCATTTTATGCTACTTTAAATAAATGCATCATTTTTATTATTATTATTTACATTTATATGTCAGCTAAAACTTTGTGCGGTAGGAAAAGGTGAAACTCAAACGTGAGCACATTTTGTGACAGACTTTTAATGTGGGAGCACTGGGTGATCGAGTTGCTTCAGTTGGTGAAAAGTGAAGTTAATAACAGGAAAAATAATCAAGCCTGTGGAAGCAAGACAGTGTAAACAAGAAATCAGAGTAAATTACATATTTGTAAAAACTGTAAAATGTGACTACAAAGCATTGCATAAATAACCTCAGTTTTCAAAATTGTCTTTTGCTTCTTAATGCTTAATCTACTGGATGTAATACTTGGAGGACATTAAAGTCAAATGCATCTGGCCCCCTAACAGAACAACTGGCCCCAGTCTGCTCCCCCAGGTAAAATGGTCCAGAATCTCCCACTACCTACCAGGAGATGGAAGGGAGCAAAATTGTCGGGAAACACTGTTCTAGCTGACCACAGATCTGAGATCCGTGTCACTGAGGGAACGTCTACTCTCCAAACAGGTCCCTGGTACGTAGGCAATGCAAGGCAATCTCTCTCAGCAGAGTGTTTCTGGAGTGGTGTGTATTGTCATGTTAATAGGCCTGGTGGTGTTAGCTCATTAAAGCGTAACTATCTGGATTAACGCTGACGAGGCAGGACGTTCTGTTCTGAACCGGTTTGAAAGTGGAGTACACAGATACTATCCTAAATTGATATCATTTTGTCAGTAGTCCCAGATTATGGAATTTGTAATTGTGGCTTGCATTTATCCAGAACACTCTGCTTCTTTTGGTATGGCTTGTGCCTCAGCTGGGGGGAACGCTTTGCCTGTAATCCGAACATTGCCAGTTTAAATCCCATGGCCGAACGAGTGACATCGTTGTCGGGCCCCTAAACTGGGCCCTTAATGCTAGTTGCCCCAGGGACTTTGGCCCCGTTTTCTTGACTATATGTCACTTTGAACAAAAGCATCTGGTAAATGTAAAAATGCAGTTCAAACTCCTAAAGAAGTCAGTTCTCTCAATCAAGGTCACCATGGCAATTTTAGTTAATCCAGAGATTTTTTTCTTCACTGCAATTCAGTGCAGGCAGTGAAGCGCTTTCACTTTCGCTCGCAAAGGAGAACAGTGACTTTTCCAGCCCTTTCTGCAGTGAAGCAACCTGCTCTGCCTACATCCTGAGCTGCTGAATGTCAAGTAAGTCCAGTCTTAAATCGCAGAGTGCAAAACACAAGACATATCAACTCAGGGTACCTAAATGGCAGTTAAAACATGTCTTTCTCTATTTTAACTGAACACAAATTCAACACTTACACCAGTGTTGATGGGCAATGCTTATTTATTGTTCTTCATTGGCTCATATATCAAACATATGAGGAATTTGTCTTAGTGAGTGTGCCCCAGTATAACATACAACATGCAGGAAAATTTCAAGACAAAAATATTGAATATTGAAAAATATTACACATCCTTTTTACACTAGACTATAGTAGAATGTTTGCATGTAAATGAAATGCATAGATAAGAAAGCTTTTTGCAGTTTCTGCATTTCTTAAGCGCACCTTCATCAGTAAGGCATCCTGAGAGCTGATGTCTGGAATACCAAGCAGATGCATGCAGCTAACAGGGACAGCATGCACTCCCACCCAGAACCTGCTGTCTAACAAACTCATTACAGCCCCATAACTGATTGGCTGTCACAGGGCAGAGGATCAGGTAGCTTTTGTTGACTCATCTTCTGTCATGTGGCTTCACTTCACACACACCCCCCCCCCCCCCTAAAGTCACCCAAGGCAGGAACCATGCAGGCTCCACACACTCGTCATTAGGTTGGGCATTTTGATCCACGTCACAAAAGCAGGGGGGGGTGGGCAGTAC
>JABFEA020000017.1:924729-940617 GCA_019775915.2 Cyphomyrus plagiostoma | reverse complement strand
TATTTGTAAAAACTGTAAAATGTGACTACAAAGCATTGCATAAATAACCTCAGTTCCTAGAGGACATTTAGGTGAAATGCATCTGCCCCCCCTTAGCAAACATTTGCCCTAGTCTGGCCCCCCAGTTGAAATGGTCTAGACTGGGTCACACCCACACACCCCCTAAATGAAGTTCCTTTAATAAGATTTTAACATTTACCCTTCTGGTGAATTTGCCTGAAGGAATAACGTGTGTGTTTTTTTCTTTTTCTGAGTCTCATTTTCTGGAAAGATAACTGGCTGATTTGCACCGAAGTAGCTGCAGTAATTTTTTAAGGTGTGTGTGTGTGGGGGGGGGGGGGATTACATAACCCCCCCCCCCCATTATTAAATAACAGGGGTGTGCGGATTGTGAGGGGGAAATGGCAGCTCTGTTGCCTTAGAGGGGATGGGGGGCTGGTGGTGAAGGGGATGGTGGTGGTATTGGTGGGGGGGTATTTGGCACCCTGGCCCACTGAGATAACTCTGTCAGACTCAGTTTCTTACTGGGTGAACGGGTCTTTCGCAGTGCTGGGCAGCTGTCGCTGTGATGTCGTACCTGCATCAGTGATTCCCCCAAGTGCCGGGACTGATGGACCCAGAGTGGTGGTGCGGTACCAGCCGATACCAGCCCAGAACCCGGGCCAGTGACCAAGGGGGCTGTTTGTTTGCCAACTGGAGCATGTGCTGGTCTGCTCTGGGGTGTGGCTGGTTTGGCTGGGAGAGAATATGTTGATATGTCAGGCAGAATCCGGAGCAATTCAAGGATTTTTTTAAGGTGGGGGGCATATGAGAGGCCATAGTTCAGGCAATCTTATTATTAGCCAATGATTTGTTTTGACAGGGAGGGAACACTCTGGCAGCCAATTGGCTTTCGACTGAGGCCAGTGCCCCTGTGGCCCCTCCCCTGGGCGCACACATAAACTTAAAAGTGGGTCTGCTTACTCACCTTCTCTGTTGTACCCGTGAGCTGTGGACTTAATCTTAATTTCTCCAGTAAATATCCAGCTGGTGAAATTAGATGAGCCAATTTAGATAAAGTGATGATTAATTGTTCGCCTGGCTATAAATTTAAGGCAAGGAAATTAATGATAGGGTCCCACATATTAGCTATTTTTGTGAAGCAAATATTGTTTGACTTGTGAGGGTTACATTTACTGCCTTCTCGACAAACGCTGCTTTACTTTTTCTATGTGGTCCAGTTGTTGCCCCAGTTAAAACCAAACTGAAATTGGTTAGTTGCTACACAGGTTGCCAAGAATAATGTTCCAGCCTGTTTAGGCCTGTGATGCGTCAGCTTCGGAAAGCTTTAAATGGGGGGCAAACAAATGATATCGGCAAACAGGCTGGAAAGAAATTGGTCCCCACTCATTTCATTCGTGGTCAACAAAGCAGAAAAGTGGCTTTTGGCATTAAAATGCAGTTTATTTGTTTAATTTGATAAATTTTTGCTAATATGAAAGCACAATCTGTGCGTGGCAGATTTAATGGAATCAGATTACTCTTTCTTCAGAACTTGGCGTATATATTTCCAGGCGTTGTTTCATCGCAATGATTTATTTCTGTCTAGTCTAAGCCGATGGGCAATTTGTCAACAATAGTGGTAATTATCTAAGAAAACACCACCATTACCTTTCCATGCTTTCCGGTTCGACATCGCAGTCCCACACCCTCTCACTTGATGGGGTAATAGGCAGCCCATAGAAATCACTTCCATATATAGTATAAATTGTCTCACACCGCGTCAGTCAGACCGTAACACCGAGCGCGTTTTGGTTGGCTGCCTGCTCTGCATTCATAAATCGCCGCGACCCACCTGTTGTATGCAAGTTGGAGGCTAATGGCGTAAAATGAAATACGTCCGATTGTAGCCATCGCGAGGGACAATCGCGAAAAATATTGCCTACAAATAACCTAATGCAAAGCCTATAAAGTTTATTAACAAAAGCCAGGATTATATCCACATTTTTTAAGACAAAAGGTTGTATCTGAGTTTTTCTAAATAAACAGAAATGGACGTGATTTAATACCCCCTGTCCCCATGCCCCCCCCCTCATCCATGTTTGATGCTATCTAGGGAGACTTTGCTTGCAGTTCCAGCCCCACTGATACCACCCACCCTCCGGCTTTCTAACTATGATGTTTGTGTCTTCCTGCCAGGGGACCGTCGAGGACAGTCCACAGTGGCACGTTGGATCTCTCGGGGACGCACCAGACGAGAGACGGCAGCCACTGCACAGGTCAGGCCCCGTTTGCATCCGGCTCTGCCTTTAACGTCCTTAGCACCCTCTCCCCCAGATGTACATCTCAGCCAAGCCTGGGGGAGGGGTGTAGCATATCCACATTCTCTGTGGTTCACCAGATGGCCAGAAAGGCCAGTGAGGCTAGACAAACACACAGATTTTATCTTATGTTTTGTCGCAGTGCAGATCTTCAACGTCGGTCACTGTAACAGGTCGCTGTTTTTAAAAAGCTAATTCCCTCTGGGGCGCCCTCTAAGCTGTACGAATGCGTGCCAGCTGTGTGTTACTGGGATATAATGTGCATCTGTGCCCCCTGCCATCTGCTCCAGTCCTGGGGAGGGCATTTACATTTACTTTATTTAGCAGACACTTGTATCTAGAGCGACTTACAATAGAGAAAACAGGGTCAGACAATCCCTGGAGCAATTAGGGGGTTATGGATCTTACCCAGAGGCCCAACTGTTAAATCACTCTGCCGACGTTGGGATCTGAACCAGCAACTTTCCAATCGCAGACACCGCATGGTAGCCTGCTGAGCCAGACGCCACCCCCAGGTTTTATGTATTTCTTAGCTAGATAAGCTTATGGCAAAACCCAAGTCCAATTTCCATCATGGCCTGAGTCAGCTGATTAGTTATGGAGGGGGGGGGGGGTCGAAGGCTTGGGATGACATGCACATCAACACGTGACTGACCTGCCATTCTCTGTGGCACAAGGACAGAACTGTGGCATGGCAGAGGTGCCTGTTGTTTAGCTACTCAAGGCTCATGCCCTTCACAGCACACAGTGGCGTTCACTCCTAACGGGCACAGCTGGGTCTCACTCCATCACGCTGTTTTTCTTTTTTCCCACCAAAAGCCAAATGTATTGCAACAATGGCTCTGGTATTCTGTGTCCCTGAGTAATCTGAGGAATTCCAAGCTGGCGTTTCCATTGCATTAAGTCGTCCACCGTATGCAGAAGTAACCAAGTAACCTAAGTCAATTAATCATCTGCGTGCAAGACCCTCAAGATCTGATTTTGGAGTGCCGGACTTACGTAAAACCGGCTGAAGTAAATCAGGACTTGCTCAAATGATATTACTAAAACATTATGTGTTTTTTTGTCATAAATGTTTTAAAGAGTATGTGATGGTAAATCCGAGTTACGTGAAATTTCACTTGTGTTTGGGTTTGTGGAATGGATTCTGTGCGCCAGCCAAGAACTGGATTTATGAATAAGTGAGACTGAGTTGTCCACACGTTCTTGCCTCACTCCCCCGTACCTTTTACTGATCCCCTGTACCCTTAAATCCAGCTTGTTTTTGTTGCTACTTAAAAACACAGCAGAAGGAAAAGGTCAGTGCAAGGTGGACCCCCCGAAAGTGACCGTACCCTCATAAAACAAGGCCAGGCAAACCCACCCCCCTGGGGAGTCAAGCCTCTCAGCACGGGTCCCCCCTCCCGACACTGCTGTTTACCACTGCGTTCGAAACGCTGACTTTGGCAGTTGGCTTGCAGATCCGTCTCCCCCGTGTTTCTGTTTTGGCAGGAATGGAGGTGCTCGCTCCCAATGAGAACAAAGCACCTCGGAGCCAGCAGGGACGGAAGGGAATGAAATTAACTGCGTGTCGGCTGACGCGGGAGCCAGCCATGAAAAACGCTCTGTTCAAATAATATCTATCATGAGGACTTGCTCAGGCTAATGGGAGAGACACATGGAGTTAGCCGAAATCCCAGCAGTTCATTGGGAGATAGTTCCTTGCGGAATTTGTGCTGTGGTGCTGGGAAACAGTAGAGGGTGAACGTCTCGCAAACTAAATAACCCCTTTGCCTGTTTATTTCCTTATTTTTTAATTGCCTGACAGCAGTCAGATGATAAGGGGCTAGGTTAACCCGATGTGGGTTGGCTGTTGATAGCCAGCCAACGAGTGCTTTGGCTAATGACGCTGAGCTGAACGTAGTTATGCTGCAGAGATCATTAGGGTCTAGATGGGGTAAAAATAGGAGAGCGTTAAATAACAGGAAGCATACTGCTATGGAGTAGCACGGGGTTAACAAGGTTCCGACTCATTGACTTAGTGGTGCGTCTCAGATTTTTAATGGTTTTGTCGTTAGTTTTTCAGTACATTTTAAAGGTGCCTTGGTCCGTGTTTCTGCCACATTTCTAAGTGATAAACTTATCTCAAGCTGTCCGGTGCTCCGTTCTGTAGCCTGTTGCGCGGTACAATTTTAATAGAGATCTAGGCCAGCTGACGTGCTGTCCTTTCCTCATCCCCTCTTAGTAGGGGAGACTTGCGCTGTAGCGAGTTGTCCCAAGAGCCATAAAAAGCACACTTACTGTAACTGATGGCGCATAATTAGCAGCGATTGTTCTGGAGTTGTGAGTCCTCTCACGTCCCCCAGATCCGCGGCAGCCGCAGACAGGCCAGTCCCACCGGGGCCGCGGAACAAACATAAGCACTCAAAGCTCATTCCGCACCACACAGTCATTTGCATAGCGAGCACTTTCTGTTCGCTGGATATTAGGAGGGACAGATGCTCCCCAGCATTTTTGGGATGTCAGCATTTGATGGAGGGAGCGAATACCGTCCCGAAGCCAGCCCATGTTCCTCGAGGTTCGGCTGATTAAATGGTGCCTGTGTGCCGCACTTCATTTTCAGTTTTGAACTGAATTATATACTGTATGAATAAGATTGATGACATTGTAAACATCCTGACCAATACATTGTGGGTATTTCTCAACAAATACTTATTGTGATCTGAGAGTGGATAGATTCTACTTTTCCATCATGTCTCATTTTAGCTTTTGGCCTTCACTGCGGCAGAAACCTCACTCATGCTCGTTAACAAACTCATATCACCTTTCTCGAAACAGGGGGCAAATCACAACTGTCAGGTTTTCCCCTGCGCTTTATCATCGGTGTGAGCCGTGGGCCTTTTAAATGCATCGGCTCTTCTCAGTGCTGTTGGGAGCCATAAGCTTGCGTTTGGAATCATAGGACCTCGACTGTCTGTTTCCAGCCTAGATTAAATATCAATCTCCTTGAGCCAAATGACACCTGTGCCTTTTGCTTCAATTGTTCAGAGGCATTCTGGGAAAGAGGCTTGAGTATTAGAAAAGCTCCCACCTACCAACAGAGCCATAAACCTCTCATAGTAAAATTGCTTCTAGCAGAAGTGGAGCTCTCCTCATAATATCACTTGGGATAAATATTGCTGCAGAAATCTGTGTACTAATCAGATGCGCACAGCGGAGACAGAACACATTGGAGAAGAAATCTAATCTGTGTCGCTTTCTTCTACCTTTGCTTGTGATAATTGTGCCTGGTGCAGAATATTTATTAATGTCGCTATCCTGGATTTGTTTTCTATGTGGGAGAATCATGTTGACTACCTTTCTTGGGACTTTTACTATGGTATCCTTCATGGTATTTTATTCTGCCTTACCTCCTTCAAACTTGAGTTAGTTTTCCCTGATTGAAAGTGCATCGTACAGTTAATGTCAGTACATCTTGAGATCTATTTCGTATACAATCCAGTGGCCTTGCAGTCAAGCGGCTGAGTTCACCCTTTGGGTGGGGAGCTCCAGATGCCTCCTCCCCCTCGGTGATGGACGCCGCTCAGCAGGGCTGAAGCTCTCCACAGTCAGAGGTTTGCTGGCCTTTCATACATCCCTCGTTACGAGCCGCTTGAGAAGCGATGTGCACGGGGCAGGCTAAATGTCAGGACGAGGCAGTTTAACAGCGCGTGATCCACGATGAATGAATGTAGCAGAAGGGCGGCAATTAACATTGACTGGGGACTATTATAGCCGTCCTTCGAAGAAGTTCATGAAGAGAAAGGCAGATTGTAAAGGTCCAGCTGAGTGACCAGAGTCCTGTTTTACAGCCATTTCATTTGCTGTCTCTGTCTCTTCCGCTGTCATTGGTCTGCCAGTGTCCATCCAAAGATACATCCAATGAGGTGAAGGATTGTTTGTGAGATATGTTTCAAACTAGGCTTTAAACGATCTGAGATTGTGTGGACTTGCAGTGGGGATTCCGGGGGCTTGGTGCGGAAGTCGTCCTGGCATTCATAGACGCATGTCATGTGGTTCTTCCACCCCATAGTGTTCACCGCATCGTAACAATGAAGTTGCTTATTCATGGGCACCCTTATGAGCTGCATCTCAAAGAGAGTGAAGCAAGGTCGCGGCTGGGCCGACCTGTCACTGGTAGTGCGGGTCGGGAGGTGACAATCGCACTCGTACTGAGGAACATCAGAGAAGTTTGTTATTTTAAGGAATGCTGGGCTTCTCTGCGGGCGGCCTGTCAGTCAGCGGCTTGCAGTACAGTCAGGGAAGCCCAGTTAGCAGCAATAGCGTGTGGAGTCAAATGAGAGGCAGGACTTGTGTATAAATGGCTGCCCTCATTGGATAATGTTGCTGGGTGACACTTAAACGGACAAATCAGAATCACAAAAAAAGTTGGTAGGAATGTGACTCTTTCACACTTGTCACACCACAACTGCATACACCCCTATGAACCTAGGCTATGGGGTCCACTGTCAATTTACATGTAATAATCGATAAAACCTTATACAGGATTGGAACATGGCCAGCAGCTTGAAGTCTGTTCACTGACCCTCTGGTTGGTGTTGAATTTAGTGAATGATATGCAGGAATATTAGGAGGATTCTACACAACACATAGACCTGGGGGGGCGGGGGGAGTCCAGAGCTCTTTAAGCAGCATATAAATCTGTGAATTAATGGTCAGTCGTTTGCCAGATGCTCTTATCTGATGTAGCTTGTAGGCCAGCCATGTTAATTGGTGCATGTCGTTTGGTAATAAACAAGAACCTTAAATGAAACTAGCTGGATATGATTGGGCATTTGGAGAGGTCAGATGCACATTTCAAATATCATGAAATCTATGTGATGTCGGTAATGATCCACAAAAAAAGATTTCATAAGACAGTGGATGCATACAGTCAACCATGTGACTACTGCTTAACCAAATCCACAAATGGAAACAAATTTGTATCTATTATTCTGAAGCATTTTACAATATGTGCTGTAACCGAAAATTGTGATTTATCTCAATTATTATTTCCTGTCACAAATCACAGTTGCTATACATATTCCTTCAGGTCCTGGGAGAGTGCATGGTAGATATTATCCATTTTTATATGGCGTCCTACTGTTGGCCTTAGTTACTTTATGCAGTCAAAATATGTGTAGCTATACAGTGTATCGAATGAAAGATTTTTAGTCGCTGCTCTGAGGTAAATCAGCAGATGTACACTGGCAAACAAACGGAGAGGATGAGATCAGCCTTTTCGCATTGTGCTCTGGACCCCCCCTACTGCCGTTCCTCACTTGAACACAGTCTCCAATGTCAAAAGCAATCCGAAAACCTTTTTGTTTGCATAAACTTATAATCCTCCCTATCCATAAAATGTTTATTTGTCATGTCTGTTTACTTTATGTTCTTTGTAAGCATCTTTAAGTTTTGAAAAGCACTGTATAAATTAAATGTATTATTATTCATTTATTATTTATTTTTTATTGTATGGAGCAGTTACTGCAGACCGTATGCATCCCTGTGAGGCAGTGCCAGTGAGCCAGTGAACTCAGCTGGTGACAAAGGTGACCGGCTGAGGTGCCACTTACTGACGGGGCACTGACTTAGCAAACCGCCAGGTCCAGCCTCTCAGCTAGCTGCACCGCTGGTGCCCCATCCATGACAGAGTGACGCTGGGCAGTGATGCTCATAGGAAGCCACGTGGGTGGCTGACCGCCACTGCTGTGAGCTGTACAACCCGGAGCTGGTTGGTGTTACATGTATCGTCCCACACCATAAAAACCTCATGGTATGCAGAGATCCTATAGCAGGCCTGGGAAGTGAGACACATGCACATCACACACCGTCCGTCTTAAAAAAAAGTCTCTCGGAACCGTTCTTCACACAAGAACCTCGCCCGAAGGTTCCCAGCTGCCAAGCAACACATTCACAGCCACTGTTCTCGCTACCTCTCCACCTCCTGCTTTTGATTGTCGCCTTCAAACTGTATCGGCCCAAGGACACTTCAGAATCTGCTAGCTGCCTGGTCCTCAATCTGATGGTCTGATTGAAGTCCACTGTCTGATTTCATTCTGTATTTCTTAGTAGAAAGACTCAAAGAACAATGGATCTGCAGAATATAATGATCTTCCTCTTTGAATAACTGGACATTATCAGAATCCTTGACGTTTGATAGCTATTGCGGTGAACAGGTGTTTAGGTTGCTGAAATATTACTAATAAAAGCATTTTTTGGTTCGGCCTGTTAATCATGTAGTCGGGACATAGTATCCCAAACAAGCCTATTGGTTGTTTAATTTTGAATGCAAGGTTTAAAAGATAAACATGAAGCACTTTAGCAGCTTTGGGCACTAAAACATCTCGCTCTTCAAACTATCTTCATTCCTTCTAGGGGAAGTAGGTCAGATTTACAGAAAGCATTTCTAAACTCGGGAATTACTGGCTCTCCCTGACCTCTTCACATGCTTATGAAGTTACTGCATGGTCTTGTCTCGCCAAAATGTCAGCCATTTGTCAGCTCACTCCAATGGATTCCTCCACATTCTCACAAACAGGACGCGGAATAGAAGCCGTGGGAAATTTTAGAGAACTACACTTCGCTTCCCAGTAACATTTGTGTCCAATATTCTGGTTTCTTCATTACTATTGCAAGTTTGGATTTATGTGGCTGTTATTAAACCATGGCTTTGTCCCCCAGGATTGATGAGAAACAGGGCATGCACAATAGGAAAATAGGGTCTTTTTATAGATGTGAATGATGCTTGGTGCTTTGTTGCCACCTGCATAAATATTATGGAAAATTAAGGCAAACACAGTCCATTCCAACTCCTTTTAGCCAAATGATGCATTATATCTTATTTTTTTTCATCAAAAATATGCTGATTTCTTGACTGGTTTGTAAGAATAATTTGAAAATGTGCCTCACAAAAGGGTGTTATATAAATGGAGACTGATTGGCATCCGTGTTGTTTATTTTCTAAAGCTGCGCCAACAGATTGTCAGTTTATCATCAGATGCAGAATCAGGGTGGCTATTGTCCTAAAGATGCCTCCTTATCATCTCCAGGCTCCAGCCCCCCCCGTCTATACATGGATTGTTACTCTTCCTCTGCAAAGTAGCGATATGGTAACATAGAAGGGGAACCGTTTTGTCAATACGCAACCTCTATGGCAGAGAGGCGGAAAGGAAAATTGAGGGTCGAAGGAAAACAAAAAAGTGCCCGGCAACATGGGATGTCAGATGATGTGGGACAAGAGGTCACTAAAGATGTCCAGCCTGCTGCCCAGTGCCCTGCTGTTATTTCAGCTGAAGCCATACCAGAGCTTCCATTTCCAAAACTAGCAGAGAGAGCGAGAGACTTTCCCGGCCACTTTCTGGAAAGTTCTAGAGTCGCATGGTGGAGAGGAGAAATGGATGACGGCCAGGCTCTTTTGACAGGAAATACAGTGGTACTTCGGTTCCCGAACTTAATCTATTCCGGACTCCGGATCACATCCTAAAAAGTTCGAGTTCTGAGCAAATTTTTTCCATAAGAAATTATGGAAAACCAATTAATTGGTTCCCGGCCCCCAAAATTACACTTTTTTTTTAGCATTTAAACACAAAATGAACAGGATAAAAAAGAAGACTTAATGACTTCTAAAACGATAAAGATCTTATCCCAACATTACTCCTGTCCTGCCCCGACCATCCCCTCCTTCTGTGTGCCACGCCTCCTCATTAACGTCACGTGGGATTCCCATGTAATCAGCTGTTTCTGGTTGTTATTAGTCCTCTGTGTTAAGTCCGTGTTTCAGTTTGTTTCCCCAGTCAAGTAATTGGGTGCGTTCCACTTGCGTACAGCGCTGGCTTAAAGCAACACATTCTGATCCTGACGCAATGCATTACAGTTAGATGCATTGTGACCTCTCACCCGGCTGCACAAACTGGAACTGCCTCCATGACAGCACACCTTACACCTTATTGGCTGAAGAGTTTAGTTACACGCATGACATTTGTATCCCAGGCAGTTCCCACACATAATCTGCTATTTCTCCCAAATATCATGTAAAGCAGTGAGAACTGGTTTTCAGTTAATTTACCTGGTAAAATAAAGTTTAAATAATTAAATGACATGAATGCTCTAATAGTACACATAAGTTAGTGGTTTATTTATTGTTAGTTACTGTAATGTTGCGCTGCTTTATCTGGTTAATCGTCCAGGCTGTGAAAAAGACATTCAAGTAAGAATTGCCTCATTTCCTGGCGAGTACAATTTATATTAGGTCAGCGTTCACGGTTTAATTTCTGATATTCAGATGGAGTTCTAGGTCAAACCGGTTTGTTCAACTTTCAAGAAATTCAAGTTCTAGTGATTTTGAGAACCGAGGTCCCACTATATATATGAAATTTTGCCATTTGCTTGGGTTTACTAGCATGGATGTTGTGGTCAGGATGAGCCATAGGTCAGGATCTGAATATAGTTAAAAATTCGCTCACACAAGACAAACCTCAGACAGTCCATGTTCCGGCACACATGGTTTATTGGGATGAGAGAAGCTTCTAGACGGAAGAATGCTACTGTCGCTGATTTGTAAGTGAAAAGCCAAGAGGCCTGGCTAAGCTAATGCTAAAGTGTTTGTCGTTTGTTATTGTTCGACTTTTGCTTAAGGTAATAATATAGTTCAGGGAAAATACATACTACGCCATTAGCCACCAGCTACCGCGATTGATAGCCGCCTTTAGCACAGCCACCACTGGCACTTTGTTCCTCTCGCCTCGGTCGCCGCATCAGGACTTCAGACGCTGCTATCCGCTGGTCCCCTAAGATGGATTCCTCCCGTGCTCTTCAGATTTGATTATGTATTTAAGAGTAGAAAGGTGGAACGTTTAGTCTATTCCACAGACTCCCAAGGTCTCTGCAGATAAGCGTTTCATAGGTAGGTGGCCTCCATAATCATTCTGATAACTATATTATTCTACAGTTAATTTCCTCTTTGAATAAGTGGAAAAGAAATGTACATTAATTCAGATAGCAAACTGTGAAAGAGAGATGAGGAGGTTGCTTAAAAAGGTACTAAAAGGTTTTTGGGTTCTGTCTAGTAAAGACACATTTAGGATCTCGCATAGCTCCAACACAGCTTGTTTTTGAGAAAACAGACAAAGTAATAATACATATATATTGCACATATATTTTATTGTTGCATTTTCATCCAATAGTGGGTGTCTGGGGGGGGGGCATAGCTTTTCCCAGACAGCGTAAGGCTGGGGTAGGCCCAGGCTGGGGTAGGTACAGCTAGGCCTTGGAGCATGACGGTACATTTCTTTATTTAATGGACGCTTTTATCCCAAGCAGTGTACAATTGAGAAAAACAGGATCAGCCAATCACGGGAGCAATTGGGGTTATGAGTCTTGCTCAGGGACCCAGCAGGGAGATCACTCAGCCGACCCTGCCTAAATTATTCTGCAAAGCCCGCTGGGCCACACGCTATTCACTGGGCATACAGTGGGGGGACAGGATTTGACCCCCATTCTCGGAGATGTGAGGTGACGATGCTACCCAAATATTCAAACAACCAAAAATATTATTGCAACTTAGTCTACGTTCTGTACAGCACTGCCAAGTCTCTGGAGTTATACAAATATATAATATACTTTACTCATTAAGTAGAACAGCAGGTAAAATCCATCCATCCATCCATCCATTTTCCAACCCGCTTATCCTACTGGGTCGTGGGGGGTCCAGAGCCTATCCCAGAAGCAACTGGCACGAGGCAGGGAACAACCCTGGACAGGGGGCCAGCCCATCGCAGGACACACTCACACCTACGGGCAATTTAGAAACTCCAATCAGCCTCAGCCTGTCTTTGGACTGTGGGGGGAAACCGGAGTGCCCAGAGGAAACCCTACGACAACACGGGGAGAACATGCAAACTCCACACACATGTGACCCAGGCGGAGACTCAAACCCAGGTCCCAGAGGTGTGAGGTAACAGTGCTTACCACTGCACAACCATGCCACCCCCAGCAGGTAAAGTATTACTGTTAAAAATGTCTGCAGTGTTTTGAAATCCATAAATCCATGAACTCGGTCTCTTGTAGAAAAAGTTAATGTCAGAGGGGCCTGTTTCTGAGATAAGAAATTTAGCCACTGTTAACATTTCCCAGACATAGTCTTCTGGGTTTTTTTTTCCATATGCAGCTCTCATGTAAGCAATTTCAACTACAGTGTGTTTTCTGTTAGCTTAATGGGCGTCCATTTCCTGCAGCCATGTGCTCCAAGGGCAGGACTGGAGCGTACGTCTCCTGACTTCATGTTCTATCACGCACACCGGAAACTCCAGACAGAAAGGACCGATGTTTCCATTTGAGCTCCAAAGAAAAACAGGGCCTAATGGCCATTTTCTGTTTTAGTGATGTGATGTTCCAGGCAAAAAAGAAAGAAATCTTTCAATCATGGACAAAAAGGAGAAAGTCTCCTTGACTAGACACCCTATGCCTGTATGCAAATGAGGGCTAAGGGGGCGGGAGAGGAATGACAGCTCGCAAATGGAAGGCAGAGTTCCGTAATCTTCAGTCCTTTGATTATGATCAGTGGTTTCTTCCCTTGGCCTTACGTCTTAACTGAGGACATGAGAGTAAGGACCTGGAATCGGACTCAGACATGGGCATTGGTCCGTTTCCCGTAGAGTCTAACCATCTGATGACGTGCACGTCCTCTGTATCATGTAAGCTGCGGTACGCTGACACCTGGCAGGCCATTATCTGGTCTTTTGACTCCTGATGCTATGAGGGGAACGTGGAACAAGCTGATAAATGGCTACGTGTCAATTAGTTAAAGGGGGAACTGGCTTCGTTAACTGCTGGAGCAATGAAAAGGCTTTTGGAAGTCTGGATGTGTTACGTTTGCTGCCGACCAGAAAAAGCACAACCGATATAATGATGACAGAAACAAAAAGAACCTCTTTGGTCACATCTCTTAGAGGACTGCATGACTACCCCAGCATCTATTTCCTTGAGGCTGCAAGAGTGCCACCAGATATGTGAATGACACTCAGGAACTGTGGGAAGCATGATTCATTGGATGAGGAAGTTAGCGTTTTTGTGCACTGTCTCATATGTGCCAGCGACGTGTCCTTCACAGTGCATTCTGGGTATTCTACCGAGTACAAGTAATATGTCTCTAATACAGCTTGACAGACAGTCAGAGAGAGCCGCTGGCTTGTAGGACAGGCACTTCTGCGAAGCTCGGCGCTGCCGCTGACATCTGGGCCCTGGAGGACATGTAGTTGGCATTCCCCATCGGTTCGTTTCCAGAGTGCTAATCTGTAGGCAGAAGAGCCAGCCCCACATGCAGTGCATGTGTTGGTGTCTCTGCAGACCTGTTCTTTTACATGCCCCGGAACGCCAGTACCCACTACTTCCAATCTATTTCTCTGTACCGAGGACCCTCGAGGTTCAAGAGACCCGCTTGAAGTCACCAGAGAGAAGTTTGATGCATCTGTCCTGCAGGGTCTCTCACACTGACTTCCAGCAGGACCAGTGCTGCTGAGCAGATGCACAGCCAAGGCAGGTCCTTTCTTCTGTCAGTTTGCTGGTTCCCACGTATTTTGCAAGTATATGCTAAGTTTAAAGGACCTTGTTCGCTCTTTAAACCTGGACGTTCCTTCATTTGAGAGGGAAAGATTCTGAAAGCTTTCTCTCATGTTAGATGTACGGCCATCATTCTATTTAACAGTTGGGAGTTTGTACGTTTGAAGTTCTTTGTGCTCTATATATAGCAGTGCCAGCAACACGCTGCAGGTTCAGTGCCTGCGTCTGATGCTGGCCTGATCTCCTTCAGCCTGAAGTGACACACAGCTGAGACCGAGATCATGTGATCCTCAAACATGTAAGCTGGAGACAACAAATGCAGTCGATATCACACAGGCCTGCAGCAATCAGGCCTGCAGCAATCAGGCCTGCACCAATCAGGCCTGCACCAATCAGCGCTAGGAAACGTTAATTGTTTCTGAAAAAGAATTTGCAGCTTGCAGTGGCAAGCGGGGAAAATAGGACGCGGGAGATGGACAGACTTATTAAAGCCTTGGGAGAGGGCCGAGAGTGAGCGTGTTTCGGCAACTCGCAATAAATTAAGTGTTCCTTGCATCCCCTCTTTTCACGCGTAGCGGAGTACATTTTCTGAGGAATGAAGGGAAAGGGGAGGGGGGAAGCCAGGTGAATCAAAGGTACCTTCCAGTAGAAGAGACACTGTTATTAAGGTATGTGTACAGGGGAGGGGCCAGAGGGGCACTGACCCCAGCTGAAAGCTGATTCGTCCCCACAGGGCCCCTCCCCTGTCACTCACAAATTCAAAACATACTTATACCTTATAACTCTTATACTTTCTTATACCTCCCACCTTAAAAAATCCTAGAATTACTGCTGCTCTAATTCCTACAGAACAGGATTAGGGCCACCATGAAAATATAATTAGAATTTTGACTTTTTTCTCAGAATTCTGACTTTTTTCTAAACTCAGAATTCTGACATTAAAGTCAGAATTCAAATAATATTTCCATGGTGGCCCTAATCCTGTTCTGTAAATTCCCTTTTTCTCAATATGTTTCTCTTTTTTCCTGCAAATTTCTGGCTCCACGTCTGAAAGTGCTCTAGAAAGATCAAAGCCTCCCAAATTCAGATCACCTGCACCTGCTGTCCCCTGCGATCCAGCCTCTTGCTTTTTGGAGCAGACGGACACATCCTCCAGCAGGATGATGAGAATGATTAATGACGTCTACAGGAGGTATGAGCTAGAAAGCATTTGCAACACTTAATTGCAGGGGTCCGAATCGGTAGCTACCGTGTGAATAGCCGGAGACACCAGGGAGTAATGATTGCTTAACTCTGCCTTGTTCACATGCTTAGGATAACGGTTAGTGTACTATTGTCAGGCTAAATGCTCAGTGCCTGGAGATCCACACCAGTGTGCAGGAGTGGTTATGTAGCTTGCAATTAGAGTGAATTTTGAAGAGCGGATGTTTAAAGATTCAACACCGTTGACCATTTGAGCATAGCGAATGGCCACAGTTGTTCCATTAGAATTCTGGCTTAAACTAATGGCAAGCTAAAATGAACATTTTTTCTCATTAAAGCATTTAAGGTAATTAAATTTACGCATTTGCAGCAGACTCAAGCCTCCCAAATCAGGTTCAGTCCAGTAGCAAATTCAACTGCTGTTGATGTTTTGGAAATATTTTTGTAGTCAAATTACACGGCAAACATTGGATGTTTGTTATCATGCTATTTTGAATATGTCTGATTTCAAAATTAGTCTGCAGTTTTCCTAACAAATGATAATCATAACCCTTTAAGCGATAAATTGCAATTCCTTTTCAGAAGACATAGGCCACATTTTGTTGGTCTGCAATTAGGTCTGTGATCGCTTTCCTTTTTTAAGAAATGCAAAAGTGCCTTTGCTTTGTCTCGCACAAAAAATTGTCATTCATAAGAACATAAGAACTATACAAACGAGAGGAGGCCATTCAGCCCATCAAGCTCACTTGGGGAGAACTTAACTAATAGCTCAGAGTTGTTAAAATCTTATCTAGCTCTGATTTAAAGG
>JABFEA020000017.1:895382-912386 GCA_019775915.2 Cyphomyrus plagiostoma | reverse complement strand
CCCCCCCCCCCCCCCCCCCCCCCCCCCCCCCCCCCCCCCCCCCCCCCCCCCCCCCCCCCCCCCGGCCCCCCCCCCCAGTCACTCAACCATCTGTCCTTCTGATCATCAGACTAAATGAACTGCTTATCTGCTCTATTCTTGACTCTTCTGGCAATTGAAAGACATCTCGTACTTGAGTTTTGAGATACAAGAAAGCTGTTTGAAAGCTTTTAGACTTTCGATGTTGCTGTGATGTATTTTGCGCCTGAAGCTACGTCGTCCATCGCATCCAATGTCTTCTGTACCTTGGAGGGACTGAGCAGGACCCTGGAGGGTTCAATTTGTAATCATTGTCATCGCAGTACCTTGCTAATGCACGATGGATGCATGAGGCGTGAGAGATGAAGCCTGTAATGGGGAGGTAAATGTTTTATTCAACAGGTTCTTGTGTAGAGCATGATATCAAAACTACAAAGGTGAGCTATCCCCAGCATTCAGTTGAGGTCTTGATGTAGGAACAGAATATGTTTTTTTTGCATTTCTCATAGGCTTCTGTGACCTGGATTCTGTGCTCTATCCCTGACGATCTTCCTGCTTCTCCCAGGCTTGCAGAGCAATGATAGCAGAGGCCATTGTCAAATGATGATTTATGAACAGAGACTCCTGAAATGAAACTCCTTCATAGAGCCAGCTGCTGAGGCAAGGAAGCCTTGAACCCACGCATCTGATCTCTTGCGTATATAGGCTACGGTTTTCTATGGAAACGCTCTGGAAGGCAAAGGATACAGATCTGTATTTCCGCCTTCATGCCCTGCTGGGTGCAGACTCAAGATCCAACGCGTGTGGTTCCTGAGCTGATATTCCAGAAAGAACGAGTGCAGAAATGTGAAATTATTGTTTTATAACGAGGCCTCTGCTTCTTTGCCAGGCCATAAAGGGGTTTTATATTTGCTGGATTCCGGAACGTCGCCACTGAAGGAACACGGGAGCACATAGAAAAGAAATGAAAGATACCAACACATCTGTGCTTTTAGTGTTCATGCACAGAACATGAAATATAGAACAGAGATAAAACACACATGGACTACAGAGAACCGCGGGATCGATAAATACCTCAGGTCATCCCGAACATGGAACGCATTTCACTATTGTTGTGTTATTCCTTTGTGTTCACTTTCATTCACATTCACCTAAGATCTCTCCCCCCCCCCGCAAGTTATTTTGACATGGCAGGTGGGCACGTCCACCGCTAAAGTATCTGCAGGTGCGGGGAATTCATCAAGGTGATCGGCCAGGTTTTTTTTTTCTTTTTAATTTACGAACTTGTAAGGATCTGCCCATGTTCTGTTGATTAAAGAGCTTATCTTGCATACGGAGATATTGTTTCTCGATGGGAAGTGCCGACGTGACCGGCGCATAGCTATCTGTCATCTTCCGTCGACACTTCGCCAGGAGAGATTACGATCACCGTGAGTCACTCTGAGGGACTCTATTGAACAAAGATGACTTGTCACTCATCGAAATATAGCTGTGTGTCATCTGCGGTTCTGGCAATGGTGGGGAAAGTTCAAAGCGAGTACGATTTTTATTGTCAGTATAAAAAGCTGGCATTTCAAAATAGCTACAATAACCTAGTATATGGTCATTGTGATGTCATAACGGTATGATTCTACTAACGGGGGCCCCGCTGGGCAGCAGCTTCTGAAGCCGTGTTTCTTCGTATGAATTCAGCTGGATGAGCACTTTGTGATGTGTGTCGAGGAGAACCGGAGCTTTTCTGTGGATGTGTATGCGTGTACGGAAACATTGTGTGCTGCTGCGGCCTTGATGGAAGTGTGGTTTTTGTGAGAGGCACAGCGCAGTACCAGCCTTCTCTGGCTCTCACACAGAAGGTGTGCTTATTTGACTCTGTGCATGATAAGACCCCTTACCAGCCTCTCCACTTCCAGGACCTCTTCCCGGACAGCGGCGAGATAGCGGTAACAGCTGACGGGCGGGACCTGGTGCTGCAGGTGGAGCGGAATCAGTAAGTATCCATCCCCACCCCCCCACCTCAGAGTAAACACTCTCCCCACCACTGACAGCACTGACTATGAAGACTCTGAGTTCATTATGCAGCCAGAGCCTGTAAGATTCCCTAAAACCAGGAATGCCTGCCTCCATGTTACGACAATATGATCTTTACATCTGGTGATCCGTTCGACGTTTTTTACTCACCAAAAAAGCTACCTGACAAGGGTGGGAATGTGTTTTCCTGAAGGAGGGGAGCTAGATGTACAGTCATCATATGCAGTGGTGAAAACAGGGGCAGGGCCAATGGGGCACTGGCCCAGCTGAAAGCTGATTGCCCCCCTCCCCTGTCAATCAATGTCAAATCAAAACATATCATTGGTTAATGATAAGGTTGGCTTCTCTGTTTCAATTATCCCCCCTCCCCCGTGTGTCTGTGTGTGGCTGTGTGTGTGTGTGTGTATGTGTGTCTGTCTGTGTGTGTGTGTGTGTCTGTGTGCGTGTATGTGTGTCTGTGTGTCTCTGTCTGTGTGTGTCTGTGTGTGTGTGTATGTGTGTCTGTGTGTGTCTGTGTGTGTCTGTGTGTCTCTGTCTGTGTGTCTGTCTGTGTCTGTCTGTGTGTGTGTGTCTGTCTGTGTGTGTCTGTCTGTGTGTGTGCCTGTGTGTCTGTGTGTGCCTGTGTGTGTCTGTCTGTGTGTGTCTGTGTGTGTCTGTCTGTGTGTGCGCGCGACGATTGGAGCAGGTTTATATTTAGTGTAACTCACATCACACATACCATCGTACGGCTCTCACTTCCCGCTCTGAAGGCGCCATGCAGCGGGAATCACCGGCATGGGGGCTGCAAGCCGACACAGCTCCCACGCAGCTGGTGACGTTGCAGCGAAAAGCCACTTCTCCATCCGTAAAATGAGCCGCCTCCCCCCCCCCCACCTACATTAACAGAGCCGATTCTGAAACAGCCTGACCGTCTCTCCCATGGGGTCGACATGACGGGTCGTCGTACGGTCGGGGAGGGGGGTTTAACATGTTCATACCCCATCAAGGCAAGAGGACAGAGGGGTGGGTGCAGTTGTAAGAGAAGAGGGGTGCGGGATGAAATGCACCAGAGCCAGAAAGTTGTGAAAACGCCGCTGTATCACATCTGCGACTTTTCTCCTGGAAAATACAATATTTATGGAGGAGTAGGATTCAGGTTTGGGTCTTTAAGGGGTCATCAAATGTAACTTTAAAAGCCTGAATAATGTTTTAACAAGCAGGTTACCAGGAATGTGCAGCTGTGGCAATAAAGTGTGATGCAGGAGAGAACATCACACGATAGCTGGGGAGAACTGGACCAGTGAACGTTTTTACTGGAATGTGTATCTGCTTTGTAGATACCCTGGCCTTTAACCCATGTGATACACTCCCCATACTTCCCTGCGCCAGATGTTGCGTTGTCCTTTGGTTAGAGCTGCATTACTTTATTGTTTACCGTTGTGATGCGTCAGTGCAGATGTCAGTGTGGGAAAACCCGCGGCCAAGTGGACCGGACTGGACCGCACAAGGATGTTAGGAACAAGGTCCCGACCAGAGCAGTTCTAGGGTTTTTAATGGTAGTGCATGTAGGCGGGGCTGTAATTCATACAGAGAGGCCAACTTTATCATTAGCCAATGAAATGTTTTGATTTTGTGAGTGACAGGGAAAGAGGCACTCTTTGGGCCAATCAGCTTTCAGCTGGGGCCAGTGACCCAGTCTCCCTAGGATCCAAACTTATTATGGGATTTCCCCTTTTTTCATCACAAGGGGGTAGGGAGAAAACACAAAACAAACCATCAAGGACAAACTAAAAGATGCAGTTTCAGGAAGGAAAGAAGTAACTTAACAAAGCCATCGGTAATGGGTGAATGGTGGCTTCTGATTGGCTTGGACACACTCAGCTGTGTCAGTGTGCAATCTGACCTGCGGGTCGAGTACAGGTCAACGGAACAAGAAAGCAGAACAGGATCCAGTAGAGAGGATCCAGGAAACATCTCGTGTAAGAACAGACGCTGAGAAGAAGATGTCAGCTTCAGCTCCCAGTGGTGACATGTTTTCCCCCATTGGCATGAGCCTGTCACCGCTTCCTGGGGCTTCTGGGAAGCCAAGTCCGTAGACCCCACAAACACCATTTTTGGCCGGGGCTGCCCGATACATGCCTCTCTGAGGACCTGAGCCGACGTGCGCTGACTCCTGAGAAACCATCCGGCTGGGTCTGACTGCAGTGGTCCAGCTGCTTTGGGTGACCCCACTGCACACTGTTAGGACTCGCTTGGGTTTTCCATTTCTTAGACGTGGAAAAGCATTGACTCAGCTTGATGTCACTGAAACGAGTTTCTATAAGATTGACTCAAATATTTATAAAGCCTGTAAGATGTTTTTTAGGTTGGTGGGTTGGTGCCCCAGATGAGTGAAGGGTAGTATTCTTTGTGCCGTGTAACAAAGCTTATGTATGATTTAATACATAACCAGGGTTACCCTCGGAAAACCTTCCTCCTGTTTTTTTGACATCATATTATTCTGAAAGGACCTCATGTAAGATCAGTCTGTGCAGGGGAGACAAACTGAGTTACAAGCAAAGGGTCCAGTCTGGTCTGGCCTCCAGTCTACACATACCCGTACACTGAACCAGCTGCATTCTTTGGTATTTCTGGGGCCCCATTTCAATGTAGTGACTGTTTGTGGCCAACAGGGGGCTCCACACCCCAGGGGCCCCACGCTAATGTGTGATTTGAGTGGTGGCAAACAGTTCATGCATATGGGCAAGATACAAGACAGGCCATACATGAGTGTTAACCCCAGCCGGGCCTCAAGAAAAGCATCGTGGCCCCAGCGGTTTTGTCTGGCCTGGGGAAAGTAGGTCAGTGGAGCTGGGTTCTGGCAAGCTGGCGAAGCCCCTGAAGGAACTCAGCTGTGCAGGGGGGGAGGGTTGCACTGAGCTCAACGGGGGCCTTTTTTATACGGGTCCCCCACCGCTCTCTTGCTTAGGGCCAGCTGGCAGGCTGTCCACTGAGGAAACGGGGTCTGGAGTGGCGCCAGCAGAGGGGGAGGGCGGGGGAGGTGAAGGGGGAGGCTGGGAAATAAATAGCCGCGTTGAGAGGGACAGAAAGGGCCTGGGACTCGGTGATGTAAAGTCTCTGTAGACTGCTCAGCCTTCTGCAATTTCAGTCAGGCATTGCAGAGGACACCTTCACAGCTGCATCTGTGTGGTAGATCCCACTCAGCCTTCTTGCTTTCAGTCAGGCATCAGAGGGGACACCTTCGTGGCTGCATCTGTGTGGTCTGTACGGCTCAGTCTCCCTGCCTGTCAGCACTTTCAGCCTCCTAATTTCAGTCAGGCACTGCAGGAGACACCTTCATGACTGCATCCATGTGGACTTCTCCTGAGCTTTAGCAGCGAGGAGCCTCTGGTGGTGTCTCCCATTTACATGGGAAAAGATTGCAAAATGTGCTGCCTTTCTTGGACTCCTTAAGCAGTCATAATTGGGACACCTGACAAATCTGGAGACCTGAGTACAGGTTAGATCCAGAGGTTCCATTTCACCATCTCTAACAGGTTCAAGGCTTCCCGTGCAGATGGCACGTAGTAAAGTGAGGCTTGGGTCTAACCCTCCTCGCCCACGAGTCACAGGTTCGAATGCCAGAAGGTCTATTCATTTCCAGAAGACTGCCCCAATCTGACGCAATAAAAGTACCTGGCTTTTAAAAATGCAATGGGCGTGCTGTGAGGTGTGTGGGTTTCCCCCAGGTTGGGAGACAGGATGAGCAAATTAAAAAATGACACAGGCAGTAATCCTGCTCGTCTCGGCTTGCCTGAGGAGGCGCCGCTGTCAGGAGATCCGCGCTGCGGAGCTGGACAAAACGTGATTTCCCCCTTATTCCCCTGCGCAGTCAGCCTTAAGGTCACCCCCTAATGAGCCCCTGTATATTTCCTGTTTATTTTAATAGGCTCCGCCATGTATGTCAATTTAATCTACCTGCTTTTACCAAGCACCCAGCATTCAGTCAGTTAAACAGAGCTTCGGAATATGTTTTAAATATCTTAAATGTGGAGACATAATACTGAAGTTGTGCGGAGTTATTTATCCACAGCCACACACAAATTCAGCTTTAGGATTGTAGGATTCTGGGTAATTCTGCCAGTGTTGTTTATGAATTCTATATTGCTGCAGTCATTTCTCAGTTTTTAATGTGTTTTTTTTTTTGGTGACGATGCAGTCGTTAACAATGAGAGCAGAGTAAATGCTGGGTTTGTTCTTAAGTCATGCTGCTGTGAGGGCTAGGTGTTAATTAGGAGTCCAGCCGCAGAAAAGGGTTTAAAGATTCCGACTAGAAGCGTGGCTGTTTATTTACTAAGCTAAGCGGCTCTCCTCGTGGATTAATCTGCATGGAGCTGGCATTTCAACCTTTGTTTTGATCACGCCCGAAATCTAGCAGTCTGCTTTACACCCCTAATCCGAAACGGACGTCTTTACGTGGAGGGCCGGTGTGCGAGGGGCCCGTTTACTCGGGGCGAGTGCTCGGCGATATGCGTCCCATAGCCAGGCTCCATTAGGGGCTGACACCTCCGAAAGTCTCGTCGGGCGGAGGTGTCAGCCTCGCTAACCGGTGGAAATTGCTTCGCTCCCATTTGAGACGCTCCGGCTGCAGAAAGGTTTTAACTGCGAAGGTGTAATCGCGTCCTGCCAGCAGTTTAAATCACACGTTTCACCCACCTGAAAATAACAAGCGATAAACCGCTCGCTTTGACTCCAACTCGGCCGTATCTACCGCATCTCAGAAACACTACAAATGTGCTGATTTAACGAGGCTCTTCTCATAGCATATTGGCCGTTTACAAATATGGAAAGTAAATAATAATGAAATGAATGTACTGATAACATATGAACAAATCCCCCCACGAATAGTCTTTATTTTCTTTTCTATGTTTGTTTCTTTTTTTCTTTCATTACTTTCATGTTTCTTTTTAATATTTACAGTGACCAACTAAAGAGATAAAAATCAACCAACTTGAATCCTTGGATCCAGTTCTTGGTGTCTCACTAGGAGCTTCCACCTGTCACTACCACCGATAAATATTACATGTGTATGTCCAGCTTGAGTGAGGGTGCGGAGGGTGTTGTGAGCGTTGATGAGTCCCGAGAGCTTTTCTCTCTTAATGAAGAACGTGAGCTGCCTTCAGTCCACGAGCCTTATTGTCTGTCAGTCCGAACGCTCATTACCATCAATTGGGTAAAGTCGGCACATTATCGACATAACGTCGCAACTCGGATATGTGTGGGATCAGTTGGCAGCTAGATCGTTGTGGAACGGCATCCTTCGACAAATGCCTTTGTTCTGGCCAGTAGCCTTGAAGTGTCACTGCAGATTGCGGGAAGGGAAGCTCGTAGGGTGGTTTGTAGCAGTGGGAACCGGCGGGTCGCTTGCACTGTTGACAGGTCAATTGTTATGCACCCACCCGACATCCGCTACGCCTGAAGCCCCTCCCCCACCGCTTTGCCGTCGCTTGCAATAATTAGCTCTCCAAAGACCCGTGTCGGTAGAGCGGCTATGGTAATAAATCAGGCCACACATTGTCCTGCGTTTTGGGTCAGGAAGCGGCTTTGTGCCAGAATAAATATTTCAGAAAACATTATTTATTAATTTCTCCGTTGTCATTCTTTCATTGTATTCCTAAGTCTGTACAAAGACATTTTACTTCTCCACATGGAGCAAAGTAATGGATACCTACCCTTGGCTGCATCAGAAGCACTTTAACAAATCATGAACTCCAGCTCGTTCTCACTTCCTGCTGATTGTTTTCACTGAGAAGTCTGACTGTTTTCAAATGACCAAATGACTTTGGTTTCCAATGTGGCACTAGTGTTTATTTTGAAGGATGGATATTTATATTATTTGTTTTCTACTTTTCATTTATGTTTTTACTTCTAATTTAATAAAATTTTAATTTCTTTTCCCCCAAATGGTCATTTTCAAATATTTATAACAGTTAACCCCCAGAGAGGTCAAAATATGATGAATTAATAATATATTTATTTTTATTTTCATTTCATTAATTGTTTTCAGGACTGAATGTTTCCCCTTGAGAGATATTTCACTGGTCTGGCCAACAATAGCCACACATGGAAAAACATTTGGTCTTTGCATGCTTCAGTTCCCTGAGCCCTGATATCTTCAGTGTCACTGATTAATCACAGGGTTTAATCTGTGATTTAGCTGCTCATTAGCATAGCATTCTCCCACCATATGTCTCATAGAGGGTTTCAAACACCAACATGACCGGCGTATAAGGATGGTTGTTTTCTGATGCTGGGCTGTATAGAGGTTTATTGTTGATTTATCAATGCATTCTTTATCAGAGGTGGTTATTATCTGGGCTTTTGTGGTACCCAGAATGCATTGGGCCCCCTACTGTGTGGTGTGTGGATGTTTATCTCCTGATATGACTTGCATTGAACTTTATTATCGACTTATTGTTACATTCTTTGTCAGAGGGGGTCATCACCTGACCTTTCGTGTAACCCAGAATGCATTGAGTCCCCTCTGCCGTAGGTAGTCCATGTCAGGCCTGTTCTCTCGATTCCCGAGCTGAATGACCTCTGTTTTGGTCTCTCTGCTGTTCCATCTTTGCCTTCACATCCTAGGAGGCACAGGCCTTGGCTTGTGGTCAGGCCACCCGCCGCGATCGGGCAGGAAGGAGAGAGCTGGTCGGCTGTGGAGGGAGCGGATGCAGGATACAGGTTTTCTCTGAGTCATGAGTAGTGGGGGGCGGGGGTTCCTGTGTGGGGTGTCCAGGCCATTGTACCTGAAGGCCAGACACTAGACTTGGCATAAAATCTAGAAAAGGCCACAGCTGAGCTGTTGCTGTTTATTTTGGTCAGCGGTTTGCTCGTGTTTGTCATTTCGATTGCCTTTCTTGGAAGCGGTATTTTGTGTGGCTCTGTTTGCACAGCGCTGTCACTTCGTGTAATTACAACAGATAAAAAGCTGATTAAATTGAGTTTCTTTTTTTCAATGTGGAAATATTCCTGGATTCAAATGGCATGTTTTTTTTTTCTATCACGGAAAATAATTGAGGTCGTAATTTTCTCATCTAAAGCAGAGTAAATGCTTTTAATGCTAACGGAACTGCGTATGGAGAAGGTGCCATGAAAGGTGTAGGTAATTCCTCCAAAATGGGGAAGATCTGAGCTTTGAGGTCAGGATCTCATTTACACAGCTGTGCCTCATTTTCGACATAAAGCAGACTTTTGTCATGTCTCTTGGAAGTCAGTCCAGGAGCCCACACTTTGCTCATTCCCTGTTACCCTCTCTCACCCTTCTCACCATTCTCCCCCTGTGTGGTACCATTGTGCAAGACCAAAACTGTTGCCTAGTTTCTCAGAATCACAGTTACCTTTGTTTTATTTATTTATTTTGTTTCCTCATTAGTATAGTGGTGAGTGTCTCCACCTGTCATGTGGGTCACCAGGGTTTGAGGGGGGTGGAGAGTGGGGGGTGGAGTGGGGGCTCTTTTGGGGGCAGTAAGTGGCTCAACGGGCGATGTCTCTGTGCCTGTGATCTGGCGATAGTTTCGAACCCTAGCCTCAGAACACTCAAATGTCCCTGTCCCCTTGATCAAGGTCATGTGCATCTCCAGGGGCGCCAAGCTATGGAGAGCAAGATGAGGTCGATGAATACAAGCATTCTAATGTACATGTATTTGCTCAAACTGCAAACAAAGCATGTTTGTTTTTGTTTTGTTTATATATATTTCAGAGTAAGTTATAATAAGTACAATATCGTTTCTGGTGCTGTACTCAATAAGTCACTTTGGGGCCCCCAAATAACTCTTTGTGGCCAGCAGGGGGCCTCCAAACCCACAAGGGCCCCATGCAAATGTGTGGTTTATGTGGTGCAATTAACCATTCAGTTGCAATTCAGTTTGTCACAATTTTTCATCAATGATTTTGAACCTTTGCATTAATTTATTTATTTATTGCAGTACCGTTTAACACCAGTCGAGCCCAATGTTTTATTTTACAAACATTTGCTGATTAAAAATATGCTTTTTATGTAGCCTATACTTTATGCACAGCAAAGCAAAAATGTGATGAAGTCTGCCTCTGAAATATTACAGTACATGCAAATGTTTCGTTCTGTGTTTTATTTTTTCTACATTTGCTGGTTTAAAAACAAAAATATGCACTTTATATTTGCATAACAACATGCATGGTTTATGCAACTCGGTGCTGAAATGTCTAACAACTTCACTGAAGATACTGACTCATCCTTGGTAGTAAAAGGATGTTAATGTTTGCTAATTAAATTTAGCCTGTTATAAAATAACATGTATATGTTAGTACAGACGCTCCTCTACTTGCGAACGAGATAAGTTTCGAACGGCCGTTCGTAGCTTGAAATGTCCGTAAATCATTATTCAACATCATTTTAAGCAAGGACTAAGAACTAGTATGCTAGGAGTTCAGACACTACGCTGCTGTGCAGTGGGAGTAGCGGCCAGAAGTCGTACTAGGTAGAATTGACGCGCAGAAAAAAAATGATGTTGTGGACCGAAAACAAGAGTCCAAGGAATGCAATTTGGACTTACATACCTCTTCGTTCATATGTCTGAAAGTTCGTAAGTTGAAAGTTTGTAAGTAGAGGAGTATCTGTATTTCCATTATGTCTGTGTTAGACTGTTAACCATGAAGATACAGTGGTAATATCATGATGCCGCATGAGGCAGTGAATCGTGACACTGGTATCATGATGAGTCATCATGGGCTAGCTGGCAATTCCCGGCCATAGTGGTAAACGATACCACTGTGTATGGTATAAGTGTTCAGTACAGAGGGTTGGGCATTTTGCTAATAAATAGCCTTGGTTCTGAGAAGCTGGTAGCGTTTTGCAGTTGAGGGTTTTTCCCCCCATAAGAGCCCCATTCCACCGTCCGGTTCCCATGCTATGCCATTCCCATCGGAGCGAGTCTTGCAGGAGAGACTAGATGAAATGATCTTTATGCTCTCTGCACATCCTCCTGGTGGGGAGGGGGGAGAGGGGGGGTGCAAAGCGCTTCTTCAGAAACCTCACCACAGGTTAAATGAAAGAGAAAGATTATTGTTCTAGCAGTGAGGCGGGAAAAGGCGTCACACGGCAGGGCAGCCCCCACAGAGCCTGATCATGGGGCACCAGAGCATGTATCGAGTTAAACTGTATCACATCCTGCAGGTGATGACTTCCAGGCAGCTCAACCTGCTTAAGGTGCATCGCAAACGATGGGTGTCCAGCGAGGATTTTTCTCTTACAGTATGTGTCAGAGCTTCAGGGTCTTTTTTTTTTTTAAACATAATCTCCGGATCACTTCCATAACTGCAGGGCAGCGCCGTGGTGCCATGTGTTCGGCTGTAGACTCACACCTCCAGGGCAGGGGGAGGGGTTTATGAGTCCTGCCTGGTTTACACCAGGGACCCTGGTTTCTCACCTGGTTTGTGGACATTTTGGGAGTGTGTGCAATGGACCATTTCATTTCCAAGGGACCCCATATGCCCCCAAGATGCCCCCTTCCGGGGCAGCTTCCAGGCTCATCCTGACTCTGCATTGTAATGTTTCCAACCCCAGGTCAGTATTCCCCCAGGTCACAAAATGCTGGGGGGGTTGATTAATTACCAAAAATAAACCATATATTTTCAAACCACACCTTCTATTTAACAACTCCTGACATCAGCATGTAAAAATGCATTTAATTTTCAGCATTTAATGTGGCCCCCCAGTCGATATTGGGCCTTGGTTATCAAATGGTGGGGAACACCAACTATATAGGAGGACCTGCAATGGAATATCAATGGATGGATGGATGGATGGATGGATGGGTGTTAAGCAGGATTTCAGTTTAGGAAATCAAACTTAATTATTGTGATTTAATTAGAGAACCAATTGTTCTGATGGCATCTGTGTGGCTTTGAAACAGGGATGCATATGGGGCGGGGCTACAGGGGCACTGGTCCAAGCTGAAGGCTGATTGGCTCCCAATGTGCCCCTTCCCTCTTAATCAATGATACGGTTGGCCACTCTATATGAATTATGGTCCTTATTTTCCTCCCCAGTTTAAAAAATCTTCGAATCACCCCTGTCCTGCTGTGTGTGACATTAAACTACTGTTTCCGGGCTTCCTGTATCCCCCTGGGCCTCCTGCTGGCATTTCAAGTTCCCTGCTCCCTCAGCCCAGGGAACTTGGCGTCTTGTGTTTTCAAAGCAGTTTCACTTCCACCATTTGACAAATGGGACAGGTTGAGATGTGTCCCAGCCCTGTGGACTGTGAACCGGACTCAACTTTTCAACTTCAGACAGACTCAGAAATCGCTGAGATAGCAATCCACAGCTGAGGTGTCCCAGACTGTGCCTGAATCAACTGACATTTACAAAAAAAAAGGCAGTGTTTGAGAATCACATGGCTTTCCGGATCTCTCTTTCAAATTCACCTACTTGTCTACAGGCCTAAAAAAACTCATGGTGTGGTGTGGATTAAATATGTATCACAGAACAGCGGAGTACAGATCACACTTTGGTGAAGTTTACTCCAACCGGAACATCTCAAAGCGTGCGTCAGAACTGCAGCTGTGTGGGGTCCTCGAAGCTCAGGGTTTGAGAAAATGAGCATACATTCTGATACATCCTCTGTCCATCCACTCAGTCATACCACTCAGCTCTAACCCCACCCAGTGTACTCTCTGCCCTGTTGGCTGTGCAAACCAGCAGGTCCCAGTCCACTGCATGCATATCTGTGTGACGACGTGTTTCAATTAATCTGCACAAGGGTGTAAGGGACTCTGCGTATCCGTGGTCACCCTGCTGTTCAGTCGCCGTGGTTACAAACATGTCTTTTCAACTATCTGCTCCCATTAAACAATAAATATTGTGAATAGCATGGGCAACGCAAGGCTTCCTCATCCTGCCTTTCATGAGGCAGTAATAAGGCTGTTTACACAGAGACTGCGCTCTCCGGGTGCCGGACGGCGTGATTCTGATATTCACCCTCCTTTCAGCGTAACAGCAATGACAAAGGATCACACAGTAAATAAGATGACGGGTGTGAATCACAGGCGAGATGCTACCACTGTCACTTTTACGTGGTTTACTGGAAAAATGCCTTTTAATCCTTTATTTAACTCTTTAGCTGGTAACATACCCCAGGGGAGGCTAAGCAAATGGCAAGTGAAATTAAAAGCTAAAGTAGCATAGCTGAGGAATGATGTTTTGTGAAATCGAAAATTCTGTATGCTTAATGCATATCGTGAAGTGATTTCCCTCCGTCTTTCATCCGAAGAGCTTTATCCCGTCGCCCTTCCCGAATTTCCCGGCCCCAAATCCCTGTCGGCTGACGGCCCGTGACGGTGAAGAATTGGCATCCACTCCAGGCCCACTTTGACCCTACTCATTGGTCCTTTTCCCACTTGTCCTTGGTCATGGAGGTCAGCAGTACCAAATTCAATACAGTACCAGCAGTACCAAATTCAATACGGGGTCAGCAGTACCAAATTCAATACAGTACCAGCAGTACCAAATTCAATACAGTACCAGCAGTACCAAATTCAGTTCAACTTATTTTTACATAGCGCCTTTTACCCCAGGGCGCTTGGCAGGAGTGTGTCAATACGCAGCTCTGGAAGATGGGTTGGAGTGTATGACCACACTTTCTGAAACATTAGCATAACCTTGTATATTACAGAAGCACAGGCTCACAGCCACTGCCCTTGTGAAAATGCGGGATTTGTCACAGTTCAGCCGGCCCACCTTTTAATGAGGCTAATTCCAGGCCAGGAGACGGGAGACATCAAACGGAGACAAAGCTGTCATCAGCAGTCAAATTCCTCAGTGCTCCTGTGTCTCTGAGTATACTGGCGTCTCCAGACAGAGACACAGGCCATTGCTCGGTCACAGATGATTACAAAGGCAGCTGAGTGCCGACACGCCAAACCCCATAATCAGGGCTGACATCGGCATTAATAATTCCGTACCTTCCGCAAGTCGCCATATTGCAGGCTGGTCTGGATCTTGGGGGGGACCTGGCCCCATCTCTGATGAGGGGTGTGGCCTGGGGGTGCTGGTAGATGAAAGGTGTCAGCCACACAGACGCGAGCGACACTGCTCCGGAGTGACTGGAGAGACACACAGGGAATCATGTTGTTTATCAGCTCGATGGGGCCATTTAGTTCCTGGTCGATATCACACCCCTGAGTCTGCTTCATTGCACGCTCAGTTTCACGCGTTACAGTCACCCGGATTCGGGAAGGGAAGCTCCTTGGCTCTGTTAATGAACCACGCCATTAATGATCTATAGAGATTCCTGGCACAAGGTCCAACAGCCCTGATACCTTGGAACAGGGTTACGGGTCGGACTGGCGAACAGCGCGGGTTTGGTATAATAACCTCGCACCCATCATTTTCGGGTTTGTTTAAAGAGATTTGTCAGAGCTTCAGGGTTTTTTTTAAAAAACATAATCTCTGGCCTTCACGTCATTGGTCAGAGCCGGGTCAGCTGACACGCCTTTTTATTCCCCAGTATATGAAATGGGCTTTTCACTCTCGGCCCGCTCATTGGGGCCCTGATTCCTGAAGCCATGCCCTGCCAGTGCCCTTCCCAGGACCCGGAGCCATGCTGATTCACATTTTCCTCGTGCTGAATCCTCCTCACCGGCTTCACTTCCTGCCAGGTCACATGATTCTGTCAGCGCGGGTCAGCTCTCTCTTGCGCTTTGGGACTCACTGAAAGCGCCCCCCGCTTTACACGTCAGTTGTATGACACCGCTCAATGGCGTCCTTTGAGCTGAGAAGCGCCTGCTGTCAGCTCTGGGTCACATTTCCCTCGCAGCCTGGGGGCATGAATCCCAGCCACAGCGAGCGTCTCAGTACCCGCAACAGCAACTGTTTGGTCTTTGCACCCCCCCCTTCCTTTCTTGTTTTATTTGCCAGTGCCTTCTCTCCACCATAATCAGGGCAGTATTCTGTGATGGGGCTGACCATAACTGAAAGCTGATTGGCCCCCTCCCCTGTCACTCACCAATTCAAAACATATCGTAGGCTAATTATAGTGTTGGCTCCACTATATGAATTATGGCCCCTCTTACACCCCCAATCTTAAAAAGAAATACTTCTGGCCATAATTGTCATGCACATAGATGATGGGCAGTATGTGGATCTCTGGGCTAAAATTGGTTCAAATCCCAAGGTCAGCAGAGTGATGTCACCTTTAGCAAGGCCCCTTATCCCCCAAGAGCTCCAGGGACGGTCTGACCTGCTTCCTCAACTCTAAGTTGCTTTGGATAAAAGGACCTGCTAAACGAATAAATGTGCACAGGGGCATGACAGACAGCTGGCAATCAGCCAATCGCAATGGAGACGTGAGTCAGGTGCTTTTTTTGTTCTCGTTCCTCGTTCCCCAAGCCGCTCGCATTCTCATTTCTGTCACTGCCATCACCAGGCTCCTCATTTTACAGTTTAATTGCAGATTAATGCCTCTTGTTCAATTTTTTTTGTTTTGTTTCTTATCAAATAAAAATTGATGATTGCAAGTAGCCGACAAAACGGTTTATCTTCAAAGGGCCCTTTCATGCTGCGGCCCCTCCAGCTCCATCCTCTCACCAAAGCCACGTTTTTGAAGCCACCATGCCGGGAGACTGTGAGCCTGGACTGGGAGCCGAACACAAAGCATGCTGGGAGGGAGCGGCAGCTTGGGAGGCAGCCCAGAACGGCCGACCCCAGACGTCACCGCGTTCCGGAACGTTCCGGCTCCTCCTGGCTGTCGGTGCGCGCCGACTGCCTGCGGACTTCCCGTCTGCAGCTTCTGGGGACGTGACCGAATTAGATCCCGAGGGGCGGGTACGAGGAAGGGCATGTACCAGTGTCCGTGAGGTCCAGTCCCATTCCCCTCCTCATGTAGGTGCCCCTTTCCTGTCATCTGGTCCATTCTAGGATGTTTAAAGGTGAGGGGGCTTGATTCACACATAGGGTCAAACCTTACCATTAGCCAATGATATGTTTTGAATGAGTGAGTGACAGGGGAGGGGGCGCTCTGGCGCCTGTGCCCCCGTGACCCTGCCCCTGTATTGTCTCAAATAGGTGAGTGATGGGGAGGGAATCTGGTAGCCAATCAGATTTCAGCTAGTACCAGCGGCCCTGTGGCCACGCCTCTGTATACACCCATGCATCTATTATTTCTATTATCGGACAACGAGTCACTTTGTCTTTCTCACTGCACCCTAGTGTGACACCAGGGGGCAGCACCTGTCTCAGCCTTGTCTGAGTGTCGACCAATGGCATGTCCACGCCTCTCCCCTTATGGGACTCCGGGCTTATTCAGTTTGTGGCAGCCGGCATGGGGTGCCGCTCACCCCATCTGTGCCCCCCCCCCCATTGCATGACATCATCCTCTGGGAATCCTGCAGTCTCTGCTCCCCTTGCCTCTTGGTCCCCGTATGTCCCTGTGGCGTCAGAGCCCCCCGCACTCCTCCAATCCCACAGCAGCATTATCAAATGTGCCCACATCACTTTTAACGGTACTTCATTTGCTTAAAAATAGCTCCGCAGTTCTGCTTTGGTGAGGCTGGCTGTGACTCAGCCCCTGAAGTGAAGTGTATTTCAGAATGAGAGGCTGAGGTAGGCTCTGTTGGAATGGATGGACCCAAGAGCAGTGTGTACCAGGTGGCTGCTCTTGGGTCAGAGATGCAAAAAGATAATGGATAGGATCAGCCTGACTGAGGCGTGCTGTATAAATTTTGGCGGGAGTGGCTTCAGCTTGACTGAGGCGTGCTGTATAAATTTTGGTGGGAGTGGCTTCAGCTTGACTGAGGCGTGCTGTATAAATTTTGGTGGGAGTGGCTTCAGCTTGACTGAGACATGCTGTTTTTGTTTTTGTGGGAGTGGCTTCAGCCTGACTGAGACGTCCTGTTTTTGTTTTTGTGGGAGTGGCTTCAGCCTGACTGAGACGTGCTGTTTTTGTTTTTGTGGGAGTGGCTTCAGCC
>JABFEA020000017.1:872467-895282 GCA_019775915.2 Cyphomyrus plagiostoma | reverse complement strand
GTGCTGTTTTTGTTTTTGTGGGAGTGGCTTCAGCCTGACTGAGACGTGCTGTTTTTGTTTTTGTGGGAGTGGCTTCAGCCTGACTGAGACGTGCTGTTTTTGTTTTTGTGGGAGTGGCTTCAACCTGACTGAGACGTGCTGTTTTTGTTTTCGTGGGAGTGGCTTCAGCCTGACTGAGACGTGCTGTTTTTGTTTTTGTGGGAGTGGCTTCAGCTTGACTGAGACGTGCTGTTTTTGTTTTTTTGGGAGTGGCTTCAGCCTGACTGAGACGTGCTGTTTTTTTTTTTTTGGGAGTGGCTTCAGCCTATGCTCTTTCTTCTCCTGCAGTCTCCTGCTGGGCCCGGACTTCACAGAGACGCACTACTCAGAGGATGGGCTGCCAGTGACACTCAGGCCTAAACACACGGTAAGTGTGTCCATAAAGCCCTTACCCCCAAACCAGCGACATAGATGACTGCCTAGGATGCCATCTTCTGAGGGCGCACTGACTTTGCAAACCACTGGTGCCCCCACCTCACAGAAAACTTCACCTTGTGGTTCACTGGTGCCCCCCATCCATGAAGAATTTGATGTTGATGTTTGCTGGGGACAAAGGGGAAGTAGGGGCAGCAATGAAGAACCTATTAGGAACCACACCAGCTGCCCAAAACCACCTCCCCTGTCCCTCAATCACACTGACAATATCTCCCCTCCTCACTCAACCGAAAATATCTCCTGATCTTTCTGCCCCCACAATTCCACATTACCCGCCCAAAGTGCTGCCTGCAGTCATACACACACGGGGTGTCGTGCCCTCAGAATCGCTCGCACGCTAAACCCCTCTTCAGCCTGATCAAAAATAGTGTAGTAGGAGAGAAGAGTCTCCTATTTTAGCACACATTTACAGCGTGGCTTCAAAAGCACCCCTGCCATGAAGTGTCGTCCGTTTGATGTCTGAGCATTTATCGTGGTTACATTTTTAAAGCAACAGGTGGCACATGGAGGCGTCCACGTGCTGCCTGACAGGAATGCGTGCGGCAACATTTAGCCCCCTCGTTCATCTCCGATGAAATGAAGGGCCAGTCGCATCATGGTTGCAATTCAGCGAACATAAGGCCAAAAATGTGCCCAAAAAGTGTCAAAAATGAAGCGCAACATGCTAGCATAGCCGCCTGGGAGATTCTCTGGGTTTCCTGTGTTATGCAAATCGATTGTTTTTTGCCCCCGATGAGCCCTTGATGAATAATTTAATCCCTCTGCTGTCTGTGAGTCAGGCATTTCGGCAAATGAAGTTTGTCGGTGGCTCAGATGATGGGTTTCAGGCGACGCCCGGGCTGTCTTTGATTACGATGGCGCTGGTTTGTCAAGGACATGTGGGAGCCAGCTGGAAAGCATCAGAGGGATGAGCAGGGGTGCGAATGTGGGTCCCCGAGCATCAGCAACTAATGAATCAATTAGAAAGCCATGCTGCCATGACAGATGTCCACTCTCTATGCAGGTTTACGTTTAAACGATTATAAAACGATGGCTTGCCAGCTTTGCAGCATGGGTGGGTCTCAAAGAGAACTGTGGGGGGGGCAGATTCCCCAAAGTTACCATCAAACTATTTCTGAGGAAAGATAAAGCACCTCCTTCATCCACAACGGTGTCAGCAGTTCCTCATACTCTTGCTCCTGCTCTATAGGTGTAAGGTGTCAGACTTTCTTAACGTCACTCTTATCTTCGCTGACAAAAAGACTTCACACATCTAACCAACGAAAAAAGGAAAGAAAAAACACAACCACTATGCCATTTCCATTTTATCCCTATATCTTTCCTAGGTCTTTCCTTCCCTCCATAATTGGTCCGCTCTATTACATAGATTCTGGTTTAACTGTATTATTTGTGGCTGTGTAAAATCCTTTATGCATCTTTTTATTATGACAACAGGGACAAGAAGGAAAAAAATCATGAGACGCACACAAATAATGCCGTGTAAGTGACTAAGCTGCCTATTTAGTGCAGCCGTCGATGTGTCAGCCCATGGCCGTCCCATTAGGGGTCCTCGCGCCCCCATGTGGCAAAGGGCAGTAAGGGGCTAAATTCGCTAAGTTTGCCCTGCAAAGCTCCTGATTTTCAGCCTTGGCTCTGTAAACAGGCTGCCCCCGCTTCGGGGTCCTCGGGGCAAGTGCCATTAATGAGGCAGAGGAGCCCTGTCGGGGTCTACGTCGCCCTCATGAGGCTGTGGCCTGCCAGTGCTTGTTGGCCTCACCCCTTCAACTCCATCGTGTCAGCTGGCATAGAGAGCTGACCTCCATCCTGAGTCCTACAAGTGTACAATAATCTAATTACCAGATACATTCAATGTCCTCATATACTAATGCAATAGCACAAAACATTATTTAAACGATTATTAAACATTATTATTGTTCACATAGAGCTCGGTATCTCTGTATATTTTTTAGCTGTTTATGGAAAGCTCCATAAAGTAGACTTTATTTAGGATTGTACATATGAATGCGTTTCATAATAACATTTGTAGTTTGGTAAAGAAGAGTTACATTGGGTCTTTAATTCTGCATCGATAGCAGGCTGGAGCGATCGAGACTGACAAGAACAAACAGTTGTAAACCGAGATTCTAATTGGTGAACTGAAAGCATCTGTAATTACTGTAATAAATTGTACATGATATATAATCAGTCCCCCATGCTTCCGATTCCTAGCATAAATCTCAGGAAGCCATTTGCACTCACGTTCCACGTCGTGGCACCTCTGTCTCAATTTGTGTTTTGCTATGATTTCTGCACACAAAGAAGCGACCTGCCTGTTTGGGGCCCGGAGCCACTCGCAGGTATGTGATCATGCTGGGCTTGGGCTTTAGGTAAGAGAAACCTGGCAACAAAGAAACCTTGAACATGATCAAACTGAGCTGATTTTTTTCTGTATCTTTTTCTGACTTTTCCATTGTAAGTTGTTCATTGGAAGATCATTCGCTTGATACTATATGCCTGTTGTCAGGGTTTTACAGTGATTTCATTCTTCGGCCTTCGTATACATACTGTCTGAAAGTGTATGGGAAAGTGTATGGGAAGAAATGTAAAGAATACATGAGGAATTTTAACAGAAAGCTTCAGTCTAAGATAGAAGCTTAAGCACTTTTGGTTAAAGACAGAGTAGGCCAACTGAGGCTAACACAGAAACATGAGCACAAGATCATAATACATTTATAAACAGGAGGCTGTTCAGCCCATCAAGCTTGCTTGGGGAGAACCTATGAAGTTTACTTTAGACTGAAGCGTGAAACATGAGGAACACTTTAGGCTGAAGCAAGAAACATGAGGAACACTTTAGGCTGAAGCAAGAAACATGAGGAACACTTTAAGCTGAGGACAGAACCATGATGAACACCTATGAACACCAATGTACGAGTTACATTGCTTATGGGACAGGACCCAGAGCGTGATTCACACTTGCTATGAATTCCTGCTGTGTACCTGTATTCCGCACCATTTGTTCATTTGCCTGATTGTTTGTTATGCTGTCCTTATTCTCTTGAGTATATTCAGACAGGATGGCAACCATTTAAACAGAAGAGACAATGTCAGCTTTGGCACAGGGAAGGAGGACCCTGACCATGTGCAGTAAGCGTGCCCAAAATCATTTACGAGCTCCCAGCCAATAGGTGGACACCACGTCATTGGTAGGTACAGCTAGCCGAAAATTTAGCTTCGTTAATTAGCAAGTAGCAGAACCCTGCACACCACTGCACCACTTCACAAATATGATGCAAGACAATTTCTCAGGACACTCAGTTCAAGCCTGTACAAGGGATGTACTAGCAGATGATCTGATACACCCATGTTAATGAATGCAGGTACTGTACACACACAAAGTAATACACACATGTATGTGCATAAATGTCTATAAGTGTTCACTGCACACCTTTTGGAATCTCACTTTTTCAGCCAAGGACAACCCGTGAGATATACCGACCTTAAATTCAAGATAAATACCAAACAGAGGAGGCAATATGCTGGGTGCTAAGCAAAAGATTACGATGGGAGGTAGCATTAAACAAAGTGAACAGACATGGCGGCGCACTCTGTCTCCACATAGCTAAGGTGACTTTCAGGCGCCGGCAAAAAAATACAAGAGGGATAGGTGTTAAATTCAAAATCCATAACACATACTCCTAGGCTGCTGCTGGTAATGGACGGGCATCGTGGATTATGTTGTCCAATCCAGAAACTCACCTTGTCAGTATCTAACTAATTAGACACCCATGTGGAAGATTTTGTAAAAAAATATGTATCTCCAAATGGTTGGGTAGATAACAGGACAGTAGCATTATTTTTTGAAAAACCAGCAGAGTCCAGTGGAGTAGATAGCTGATTTGTAATTGCCAGGGCATTAGAGGAGGAAAATAGCCAGCAGGTTAAAGGGGTCGACTGTCGGACATGGTGAAAATCCGGAATGCGATTTGTGACAACACCGAATTAAATTTCACCTATTTGTCTGGCATAAGTCATCTCCAGGATGACCTACTGCTGCTGTGCATAGACTATTTTAAGAATTGTTGCTAAATGTTATAAATAGTTAAATGTAGCAGCTTCTTATCAGAGGCATTTCTAAAAGTATTGCGACTGTCTCCAGGTTTATGGAAAGTTTATATATTTCCAGATGACGAAGCAAGTCTTATCTATTAGCAGAGTTCTGCTATATAACTATTCCCTAACTATTTCCTCCTATTATATTCTTCGTACTCTGCGTTACCACCGTCCGACCAAATGAAGTAATTTCACGGTCTGATGGTCAGAGGGAGCACTTTGAGGAGTCAGTTATCCACCCATCTTGGACGAGTAAAAGTCCCCCGGATATCGATGCTGGAAGATGAGCCGCCGCAGGATGAAGTGCCGGGGGAAGGCCAGGATGTGTGATGAGAACGTAGAGTGACTGCAAATGCGAGGGCCTCTGTAAACCAAAGAGAGTAACTTCGCTGTGGGACAGTGCCAAAACAGGTTGGACCTGAGAATGATGGTCACAAGCTCCGAAAAAAAATCATCTAGCATACATGTGATATAGCTGAGGCAGTGTGTGGCTAAGAGGGCTAGGATTCTGTGTCTGTGATTGGATGGTCGCCGTTGAAAATCTCTAGGCTGGGGTACCACTGGAAATTTTGGGCCCAATGAAAGCATATCATATTGCCCCCCCCCCCCAACCCACACAATCCAGTTATGTTCCACATTATTTAGAGCCTCTTGGAATCATCCTAACTCCTCCCATTTATGGCACCCCTGCCTGGAGCTGAAAAACTGATGCTGCCATTGAGCCCTCGAGCAGATCACTTACCCCCCGATTGCGCCAGGGGTGCTAGATAAATGGCTGACCCTACTTTTGCATCCCACGCTTCACTCTCAACTGCATGTGTGTGTCTCAAAGAAGACCAAGAAGGGATATGCGCCAACAAACATCCCAATGCAGCCATACCTGAACAAATGTCCTTTAGACAAAAGACAGGACTATGGAAACATAGCTCAAAAATCAACTTTAAGCAGCTACGTACTTTATTTCCTTAGCGTTGGCCAAAGCTACATTACCCTGCATACCCTCTACCCACAGCTTGCGGGCATTACGGAATTGATCTCACCCCAATGTGAATTGCAGCATTTATCCACTGTTCATCAGAGTAACCCGTGGGATCAACAGCTTTCGTATAGGCACGGCTCAGAAAATCCCACAAGATGATCAGGATTAACATCTGAAAAAAAGGATACTGAAGTGTTAGAGTGCACATAGACCATCCCTAAAGGGTGGGATGTAATTTGTCAAGTTAAGTCCATGTTGGAGCACTTCAAACAAGTTTCAGCAAGATACTTAGAGCAGTACGTGATTCTGCACGACATTCCCAACCAGATGGCTCTGATTACAGAGGATGCAATCAAGTCCAGAACAGCTGTAGAGATCCCTGTTTCTTGAACGGTGTTTTTTTCAAGTATTTGTTAGGATAAGCCAAGAGTTGTTGTAGCTATTCCCAAGAAGGACACTTAGGGTTCTGTGAAAATGTGGTTTGCATTTTAACCCATTATCACTTCAGCTAATCTTCACCCAACAGAGACTTTTATGAGAAGACGCACAGCCTCTCCTTTGTATTTTTTTCTAGTCGTGTACTTGGTTATTTATAGAAACTCGGTATAGTAGGTATCCCTCAAAGGTAAAGAGCGACACTCATGCTCCTGGAATATAAACCTGCAGCTCTGAGTAACTTTGTCATGACTCAGGCCACAGCCAGATAGCACATTTGTGTTTGTTTGGATGACCCTACATCCAGGGCGATGACAGTGGAGGCTAGGAGAGGAACAATAGGAGACTAAAAACGTACGTGCAAGTGCCGATGTTAGTTACCGGTATAAACGCATAGCAAAGGCCTGATGGGTTCCTAGGACCTTGGTTCCACGGTGGCTTTTCTGGGACCTTGCGTCTGTGTAGCTAACTTCGAGCCAACACTAAGATTGAAATTCCAACATGAAATTTAACACGAAGCTTTCTAACATACCGATGTGCAGCCGTATATTATGGCAAAGGGAGGAGGCCCCAGATCTGTAAACCTTTGATGTGGCTGGACTAATCAGCCCCGTTCCTTAGAGTAGCTGTTGTGCAACATTTGAAAGACTTTGACCTATTACTTTCAGGCAAGTATGGCAGAACTCTGTCCAGATTTCTACAAGTACAAAAACACAACTCTGAGAAAACAGATAATACACCGACTCAAACAAGACGTATAATTACCTATGGTATCACACAGAGTGTAGGTACAGGCCGGATAATCAACAGCTTAGGGCGAAAGCTCAGGCTACTGTTAGCTAAAAGGTGTCATTAGGCTATTGTTGACCCCAAAGAGGTGGTTTGTAGTTCCTGATCAGTGATGGTATTCCTCTGATGTCTATGAGCAATTTGTCCCACCGCTTGGGAAATAAGGATGAAAAACAGAACGGGAAGACAGCCGAGTTATGGAGAGCGAAGGCCATTAGATATCAAGCACTTGAGGAGCAGGTAGGGGAGGACGTATGGGGACGGTAGATGGTAGATGAGACCAGGGGTGTCCAGGAGATTATAGATGCTGGCATTTGAGCACAGGGAGAGCACCCTAACCCTAACCCTAACCCACTAAGCCCCACAATATATAAGGGCAAAAGATTTAGAAACACATGTGTAGAAATGGAAATATGTAGTACAGGCAGTCACAAAGTTACAAATGAGTTCCCTTCCCTATGTTTCTCTTTAAATGAAATTTTAGGTAAGTTGGAAAAATAATAATACAGTACATAGTAACGTTAATAATTATTCAGTAATAATAAAAGTAACTACACACAGTACTGTACTGTACGGCGAGCTGATGGACCACTGAAGTCACGCAATGTTTTCACAAGGGTCAAGTATTTTGTGTGTTCATTATCACGAACCATTGTATTTAACCAGAATTTTTAATACAATAGGCTTTCTGGCAGTTTGTTCATAACTACGAGTTGTCCCTAAGTCTGATGTTCTTGACCCAGGAACTGCGTGTATACAAGATGAATGAGACCACAAACATATGTGCGATATTTGTTTCACAGTGCAAAGTATCAATGACGTGCAAATGGCAGAATGATATATGTTTCTCTCCATGGATCCCACCTCAGTCGCAAAGAGGAGGTCAGGGCTTAAGAACATAAGAACATAAGAACTATTCAAACGAGAGGAGGCCATTCGGCCCATCAAGCTCGCTTGGGGAGAACTTAACTAATAGCTCAGAGTTGTTAAAATCTTATCTAGCTCTGATTTAAAGGAACCCAAGGATTCAGCTTGCAGTACATTATCAGGAAGACTATTTCTGGGCCATAGCTTAGTGTTGGACCGAGTATAATCAAGGGCCTGATTAAGTGAATGTTAAGGATGGAGGAAGTGTTATGATTGCCTCTTCAGGTAACGATCACAGCTAGGTCATGTGACCTGGGCCATGGAAAAAAAGCACAAGCTTGACGTTATCAACATTAAGGTGGTAAAAAAGTGCCTGAAGCAGTTTTTTTCTCCTAAGGGACTCAGTGAATGGCTGAGGAAGAGAGAGGTGAAAGATAGCAGTGTATAACCTGCCAGGAAGCCCGGAACAAATGGCCAGATGGGTTTGAGGCAAACACATTGGCGTCCCCGAGGACAGGGGTGGATTTTTTACAGACTACAGTAAGGTCAGGCCAGGGAGGGTCTGGGAGGCTGAACAGGAATGTGTATGACATTCAGTCAGTTACCCACACAAAGGAAGGCTCCTTCTATGGAGCAACTGGAATAAGATCATCATCCATGAGGGTCCTGAGGTCCGTGGTCTTTCAAAGGACATGCAGGGCCAGCTTCTAGGTTTTGGACAAAAGGAGAGATTAACTAAATAAGGAGGAGATAAAGGAACCGAGGTAAAAGATTAAGGATTTGAAAGAGACTCAGAAGTATGGGTAAGAACCTTTCTGCCTCAGTAGCGGTGATAACTTCAATTACCATACAATATTAGATGGCAGAACAGCATAAATTTTTTTGATTGGATATAATAATGAATGAAGTCCGTTTACGTGCCAGGGAGTATTGGCGACCGTAATGGACACCTTTTGAAAGTTTTTCTTCTTAAGAGAGTAACCCAATTACAACTCTTGACAAACTTCTTTATGAGTCATTCATTTTTTTCTCATTCATCTCTGTGCAAGATTGTTTTGTGCTGCCTGCAACTTAAAAAAGGCAAAAAGACATAAAAGTAGATGGATATACATTTTTGGTGAGTAATTTGTTTGATTTGTGTAAAAATCATATCTGCCAGATGTAGGTATAGTCTCCTAATACTTACAAATAAAAAGAGAGCAACTTTGCTTTGTAAGAAGAGGAAACTTTATTCCTGTGGTGAAATCTTTTCACCTGTCCCCTCTTGCTCTCCATGAGACGCACAGATACATAGACAGGTGAGAGCAAGTTTGGGGGTCTAGTGCCCCCTGGAGAAATTGGGGGTAAGGGCCATGGTGGTGGTATGTGGCAGTGTAAATCCCAAGGTCAGCAAAATTATTTCACCATTGGGCCCGTAACCCCAATTGCTCTGACTGTCTGACTCTGACGTAAATCCCATGTCACTTTTCATCAGCTAAATAACTCAAATGTAATGAAAAAAAAGTCTGAAAACAGACAGCAGTGAAAATCCTTCATTGTTATGTGAAGTACTGCTTCTCGCTGATTGGGATGCAGGATGGACTGAAGACAGCAGGGAACAGAATTGAGCTCAGAAAAGCGGCTGCTTATTCATCATAATAATGGTCCCAAAATCCTTCAGTATGACACCTCTGCAGCCAGCAGGATATTCACATGCATCCAACTCTTCACGCAGCACAGCGGCTTCTCCCACTGCTGTGACTGATGTACATTGTGTCGCTTTCAAAGTAAACATCCATCTGCGTAAGTGTTACGCCCCAAATGAAGAGTGATTCCAGTGTAACACCCCAAATGATGAGTAATTCCAGTGTCATCTCCCAAATGATGAGTGATCCAGTGTCACACCCCAAATGATGAGTGATTCAGTGTCACGCCTGATGCATAATGCAAGACTCTGTATTGACTCCACATCTCTTTCTTTCTATCCCTCTCTTTTTCTATTTATCTTCTTCCTGCTTTCCCTCCCCTTCTCCAGGATCACTGCTACTATCACGGACATGTCATGGGACATGCAGACTCCTGGGTAGCGCTGAGCGCCTGTTCTGGAGTCAGGTAGGTAGGGCCCCCCCAGGGGGGTTTTTCACCATGATTCCCATCTAATCACAGGGAGCGTCTTTGGAATACTGCTGGGAATGAATGCTGACGAGCCCCTCACCTTCACAGATCCTACGCATCCTTCCAACATACTGAAGAAAATAACTGGCAAAACAATAAAGGAAATCATTAAAAAACATGCTGATTTTTCAACCATGGCCAATTCTAGAGGTGGGGGGAGGTTATAAAAAGGGCCATAATTCATATAGAGGGGCCAAAATTATTATTTGCCAATGATATGTTTAGAATTGTTGAGTGACAGAGGAAGGGGCACTACAGGGGCCAATCAGCTTCCAGCTAGCACCCCTCCCTCTGTGAGCCCGCCCCTGTATACACCCCTGCTTTGATCGGATATAATAACGCTTACATATGGTCAATAATGGAACATAACTCGGATAACTGCTTGGCCTTTGATCACTCTTCCGTTGGCCAGTCAATGAGCAAGGCCTCATCGCCATCGTTCAAGCTCCGACTTGAGCGCTGAAACTCCAGCCCCAATGACTGAAATGGAGAGCAGGCCAACGGACCCCAAGTGTACAACTGCGAGAGCAGATGTCCAATCGCAGCCCGGGCCAGTGAACAGCTGTCTGCCGAGCGGTGGGAGACGTGGATGCAAGCGGCCTAAGTTATTATCCTCCTGGACGAGTGAAATCATCACTCGTCCTGCAAGGTGGCAGCTCTGATTGTGCTGTCTCACAGATCAGCAAAGGTCTGGCATACTGCGGATCACAGGGTGCCGTGATGGAGGGAACCTGAGGGAGCACAATTTCCGAGAATTAGGTCTAGAAAAGCGCACAGCATGAATTGAAATTACTAGTAATACCTTTGCTTAAAGGATTGAGGACTTCAGAGTGCAAGTCTAAGCAGGATGGACAAACTAACCTGTCGGCGAGTTCCTATAACTTTATTTAATGTAGCTAGCTGTGTACGGTAAGGCCTTTCAGAATGCGTATAGAATTCCTTCGAAATAGAGTTGGATATCGAAGTGTAATTCTTGTAGATGTATCCTGACAACCATGTAGAAATTTTTATGGAAGGTGATTTTTTTTGTTTAAACATGTTTAAATTTGAGGAAAATGGAAGGTGCATTAAATTCAAACATCCTCGAAAACGAAGCAGCGTGATGTGAATTACAAGTTCCCTCCAAGCAACAATTTTTTTTTTACAATTATAAGTCAATGTAAAAATGCAAAAATTTATGGGTGAAAATGTCGACGTTCCCCATCACTCGAGCTTGCCGGAACATCACAAACTCAATCCCTCTTTATTAAAAGCTCTCTGAACAGCCAGCTCAGCGAATCTCAGCGCGTAACGTTTTTACGATTCCTCTCAGAGGGGCTTCTACTTAATAACGGCCGGATGTGCGCATATTTCTTTGTGTATGGCCGCTGGCTTGTGCCGACCAGCACTTACAAACTGAAAATGGCCAATTTCTTTTCACTGAATCGGTGTTGTGCGAGTAACGTCCGTTTTGAGACTGTTTCCTACTGACGTGATACTATACATAAGGTCAGGCGGAAAGGAGAGAAATACAATAGCAGTGAGATAGTAGGAGCGGAATTAATCTGAGGAGCCTATGATATAAACTGATATGCTGGTATGAAGAGAACAATAGAGCATCTAGATCTGACATTTTCGGTCAGGGTGGCAAAGAAGCGCTTTAATCTCATGCCAGACAGGGAACGCCTGATTAATGTAAATTGAGGCCATAGTCTGGCCTTTTAACTATTGATCTTCAACAAATGGGGAACTGTTTATTGGTCAAAGAACGTTGCCAGCCAAGGGCAATATTGCGGGAGTACCAGGTGTATTTATGGGGGTGGGGGATATGGGGCTGATTTGGACCCTACCAATGCTGAAATCAAACTTATGCTCTTGCAGTGCACTCTGTGACTGATACACGGGTGAACATTTTACTTTTTGCAGTGCACATTATATTCAGCCAGTTAGAATTACAATCCTTAAATTGGTTCTGTCAGGTCTCTGCTTTACTATTAATAAAAAATGACATATGTTTTGAGAAAGCAGCATCAGACAGTCCCTAAGAATTAAGGGTATAACAATGAAGTCACGTGTCTCCTTGGTTCTTGGCCTGGTATCTAAACAGGAGGTGCTGTTTCCATGCAGTGCCAGTGGGGCATTGGATCGCATCTCTGTTACCTCCAGTGCCGCACCATTTATCGTCAGTGAAGTCTTCCATGTTACAGCTGAAATCATTGTTGGGTAATATAATTCCACTTATATTTCTGCCGTATCTCGGCCCATTGTGACAGTGCGAAGGCGCTTACCCACAGGAACCCAGCACGACGGCACTCAAATCTAGGTCTTCATCCCGTAGCTACCTCTAGCTGGAAAAAAGCACTGCCCCTCTGCTTTGTTCTGTGAAAGATTCTCTATTGTCTGTGCAGTATTGTCTGTGCAATTCTCAGGAAGTGCAGTGCTGTTTAAAAAATAACTAACGTTTTAATATTGTTCATTGGTTATGGATAATTTCGGCCAATGGGTAGTCAGTCCTGATGCTGACTCTGTGGCAGCTACACGAGGTGTTCTAGCAGGCTGGAGTCAGGTATTATTCTCATGGAGAGCAGTAGCAAGGTTGCCTTCCAGCTCTGGTCAGTGCCTCTCCACACCCGGCTGGCGTGTGCGCAGTGCAGACAGCCAGCCTCCGCAAGCTGCCCATCTGACACGTGGCTGCTTTTCACATCATGGAACTTCTGCTCCCTGTGTTTTTTCATTAAGAAAAAAAGTCATTTCAAAGGTCACAGGCTCTCCTGATTGAGTGGCGGGATGGGGGGGGGGGGGTGGTGACAGATGGACATCCCCAGAAGGGGAGAAGATGCTGGAATTTATATTATAGGGAGATAAGCCCTGAATGTCGGAGAGGGAAGCAGCCGTGATAAAGGGGAAAGTGTGGAGAGTGCGAGGAAGATGATTAGTGAAGCATGCAGGAGTGAGGGAGGATGAGGGAGGTGGAGAGTGTGGCTGCAGGGGAGAATGAGCTGACTGCCGCCTTCACTGCATGATGGAGGGTCGGAAGAAGTATGTCAGACACTTTCATCCTGGCCATCAATAAGAATGGGCCGCTGTGTGCCTCTAGGGCTTAGATCTCCTGGCCTGGGATCGAAAGGACACTAGTTCAAATCCCTGGGTCGGAAAATTGGTAATGTCACCTTTGGGCCCTTGAGCAATAGCCTTAACCCTAACCCCTCCAGGGACTGGCAGACCTTGCTCTCTCAATTGTACGTCGCTTTGGATAAAAGCACCTTGTAAGTGAAGAGTGCTGACCGGCGGGGTGGGATGGACCCTCAAACAACGGGATGTGATGTGGATCGGTGCCCCAAGGCGTTAGATGGGACAGTGAGCTGAGCATGGGGCCCTGAACTCCGGGCCCTTTAAGGCAGGAACTGGCTGATATGATTTTCTCATTCACCTCCCTGGGATCAGAACCCTTCAACTCCAGCCAAATTCCTTCCCATCTTTGAATCGGCCCTTATCTGCTCCTCCAGAAGGAGCCATGGCGTTCTGCCCTCTTAAACTCTGCCGGACTTGCTGCAGACTCCTGGGGGGCTGTCTCAGTGGGGGGGGGGAGGAGGCGGCCTTTCTTATTCACTCAGGAGGGATTAATTGACTGTTTTGATTCACCATTACATCAATGTCATTCCAATTAATGCCAAGGAAAAGAAAAATTACATTTACATTTTTCAAGGCACCCACTTCTCTGGCATTGAAGTAATTGGTCCTTGGCAGAAACAAAGGGATTGTTCCTCCCCAAGAATTCAGCATGGCTTGCAGTGTGACACACAAAGGCGCTGTAAGTGCCAGCGGGATACTCTGCCTACATCAGAAGGACGCGCTACGATGGAGGTTTTCAGAGCAACGGCTTAGTCTCAGTGCGGAGGTCACTGTTTGCCTCCTTTCAGTGTCACACCTCGAGTCCATCACGCCATTACATCGTCTGCACTGAAATGGAGGCATTTGGTGCGATTAAAACGAAATAATTCATGACAGGTATCCTTATGTAAAAGGAAATGGAATAGTGCTTTATTTGTACAAAAACATTGGAATGCATACCCCAACAGGCTCTCCTTTCAGACACACACTAGTATGTGCATATATGCAGAGACTGACATAACTAGTATGCAAGTAGGCGTTCACCTTTAAAAGTGCATTAATGTAACAGCACAAATATGTACGTATTTTTGTGCCGATATGACAAGCAATTTTTATGAGTTTGGGGTCTGGGGGTTTGGTGGGGGTTTGGTCAGGGTTTGGTCACTCAGTTATTCAATGTCCCTGGAGGGGAAGGGTTATGAGCCTTGCTGACCAAACAGAAACAACTGAATATTTACCAATGATGGGACTCAAGCCAGAAACATTCTGATCCAAGGCACCAATTGCCTGTGATTATTGCATATATCTGACTCTCATATTCAAAGCAACTCACAGTAGAGAAAAGGGTTAGGATTTACATGGTTTTTCTTAATCCATGACCTTTGAAATTTCAATGCTCTATTTGTGCATGGACAGATTATGCACAAATTTTCTGGTTTGTTTCCGCCATTCCTATAACAATCATTCTCTGCACTTCTTGTTCTGAAGCCCTTAATGCCCCTTGCCTCCATGATGCTAAAGCGACACTCGGAATCTGGTAATTGAATAAACATGGCCTTCAGTAGTCCAGAGAATTCTGGAGCGAATACAGGGAGAAGGAGAAGCCTCATTCACCACACTTGATGTAAACTAACCTGAGCACCGAAGATGAAGATGTCGCTGGATCGTAAGCATGTAAGCCAATGAAATTTAGCCGATGGAAGCAGGCTGTGGTTTAGCTGGTTTGGCCGCTGTGTCTCTAATGGAAAGTCACTGGTTCAAAACTCAACATCAGCAGAGTGATTTTGCCCCTGGGCCCTAGGGTGTGGCCCCTCGACACCCACTGTGCTTTCTAAATCGTATGTTGTTTTCGATAAAAACGTCTACTAAATAAATAAAATGTAAATATGAGTGGCAAAGGATTAAAGAGGAGAATGTCCAGCTTTTCAACCCGGAAACCGAAAGGAGTGACTGGCGGTGTATATCCTGCGGGGCCCCTCAGCGCAGGACCGTGCGGTGTGTGTGATTACAAAGTTCACTCCCACAATTAAAGCTCAGTTAAGGCAAAGAATAACCATCAGTGGCCAATTAGCAGCAGCAGAAGTGGAGCGGGGAGCCGGAACCGCTTATAATCCTTCACTGTGAGGGGTGTGGACTGGAGTGTTAACTTCCCTAATGACATGGCAAGGGCCAGCTGAGCTTTCCTGTCATGCAGGCCACTCCATCCTGACTGGCTTGGCCTCGTACTTGGTGTAATACGCGCCAACCACTCACGGCCTGATTATAAATGATTGGTTCCAGCACCGAACCCCCCACCTTCTCTCGCTTGGTCTAGCCCACTCACTTCTGGCACGCCTTGGTCCACATCATGCCAACCACTCCTGACCTCTTTAGTGTCGGTCCAAGTCGGCCACTCGTGGCTTTTCTTTACTGTGGTCCCAGTCTGCGTAAATGACCTGGCACTAAGGCTCAGATACAGAATGTCAGTATCCAGGGAGAGACTGTGACCTCTTAGGACCTTCTAGGAGTTATGATACAAGCGGGTCTCCTACCTACACTTGTGAAAATACTGACAGACTTTTATGATTATCAAGGTACCGCATGAGTAGAGAGATAAGAAGGTGCTTTTAAAAGAAGTAATTATGGAGCTGGAGACAGTACATGATAAAATGTCACTTTGCTGGACAGTCTTATCCCTTGCCTTGTAATTGTGTCCATTTACCATTGCACTCTCTGTGTTTCAGGGGACTGATTGTTTTGAACATGAATGACAGCTACTACCTTGAACCAATCAGAGGGCTGGACTCTCCTCATCACATGATCTATCACACGAAGCATCTGGAAATCCAGGGCGGCTCCTGTGGACACGGGCAGCAGACCGGACATTCGGGGCTCTTTCCCAGCCTCCTTAAACCTTTGCATCAAAGGGTGAGCATAGGTTCAGCACAGTCGCTACCTGCATACAGGACACCACAGCTAAATGTCCTGAAAGTTATCATTTAATATAGCTGGGCTCTCACCTCAAAGGTCATTTTTTTTTCTAATAACTATTTTGTCTTCCTAAATATCTTAATGTAGATTGTAAGTTTTCATCATTAAAATTAATATTAGTAGATTAAATAGGTTTATAAATAATGTTTATACTGTATATATTTCAGGCAAATTCTAGTTAACTCAGTGATTGAATTTTAATGTAATGTTCTATGGAGCGGAGAATTTGGATTTTTTTTTGGTGAAATGCATACATAAAATATATGATTGTAGGCTGTTGGGAATTTCCGGAGTATCTTGTATATTTGGACGGGAGGATAAGACCTCAGAGGCCGCTGTGGCTGTTCGCTCGTTCCCAGTCTCGGTCGGAAAGAGGACATGGCCCACTTGCTCACTTTCAAATCGTACGTTGGATTAATAGTGATTTTTTTTTAGCACATACTGACTGCTCAGCATGTGTGGCACTGACTGTAGGGACGGGGGGTGGGGGGGGTGGTGTCGGTCTGTCTTTGAAGGGTGTCCAATATAAAGATCCTCTTGTTAGCCATGTGGGCTTAACTGGTGTTGAAGGCTTCACCAGGAATGATCAGGCATCAAGCACCCTTAGCAACCCCCACCGCAAAGAGCAGGTCGTTAACTCTCAGCTACCTCAATGAAAACAAACACCCAGAGGGTGGGAGCCAGTAACAGCGAAGCTGGGGGGTCGGGGTGCTCACGCTGCATTCCTTTCATCAGTTTGGTCGATAACGTTTCACTTAGCGTGTCGTCCTTCACAGAAGGTCCGGTCTCGGCTCAGGTGACGAGGTGGCAGGACGATCAGCCAGCATGCAGTGCGAATAGTGAAAACACAAAATGGCTTTTATGGCGTTACAAGGATTTTGAAATGGATACAGACAAAAGGGCCGTGTGAGCGGAACGCCACCATGCTGACAAAACATGGTGACTTTAATAAAATCATAATAATGTCGTGCGTATGGCTATGTGCGTGCCCTTATATGTATCTACTGGAACCTTTTCCCTGTTACTTTTGGTTCCAAGGTCAGCCGCATAAATAATACCTGTGATAGGACAAGCAGGTACAGAAGATTCATGAGTGGATGGATATAAATGAGACCCCTCATGTGCCAAGTTGAATGGTGGTGGCCATCTTGTTTTCTAGTCGTTTTCACCACCCTTTCTTACTTCCTCCTTCTCTCTCTCTGCAGGTGAGACGAAATGTCTGGGGCACAAAGTATATGGAACTTTACATTGTGGCAGACAACATGCTGGTAAGCAAGCGGTGGCCAACTATAGGCAGCGACAACATTTACCGCCGTTCGGCCATGTGAGGGGCTCGGGGGGGACCTGTTGGCCACACACCGTCTCTGTTCCATTAATGGGGGGGGGGGGGTCCTTTATTGAAGCCATTTATTGAAAGCTTTATTTAAGGGGCCAATGGCAGAAGCAGTCCTGAGATTTCCACCAATGGCTCTTTGGTTCAAAGCGGCACATCCCTAGCTGCCAGACAGGCCCGCCTGCCTGCTCCATCTCACGGGATTTATCCACTGCCAGCAAAAGTCCTCAAGAGGACAACTCAGAGATTAGCTGGCGATATTTAGCTCTCCTGGTTCACAGACACTCCAGACAATTCCCAGAGGCCTACTTAAGCCCACTGGAGGATGTTTGAACACGCCGCCAGTGAATCACGCTGCAGGAAACAGACCCACGTGGGATGCCTTCAACTTACTTTTTTGCCACCTTGCGCTTGACTTCCGTCCAGCTGCCGCTGCGTCCGCCTCGATCATGACAGGAAACATTTCATCTCGGGAAATATTGGTCTGCATCTGTGAATCCTTCATTTTCACGTGTAGTAAAATTTCCAATAACACTTTTCAGCTCATTTGTAGCAGGGCTTATTTATTATCTGCATTTTGGGGTTTTCTGGGCATTTCTTGGCACGCACTGATAGTGCTGGATTTGTAGCAGCAATATTGCTGTGAGTCATTTCATGTTTATAATTTAATACAGTGGAAGTCATTCTATGTTGTTATATTCATTTTACTTTATATATTTCATGGCTGAATTGTCAGTTTATTTCCCAGGATTGCACCCTCTGAGGTTTTACTTCCCATTTATGGGATTAGGGGAGCATTGGGTCAGACCCGGTGCTCGTCATAGGTTTGAGACCGCCCTCGGCTGCGTGTGTGTGCAGTCTGTGTGTTATTCCCGCATTCACCCAGGTTTACCGTCGGTCATCTGCTTTCCTCAGTCAGGCACTTACAGGCTGGTCCAATCATCTAGTGACTTTGCATTGCCTTTAATGTGCTAATCGGTCTGTGTGTTTCATTGTGTGCACATGTGTGGCTTTGCATGTAGATTTGAGTGCGTATAATTGTGGGTATGTGTGTGTGTGTGTCCCTACCTTGCCTGGCCCCCCACCCACAGAACATCGCCTTGTACTCTCTCTGGAATAGGCTGCAAATCGCCACAAGCCTAATTGGATAAGTGACCACTAATAATGGACGGGCGAAGCCTTCATTAAGAGAGGCAGACCTACCCCCGAGTGCTGTTCTCCATTCTCTGTGGTGGATCCAATCACAGGCATTGTTTAAAAGAGAGCACATTTTCCCCGCTGCTTCCTGGAGCTTTGGCCACTAAAGCGCAGTGCATTGATTTCCTTACCGTTTCACGTCACCATGTACTAGAAAAACAGACCGAGGCTTGTGAATGCACAAATTGAACCTTCTAAGTACAAACTGTGCTTCATGACAGTAATGTGCACCTTTAAAGAGAACCAGAAAATAACCACATTACCCTAAACGCTTTAATAAACCCAATACATCTGAGTGTTTATGCCTATAAACAAGCTCTCCTCCTCTGCTGAGGGCAGTTCCAAACCCACGACAGTGCTCACTTTGGAGTAAAATCCCAAACCAAATTAAGTCCTTGAACATCTTTCCAATTAGGAATGCCAGCGTTGTTTGGAGGACTTTTAATAATAAGCATAAAAATAACGATTAAAAAACAGCATTCTGAGGATAGGATGTTTGTTGTGAGAATTGCTAAAGGGTGATTTTACCTCCTTAGGTCCCAACCAGGTTTTGTATTTATGTATTTAAAAAAATAACTAAATAATTTCAATAAGTGCAGTGTTTTCTGGAAGTCAGCTAAGAAGATATCAGTATTAGTTCTCCTTCCCCAAATTCCTTTTTTTGCCCATAGCAATATTCAGGAAATGTTTACTTCCTTAATATAACAATTATGACTTCATTTTCCCATTGTGTACTTTAGTACAAAAGACAAAACCGGGACCTGGGCAAGACCAAACAGCGGATCATGGAGATTGCCAACTACGTTGATAAGGTACCCCCACGCCCCCTGCCTCATGGTATCTTCCAAAGCTTATTAGTTGCTCTCATAAATTTAATGACATTTTTCCTTAATATGGGAAACTTTTCATTCAAATGTAACATTATTTATGAGAGTGATTTATTAAAATGAAGCTTCTGTTTGCATGTTTATTCAGAAATTGTTCACATTTCTCATCATTACAATGATTCATACGTTATAATTCATTCATTTCATATTAATATGCTAAATATTTACTGTAGAGAGGTAAATCAGTGTATAACAGAGACATTTACCTGACTGTCATAATTACATATTCTTTACACACTGAGAGCTTAGTCCAACTCTCCCCCCACCCCCCTGGGGTCATATAAAATACCCCCCCCCCTTGCTGTTCGCAGCAAGCAGTCGATTTTCTAATGGGAGCAGAGGACCCCAAAGTTACTTTTTACTTCTTAGGTAGGTCTCCAGAAATAACAAGGTCATATAAATCCCCCCCCCCCCAGTTCTACAGGGCCCTTCACATCCGGGTGCCTCTCATCGGCCTGGAGGTGTGGACAGACCGGGACGAGTGCATCATCAGCGAGGAGCCCAACGCCACACTCTGGTCCTTCCTGCAGTGGCGGCAGAAGCTGAAGTCCCGCAAGAAGCACGACAACGCGCAGCTGCTGACGTGAGACCCCGCCCCTCACATCACAGGACTACTTTAGGGGGTGGGGGGGCAGAGAAGGAGGGAAATGGGGGCTCTCCATTGGACTGACTACAGAACATCGCATCAGCTTTACGGCGTTATGGTAAACGGCAAGTGGCCAGGCGATGCTCACCAGGATCGCTAAAGGAGTTAGCAACCAAAGGAAAAATCCTTCTCTGTGTTCTGGCTTTTCCTGTTGACCTGGTGTAAAATGCCAATGTATGATGCGTGTGTAACCCCCCCCCCCCACAAACCCTAACCCACGACACCTTCCCAATAAAGATGCCCACGGTTATTTTCCGCCTCGTAGGGGAGTCATCTTCAAAGGCACCACCATCGGAATGGCACCCCTGGAGGGAATGTGCAGCCATGAGAACTCCGGAGGAATCAATGTGGTACGTCCGCCTTGGGTGGCCCGGGGCGGGGGCGGGGGGTCACACGGATCAATGCGGGGGCCTCGGCCATGCTTGATTAGCTTCTGATGGCCTCTGCTAGTGCTGTGGCCTTGACGGGCGGGTTCTGCCAGTGGCTCCGGCCTCTGTGGTCCGTCTCTCGGCTCGCAGGAGAGATAATGATTGATCGAGCATCAATGGCTTTGCTGTGAAAAATGAAAGAGTGGGAGTTCAGGTTGCTGCCCCCCCCCCCCAGAGCTTAGCAGTGGTACAATACTGTGTTCAGTAATAGTGTGATAATTATTAATCATGGATTATTAATATTACAGCTTGAGGGCCTTTCTGGTTAATTCTGCAGCTGGACTTAAACATATTGGGCTGTGAAACAGAACCTTGTGCACATGTCCTGCAGGACCACTCCGAGCTGCCTATTGGGGCAGCAGCCACCATGGCCCATGAGATCGGCCACAACTTCGGCATGAGCCACGACAATGAGGGCTGCTGCGTGGAGGCCACCCCAGAGCAGGGGGGCTGCGTAATGGCCGCTGCCACCGGGTGAGCATGCAATGCATCTGAGCCAAAATGGTGTCTACCACTAAGAGCCAAAATGGCACCCACTGGAGAGTTTCTTTCTAGATATTAGTTATATGGCACTAACAACTTTGTAGCTCTAAGAATACATTCCAGACTACTGCATTGTTGCACTGTTATAAATAGTGCTGTATACCACTCTGTTGCTTTTGAGCGCTTAAATTATTGTACAGGAATTTTTTTGCATGTATTCCAAACATCTTTAGCACAGCACGTTGCACCGTGGGTTCAGCACAAATTTTTTTTTCACTGTGTATTAAACCTGCCTGAGATGACAGAAAAGCTTTACTTGACTTGACTTGACTAAAGGTGTAAACAATAGAATGGAAAGCTTTACTGACACAAGTCCCTGACCCCCCCATGTCGGCGGCCCTCCCCCAGGCACCCGTTCCCCAGGGTCTTCAGTCGCTGCAGCAAGAGAGACCTGGAAAGCTACTTCCAGAAAGGTGGGGGCATGTGCCTCTACAACATGCCCAACATGAAGGACTTGGTGGGGGGGCGGCGGTGCGGAAACGGCTTCGTCGAGGAGGGAGAGGAGTGCGACTGCGGAGAGCAGGAGGTGAGGGGCCGCGCTCACAAGTGTCACTCGGGTGCGAGCCGCTCACCACACTGCTCATGCCCGCCAGTACCGCGCCAGCTTTAATTGCTGGTTCTCATCTCTCGGCTTCCACATCAGGTTGAAATAGACATGCTTCCGGAAAGCTCCATGGCAACCGTGCCTGTTGTTTCAGCTCCCGCCCGCCACCCTGTTGGGCTCATGCTCCAGCGTTGGGGTGGGGGCGGGGAGGGACTTGCTGGTGATCCGTTAATGGAGCTGTGGGTGTGCGAGGGGTGCGCACGGCACATAAATGGCCAGCATCTCTAATGGAAGGCCATGCGGGGGTGATTGTGTGTGCCCACAGGAGTGCACCAACCCCTGCTGCCATGCCACCAACTGCACGCTGAAGGAGGACGCGCAGTGTGCTCACGGGGTCTGCTGCGACGACTGCAAGGTGTAAACCCCCCCCCGTCCAAGCCACACCCACCAGGGCCACCTACCTCACAGCATAGTCAGACCATTGTGCATCTTACTGTCACTGAGTGGGATTCTATCCACACTCCCAATAATATGCAAGTATTATTACGCTGCTTGGTGCACACTGCAGAGTTCTTTACCCAGATTATTACAGAAAACATGCAGTTCGATTAACAGAACTTTTTTTCTTCAAGGTTGCAGCACTGAGGTTATATACGTAATCACAGTAACCCATCCATCCATCCATCCATCCATCCATATTTTAACCATTCCAGTGCTTCTTCTATCCATGGAAGCACAGGGCATGAGGAAGGGACACCATGAATGGTCCAGTCTGTCTCTAGGCACAGACACACCCAAACACACATGCTACAACCCTTAAAGTGTGTGGCTCCACTTTGCCACCTTTAGTAATAATGGACTGAAGTCAGTTAATCATGACTTCATTATGTGGTGCCATATTTTTTATAGTGTTTCATTAAGACTTTATTTCGCCCTCGATTTGCCCACAGTTGAAACAGGCGGGGACCATGTGCCGCGGCCCGGCCGGGTCATGTGACCTGCCTGAGTACTGCACGGGGGCGTCACCCTACTGCCCCTCCAATGTCTACCTGCTGGACGGCTCCACCTGCCAAGGAGGCCACGCCTACTGCTACAACGGCATGTGCCTGACACACGAGCAGCAGTGCCTTCAGCTCTGGGGATATGGTAGGCCCCTCCCACCAGGCGGGGGCACTGCGGGGTGCGGGAGGAACCAGCAGACACGGGTCTCGCATGTGTACACCGAAACCATGACACGGACACGGGCATACGTGCACCAGCATTCTCAGTCACGTGCCCTGACACGCACGGACACGGGCATACGTGCACCGGCATTCTCAGTCACGTGCCCTGACACGCACGGACACGGGCATACGTGCACCGGCATTCTCAGTCACGTGCCCTGACA
>JABFEA020000017.1:823748-833748 GCA_019775915.2 Cyphomyrus plagiostoma | reverse complement strand
GCAGTCCAGGGCACTCTGGGTAAACTGGACCAGCGCCATAAACAGAGAAATCGGTCACCATGAGTGAGTTACGTCATGCAAAAAGATTGTGGTCACATGACACTATTTTAATATCATGGCAGTGACGGGGGGCTCCCCGCCTCTCGTACCCTGATGTGGTCTGACAGTTGCATGGTGCAGTTCTCTGGCTCCGCTGCCAGGTGGACACTGTACAGTTGCTGTGGAGCAGAGAAGCCCAGAATATTAGATATGGGGGGGTCAAACCTCGGGTGGTACATTGGTACGGCTCCCTGCATGCTCTGTGGTGAAGGCGAACCACACACTGCCCCCCCGGGGGTCTTCTGCACAGCCGACCAAACGCGTATCGGTTGGGTTTTTTTTAAAGAGTTATGAATTTTACATGCACATCTCAGTCTGGGAGGGGGTCCCATTTAGCAGGGTACAGGACAGCCCGGCTGGGGGGGGTGGGGGTTGATGCGTCATCCGTTGCTCTGTTCCTGATGCTACTTTTCCCAGCATGCGGCATTTCGTCCATTAACAAGCCGTCATCCTGCATTTACGCCTTAATTAAAGCACCCCGATGTCACCCAGAGGCCTGGCCCCTGCTCCCTCCCACACCGTCGCCGTGGAGACGCCTGCTACCTGGTAGTACTTGATGGCTTTGGTCAGGGGCTCCACCACCACCGTCTCGTCCAGCTGGTCCTTGTGCAGCAGCTCGATCAGGTGATCCAGGGTTCGCTCGTGCACGCTCATCTCTGGGTGGAGCGCCCCTACCCGCTTATAAACCTCCACACTGCACTGGCTCAGGGCGCTGCAACACAAACACCGCAGCGGGCCGTGATCCACCAACCTCCATCTCGGTCCCCTTGCTCCGGAATATGCCGGGGAATGAAAAACAGGACCTTTGTACAGCACCTCAGTGTTCACTGAAAACAGACTTATTACTTATTAAAGTGTTATACAATCTATTACGAGGGCCACATTCGCTACATGAGCACCATCGAGGATTAAGAGTTCCTGAGAGTGTTTCTGGGTTAAAACACACTGAAAACAAGACAGAAATGAGAGAAGACCAACTGAACCTCAGTTTCGAATCCTTATTTAGCGCTCTGCTCCCGGACCGAGTCATTCACTCCCCCACCACCAGGGGGTGCTCACCAACTTGATCACAATAGCCCCGATGCTGATTTTGGGTCAGAGGAAAGGCCTGCGCTGGTACAGCCCCCTTTGAATGTGACGAGCTGACCAGCATCCGCTACGGCAGAGCATATCTAGGCTGTTAAAGTGACATGGATACCAGCGTACGGCTAGGTTGTATTAACCTCCGATATCCTGAAACACTGACCAATTTCACAAGCCTCTGACCGGCTCTTACAAAGGTTAATCATTTCAAAACGCCTCATTGTTTGCTAACGCAAGACAAATGATAAGGTCAGGAACCCATCTGAGCCAGGTGTCGTCCTGGGCGGGGGGCTGGGGGGGTATTGGGTCTTCACCTCATCAGCCCTTCCGATGAATTTTGACTGATATCAAGGGTAAATAAAACACAACTTATATTTTGATATGCAACAACAGTCCCACTGATATTAATCCAAAGATTAAACAATGACACAGGTAACAGTAGGATGGAACAGCATCTGAATGCGTTTGGAGGGTGGGGCCTCACAATAAGCTTTACTTGTCTGCCTGCAGTTTCGATCGCCCTAACACAGACCACATCGCCATCTGTTGGCCACCAAATAGCGCCAATAGATCAAGAAGAACATGAAGAGAGCAGCAGTGTATGTGACAGGGCAGCGAAACAGCAGCGACTAGGAACCACAACATGGCGGACATGTGGGAAGATCCCCCAGTTCTGGCCGCTGGGAGCATGGAGTTCTGGCGGCGACGTACTGCTCGTATTTGTGCAGAGTGGCCTGCAGTAGGGTCAGAGAGTACAGCAGGCCGGCGGCGAAGCTGAGCTGGTCCCCCGACGCCCCCCGCAGGCTGCCATGCGCCACTTGGCCTTCGCTCAGGTCAAACTTTTCCTGCGCCTGCTTGCTGATCAGGTCGGCCTGCAGAGCGGAGACACTCGCTCACTCACTCATCAGGGCCGGGCGCTCCTCCACAGGAGTGCGGCTACTCGCTTAGCAAAAATGGCAAAATGAGCGTGGCCCTTAACGGCGGCGCCCCCTAGGGGCTGGGGCGGCACCTTGCAGATCAGCCGGGGGATCAGCAGCAGCACCAGGACGCAGTCGTGATCCCCGCCGTGCTGCAGGAACGAGTCTGGCATGAAGGAGGTGAGCAGGGCCACCTGCCGCGTGCTCTGGGCCACTTCCATCTTCCGCAGGTCCATGTCGATGGCCTGCAGGGGGCGTGGAAGGGATTGAGCGCCTGGGACCGGGAGTGTGGGACGTGACCTCACACACCCACACCCACCTTGGCGTGAGCTTTGGTCTCGGCGAACTTGATCTTGAAGTCAAAGAACTCGGCGGCAGGGCGTGGCTCGCTCGTGGCCTCTTGCTGATTGGTCAGTTCTCTATTCACCTCCTGTGATTGGAGACAAGGGGTAGGCTCACTTCCTTGTTAAGACTCAGTTGGGACTCCGCCTTAGGGCCACCAGGGCTGGCCCGATCCATTTTGGGGCACTAAGCAAAGTTCGATAAACCTATTTTGTCACCTTCCTCACCATTCTCACAAACTCACCAGCTGAGGGCGCCCCCTGGTGGCGCACACACGTTTGCGCATCATAGTTGAAATGGCAGAATATTTGTCAGACCACTTCTAAATCAACATGAAACATCTGCAAAGCCTTCAGACTGGGAGGGGGGTGTGGCACCCACCTGGAGGTGGGCCGTGAGCTGGCGGTACTTCTTTACAGTCTGCTGGTAGTCGGCCACGGTCTCCTGGGCGGCTTCCACCCGCTTCTCAGCCTCTCGCACCCGTGCCGTGCTCATGTCCACCTGCTCCCTAAGCTCCAGCTCCGTGTCCCTGGCATTCTCGTGCAGCTCGTCGTTCATCTCGTTGATGGCCTCCTGCGGGAGAGAGGGGGGGGGGGCATGCTTTATCTGCAGCTTCATATCTACATTGCTTTACATTCATTCAATTTTCTGATGCTTATATCCAGAGCGACTTACAGTATTATTTGGGTGTGGGATTCAAACCCACAACCATTGCTGCTAAATACCTATTAGCAGAACGTTTAAGGAATTTCTGGGCCATGCTGTGCAGGAGTGAGGCCTCTGCCCTATCAGACGGATCAAGGGGTGGTCCCAATCGTGACGAATGGGAGGTGTGACCAATGGCGACAAGGGGGCGGCTCCTCACCAGGTCGCTGACGGTCTCTCGGAGCTCCCGCACTTTCTCCTCAAGGTCCAGGTTCCTTTCTGTCAGGGTCTCCACCATCTCCTCTGCCCCCAGGGCTGCGTCCACCTGAGGCACCATGGGAACGGGAGACTCGTGACTCTGAGAGAATTAGTTACGGCTCAATGACAGGGTTTTTGTCGCACCCATGCCAAAGTGAGGGCAGTAAAATCACATGGCATCCACCACCGCAGCACTCGAGATTAACGCGTGCGGCGAGGCGTAAATAGGTCGACTGAAACTTTCCAGCCTCTCTCATATTAATGGGTCCTCAATCAGAAAAAAAAGCGATTTATCCGTTTCTGCTCTAGCATTAAATTTCACTTCAGTCTCTAAGAGAAAATCGATAATTTGCACATAATCCGTTATGCTAAGATTTTTTTCTCCTTGAGAAGCAAGCTGGGGAATGCAGTGAAATGTGGAACTTTCATAAGTCTATATCAGTGTGGAATTTATTCACCGGAAAAAGTTACACCAATAAAACTGTTGGTGGGGGGGTTTGAACACAGGGAGGCCCCTTTCACACAATACATCAGCAGAACAGTGAAGGTCAATGACTGAGTCCAAGCAGCATGTAAACCGGGTAACCATTCATTCAGCTACCATCTACTCTGTTGAAGTTTATCTGGAGACTTCAGAGAATGCCCTCCAGAACAGAGTTGTGTACATTTTACATTGAGAGAGCAAGGTCATCCCTGGAGCAACTGGGAGTTAAGGGCCTTGCATGAGACTATGCAATGGTGACATCACTCTGCCCACCATGGGATTAGAACCAACAACCTTCCCATCACAGACACAGCACTGTAACCTACAGAGCCATCCACCACCCCCAAAAGTGTGTGTGCTGCTATCCATAGTTAGGCTGAGACTGGAGGCTTCCGAGCCTGTGCCCTAGAGGGGTGTGTGTGTGGGTTTGTGTGGCCCAGGCTCTGAGCTTCACCTGTTCCTTCAGCTCATCCACCATCTGCTCTGCCGCCTTCACCTCCTCCTGTAACTTCTCCTTCTGCGCCCGCAGACCTTCTATCTCCGTGTTGTTCTTTTCCATCTGCTTCTGCAGCTTCACGTGCTCCTGCTTCTCTGAGCTGGACAGGTCCCTCATCCTGTGGAAGGGTCACCTTTCAGGCTGGGTCCCCGTGGGGATGAGGGGTGGGAGCCTTTCGCTCTCCGTCGGTAACCGTGTGGGAAGGTAATGATTTCACGGCCAAACCGAAAAGTTGATTTTGCTTCAAGGCACAGGCCAAACACCTTTTCGGAGAAGAAATTTTCAGGCTCTCCTCAAACCAAATGTCTTGTGATTGGAGCACCACCCACGATTCTACGCTGAGAATTACAGGTAACACTTGAGATTGGTTTAGCACTGCACCCACCAAGCCTTACCAGGATTACCGTCTGAAAGACGGATGGATGGCCTGCATGTTTTATTTCTACCTGTGGGCTGATTTTTACTCTGAGTGTATTATCCTGAAATGTCAAGTTTAATTCACATACTGCTTGCTCAGGTGCATTCTGGGAAACAGACTTGTCTGGGATCTGACCTGACGAGGGCCTCCTTGAGCCGGGCGTTCTGCTCCTCCATCTGCTTGACATGGTAGCTGGAGGCGGCACCTTCAGAACCTGGGGGGCGGGGCATAGCAACACATTTATGCAGGCGAGAGTGCAACATCAACATCGAATGCTATGGTTTACATATGACATGTGACCAGTCCCATCAAGTCATACGCAAGCTTTTTACAGCCCTGTGCCATCCAATCAAATACATTTTTTTTCAATTACACATTAAGACAGAGTATGTAACAGGGTTGGAATGGGACACTTATTCATCATGTACCGTTCCGTACATCATTTTCAGTTCAGCACCCATAATGAAATTAATAAATGCTTTTACTGAGATGGGCAGAACTTAAATTAGCATGTACATACTTAACACGGAAAACATTATGATAATTGTGACTGCGAGTTGGTTACAGTCAGTCATAAATCGACGGTTTGGGAGCATTTCGGTTTCCCAATAAATGACAACTGCGGACAGAGAATACTCGAAAAGACTAAGACTATCTGTTGGTTTTGTTATAACAAACTCAGATATATTGCTGAAAATGCAACTAACGTGTTGACCCACCTGAGACATCATGCAAGGGTGTGTATGTGACCAGAACAAGGCAGAAACAGCTAATGCAAGTTAGTCTCTCTCTGACGTTTCAGGTGGTTTTGTCAGGGAATTTAGACAAGGCTAAAAACACCATTATGCATATGCAATCACACCGGGCGGTACAGAGCACAGGATTTATTATCATTAATCCCTTTTTGGTCATTATGATTGGTATGTTATATTTTTGACAAATTTATTCTAAATATTTATGTTTACAATAGGCAAGTACTTATCTTCTATGTTTTCGTTTTCAGACATATCTCCTTTGGCTTACAACTGTTGTTAACCCTCTGGGGTCTAGGCGTAGGAAATGCACTTTCACTGACTGGGACATGGTCACACATTTCTTTAAAAATCATAACCTTAATTCATGGCAAACAAATTATTTCTTATATATTGGTTTTGGCATTAAACTCATCTTTATTTTAATGTATATTATAAATATGTCATGATTTTTCTTAAGTTCGTAGGTTGACATCAAAGTATAGACATTGCAAAATGCAGTTTGGAACACTTGCAGACACATTATAAAAGTACATAGTAAACCATGCTGGCAGTTTGTTTTGTTCCCAGGTTATTTGAGCAAAGTCTTGGCTACATGTAGATGACTAAATGGTGTAGTTGCAACATTCAGTTGGATGAATAAATAAGAAAAACCGAACTCATGTCAGTATTTCATTGAATATGTGGCACCTTTCATGTGTATGAATAAGCCATTGTCACCTGGGCAGGTGGGGGGACTTTTATGGCGCTGACGGGGATGTATCTGGATCGCATTTCACCGTTGAGCTGTTCATTACCATGCGAATGCCATTTGAATACGCGCTAATGCAGCTATTTAGAATGTGAATTGCGATCTTTGGGGAGGGCGTTGCTACACGCCCACGATGCAGGTAAAACAAGGGAAGTTGACACGGTTCACTTTTTTGCCCATTTTACCTATTTTTAAAACTTCAATACTTCCAACAATGGATGTTTTGAAAAGAAGACCGATTACGGATTTAGCCAGCGTTTTTTTATGATTCTACATTAAGATTTCAGCGAGATATAAACTGAAATAGATGCGAAAAGTATGCGATGTCGCCGACGACATGCTGGACCCCAGAGGGTTAATTGTGTTTGCATATTTAATCATTTCCAAACAAATGCAGTTTTCCCTGCTGCATCAGAACTGCATCGAGCCGTGAACCCAAAACAGCGGTTCGTACCGAGCCGTCACAGCTTTAGCACGCAGGGTACAAACCCCCAAATTATTATTATCAAAGGAGTCCAGCTCCAGTGATTCTGACATACAGGGGCAGACTAATGCATAGGCCATCCGATCCTAGATCCCAGGGACCCAGCCAACATCAGGGCCCCATCGCAGGAAAAATGCGACGGTGTCCATGCTGATGGCAGCCTAGGGGCCCCAAATAAGTTCATCCACCTCTGGCTGACATGAGCTCAACTTCGCAGAATCTATAGCTTCAAAAGTACATTTGCTTACGTTTGGATTGCAAGCTCTTACCTGTCTATGTGTCATTTTACAGGAAGTTGATCTTTATTCCCAAACTCAGCAAACCGACGTCAGCTAAACACGCCGTTCAGTGCATCATACCGTCAACACGGGACGAACGGCCAGCCCACCTTTCTCCTCAATCTCGTGCTTGAGGATCTCCAGGTCCATGCTGAGCTCCTCCATCTTCTCTTTCAAGGACTCCACCTCCTGCTGCAGCGACTCTGCCCGCTCCTCTGCCATCTCCTTGTCCAGAGTGGCCATCTCGATGGCATCCGCCGTGTCTGCCATCTCTTCCATGTAGTGGTCCCTTGCCTCCAGGGTCTCCTTCGCCTCCTGCGATGGGGAGGAAGAGGTTTCAGAAGCCAAACAGCGAAGTTCACAAAAGCCCAATGGCAAGTGACTGACTAGAGGTTGCTCTTCACATGACCCAAACTTTATAAACAGGTATTTAAATGGGTCAAACCACAGACGTGCAGTGGTGTCCAAACAAACCACGAACCAGAACACAGTAATACCAAATGCTCATTAGCTGTGTTGTGCTGAAAAGACGCTTGGCATTCAGTGACCTCAACACGTCTTAGGTACGGGAATGACCTGAGTGTGAAATAAATCTGTAAAATCTGCCGCCTGGGATTCGTGTTATTGCAACAGCAAATGGAGCAAAGTAGTCTCTGAACATTCAAAGGATGAAATCAGGCACATAATAGAAGATCAATTAATCAACTTAACCACCTTAAAATTGAACCATAACAGTCCCAATACAGCTTTCCTTTAACTCCATGAGGCTAAATTTTAGCTGCTAATTGGACAGGAGCGGGAGGGAACGTTCGGTCACTGCTTCAGCGGGCCCTGACACTGTCACATGGTCTGACAAACAAATGGCTGAAAATGGAATATGGCAGGCAGCCCAGAAATGAACTGGGAGCAGGAATACAGGGTAAGGGGGAGGCCAGGCCGGGCTCAGCCAGCACGCAGGAGCAGAGCGGTACCTTCTTGGCGTCCTTGAGCTGCTTCTGCAGCTCCGCCTGCTGCTCCTGCATCTTGCTCCTCCACTCCTGCAGCTGCTCCAGCTGGATCTTGTTCTTCTCCAGCTCCTTGAGCTTCACCTTGTCCTCGGCACGCTTCATGCGCAGTGTCTCCAGCTTCTCCTCCAGGTCCTTCACCTGGGCGCGCAGTGACTCCTCCTCCTGCATTCAGGCACACATTACAGGGCTCTCTCCGCCCAAACCAATCCTAGAGTGCCGTTGAAAGAATCCCAGCGGGAAGGCGGGGCTTACCTTAGTGGGCGTGGCCTGGGCCACAGCGGTTGGGGTGCTGAGCCCAGCACTGGGGAAAGGCATGACAGGCGCTGCCAGAGGAGTCTGGGGTGCAGCACCCACCTCCCCCTGGGGGACAGAGCTTGAAGGAGTGCGAGGGGCCTATCAACAAATATAAAAGGACTGCTAGGAGATAAAGGCTAACTTCAGAGCTAAACACCACACAATAGACAGTGATGTCATGCAATTGACCTACACCCCAGTAAACAAGCAGTAGGTCAATTTCATAGTTTGTCTAATTTTTACATAAATGAATATTATATACCGTATTATAACGATTACTGTGGTACTGCAGGATAATAAAGACCAAACATTAATAAGATAATGGGTGTTGTCATACTAAAAGAGGTATTTCTGAATGTTACAGAAGTTTTAGAGAGATTAAGTGGAGTTTCTTGGATAGAACAAATTAGAATTTTCACATAAGAAATGGAAATAGCTTCCTGATATTGGAGTTTGCCCTTACCAAGCACTTCCTAGGAACCAATTACACGTGGATGATGGGCTGTAGGCAGCATTTTTATTAATTTTAATAAAGAGACCACAGCTGTAACTGTCTATATTTTGGTTGACACAAAGATTATAAAACTCAATGAACAGCAATAAACATACAACGGATCCTCATAACATCACCAGTGAGGTAAAAACACCAGAGCAAGGAGACTCCCTGAACAACCAGTGGGGAGAATGTGATATGAGCAGGGGTGGTGGGAAGGTGACCCACGTGTCTAAAGGTACACAGGAGCTCACAGCAGGAGGATACGGACGCTGACGGTCCACAAGGACAGGCTGTGCGCAACCTAACCAAGGACCAGAAGGACAGAGCTCAGGAACATACCAAGAGAAACAGGAGGGGGCTTTGGAACGTACCATGAGAAACAGGAGGGGGCTTTGGAACATACCATGAGAAACAGGAGGGGGCTTTGGAACATACCATGAGCAAGGATGGGAGGGAACTGGAGGAAGTGAGCCGGGCTGGAGCATTCCACTGTCACACGACAAACACAGTGTCATACAACACTTCTCCATTTTCTCCACTCTCTGTCGCTCCCTTATTAAGCCCTTTAACAACTGCCCTTTACTGGCAGACTCTCTATGGGCTGTATTCTTTGATACGGAGAGTAATCAGAATCAATCAGGTCACGTTTTCTCCATATAACAAAGCACCAGCTGAGCGGCGCTGAATCCTGCCTCCGGGTTGGTGGCATGCTTTAAACTAAATCACTGCAGATGACAATAGTGAAAAGGCCGCATGAAAATCAAAATACACAAAGCAGCAGTTTTCAACACCAGACATTCCATTTCAACTATTTCCAAACATCTAAAATGGTAATTAATGCTACCATAAATTATATACTTGCTCTCTCACTGAAGCTCTTAATAAGAACCACAAAAGGACATTTTATTCCATAAAAGAATGACAGGCTATTACATTAACACCAGCACTAGAGAACTGAAATGGCTATTTCAGTATATGCATGACTGACATATCAGGAGCCCCTGTAAAATGTGGCGACACACCTTTCTTGTAATCATTGGCTCGTTTATGAGCCGCTGCCACATACTGAGGCCCAGTACCCCCCCAGATGCCTGTGACTATGATAAGAGCTCACCTTGCTATGCCTGGCTATTGCTGTTGGACTGCGGCCCTAACTGGCCATTGCTGTTGGACTGTGGCTCTAATTGGCTATTGCT
>JABFEA020000017.1:809063-823738 GCA_019775915.2 Cyphomyrus plagiostoma | reverse complement strand
ACCCCCGCCCCCGTCCGATGCCGGGGGGGGCCCGTGGCGCCCCCGGGGGGGGGGGGGGCCGGGGGGGGGTTGGCGGAGAGAGAAAAAAAAAAAAAAATATATATCACAGCAGTAGGAAGACCAACCGTCTGAGCTGAAACAGCCACTCATTGCAGAGAGGGCAGATCGACAATTCAAGGGTAACAAAGAATCCTAAACGTTCCCTGGACCAGTCAATTACCCCTGAAATAGCAACATGGTCCCTAGGATTCCCCTTATACCTTAGAGCATGTACCTAAGGTATAATAGCACCACGATATCTGTGATTTCTCTTATACCTCAGAGCATGTACCTGACACATTTATATCGTGTTTATTCAACTGACGTTTTTATCCAAAGCGACATACATTTTTCGAGAATGCAAGGTGGCACAATGGGCTTGGCCCGCTGAGCCACACGGCATCCCCCACACAAACCGTCTGCCACCTGCCAGTCCTCCAGGGGACAAACTGGCACTGCTCACCAACAGCAGTGACCAAAAAACAGAGTTCAGAAGTTCTGCAATGCACGCATATAAATTACACGGGAGAATAGCAAATAACATCTGACTAATGCCCAATCAGCCTGACTAATGGGTGTCGTGGGAGAGGTTTTGAGAAACTCACATTCCCCTTTAAACTACACAAGTAGCGTTTGTGATTTATGGGTAGGCAGGCGGCCCACCTGAATTAGCATCAACTGATTAAAGCAAAGTAACAGAGAAATACATGCTACAGTGTGAAAGGTTAACGACTTGAAAATGTCACCCGAGAAAACAGCTATTTGTTGTGTAGGTGCAGCACAGGAGTGACACTATGAATTAATATGAAGCTGACTATGAAGTCCCCAAAGGTGGTGCTTCACCAATACACAAGTGATGTCATAGCCAGACCCCAGAGGAGCTGTGAAAATCACAAAACCCCCAAACAAGTGAAACCATGAAGAAGAGAACCTCAGTGGACATGCATGGATCTTCACTGTACCTTCCTGGCCAACGGAGTCTGCGTCCGTCCCATTTATACGAGGAAAAATGAAAGAAAAGGAAAGAGAGAGAGAGCGAGTCACTGTGGAGCGGGAGGGACACCCCCACCCCGCAGCGGGGAGTCAGCTGTACACCGGCACCCACATCATAGCCAGACAAGAGCACAGGTTACCGTAGAAACCACTGCCACCATGCCAGCTCAGCGAGACGGCCACACCTCTATTTAAACGTGCCTAATTAGGTTATGTAATGTATAGGGCAGGCAAGGCGACAGTCAGGTCGTCAGCTGATTAACAGAAACCTTGGGACAAGTTGGGATCTTTGCTGGGACCAGGCATGGTGTAAGGATCCCTCGCAAGTCACACGCTGAACTCCAGCCCTCTGGCCCAATCACAGCACATTCTGAGGCTGACAGTGGCTTCAGCAGCCAATGGCTTCAATCCTGCAATCCAGCTGGAATTTCGACGCTCTACTGTAGTGGGCAGTGTTGACTAATTGAACAACATGGGATTTTAACAATAAATGCTAATAAAGATTGTTGAGATTAAGTGATTAGCAGGTTTCTGCTAGTCACTAATTCTTGTGAAACTGCCATCGCAATCAGGTCTTTGTTTCGGTGTTGTCAGTGCAGGACAATTAACTATTACACTGCGCACGTCTCAGGAAGTAAAGTACATCACAGCCTAACATCAAAAGCATGTTTCCATTTACAGCAGTCTGGCAGGGGGCTGGGATGTGCCCCCCAAAGACCGGGTTAAGAAATACTGATTTACAGCATCTAAAATCAGCTGGCTGAGAAGTTCAATCATACACTAATGTAGAGAATCCAGTATTGTAGCCACATTAAAACTATTACCTATGACTCACAATCAACCGTTATACTGCCAGAACAATCTAGGCCATTCAAGAACAGCTCAAGTCATTTTTCTTCCCTAAACTGGCATAACAGAGATGTTGCAGCCAGTCTTCCTGAGTGATGGACGTGTAGGTAGTAAGCTGTGGTGCACGATGGGGTAGTAGGTGATGCCCGAGGGAGGGAGGACACCGACAGAGCAGGATGCCGTGCTCGGCACCGAGGCGGGGATGGGGGTGATGGGCGGGGATGGGTGGGGATGGGTGGGGATGGGCGGGGATGGGCGGGGAGAGGCAGCAGCTCAGGGAAACGCTAAAGCGAGGATGGCGAGGATCTGCTCGAATACCAGTCATGCTGGAAGGCGTTTTTCCAGGGTACTCACCAGCTTAGTCTGCTTTGGTGTCTCCAAGCTCTCTGAAAAGGAAGAGATGAGAACTGTTAAGGCTGACAGCGTGGTTATGAAGCAGCCCTGGCTTGATCACAGCCGGTAAACAAAAGAACTGAAGGACGACTAGGACACGTCGGCCGGAACATGAGCCCACATTGACTGAGAGGGCCATCGGCATCTCGGCGTCACCGCCAGGGAGCCCTGCATATTACAGCTACTATGAACTCCTATTGGATTTAAGGGCCAAGATGTTCAGACACAAAACCATAAGTACTAAGGAAAACAGGCCGTAGGGGTTCTATTGAAAAGAATCCTTTCATAGGCATAAAAGACTTTCATTCACTGTATCACAGCAAAAGAACAGAAGCTTTTGTTAAATCAGCAAAAAACTGGGCTCAAAAACAACGGAAAATAGCCCAGCACATCACATCAGGTGATATGCCAAGCATAGAGAGGCAAAGAAAAAAAGGTAAAAATGACATTTTATGGACATGGGCACTGGAATTCTAATGCTTGACTGTTATAAACAAAGACAACATTGTTCGGTAACTCTGAACCCTGAAATTTCACCATTTAAGAACAGATATGAGTCAGCCATTGTGTGGGAGGACACTAAGAGACACATAACATTCATTTCCACTCCTTCCACTGGGGGGCAACATCTGCACGATTTTGTTGTCATCCCTGGAATTCAATACCTTTTACATCCTCAAACTTCAAATCCTAAGAATTGAACTACGTGAACCAATCCGGTCAGTTAGTTCAAGGTTTCAATCACATTTGCTGACTTTCTCCATGTCTATTTTGGTCTGATTGTGAATTATAAGTAATTAGCAAAGAACAACAATCTTCGTGTGAATTCGACCCCTGCCGCTTGTATTCTAACATCATTTAGTGCTTTACTGTCCAGGGTTTGCAGAAAAAACGTTTAAATTTTAATGCCTCTTTTTAATAATGAAAAAAAAAACGGATAAAATCTGTGATAAAATCATACACGATTGCTTCAGTGGTTTACTGTATCACGGGGGGGCCTAAGCTTCGGAAGAATTTCCATTTTTATGTGCACCCAATTAGGCTTACAGAGGAAGCCCGGCGGGCCATTAAATCTCCCCGGCAAAGGAGCGCCCGGGGACATTCAAAGAGCCGAAAAACAGAGCGGCCTGCCAGAACAGGGTGGGTATTCCAAGGATAATTACCTCTACGGACAGGAGGACTATTTCCGCCTTTTAAATCTCTGCTGGCTGGACAGGAGAACACAGAGCAATGCCAGCTGAATGCCAGCCACCTTGTTTTTGAGAGTATAAATCGCCCACCCACAGCATCGAGACTCGACTCGGCGTCAACAAAAACAGAAAGGAAAAGTCTGGTGTGTCTGCTGTACCCCAGGCGGGACAACAGGGCAGACAGACAGTGTACGACAATAACAGCAGCGGCTTTTGAACCAAATAAAACATGTATATTATATAAATCAAGGTCTGGTGAGGTACAGGGTGCCGTGGCAGCACGGCATGCTGGGTAATGAGAAGGGCAGAGGTGCTATGGTCCCTGCAAACTTACCTCCCCTGGGTGTCCCGGCAGTGACCGGGTCGGAGGGCTCGGCAGGGGTGGCGTCTGAGCTATCCTCAACAAGCTGGAGCTGATCGATAAAACCAAACGAAAAAGAAAAGAAAATTATTATTTCCTTACACTGAGAGCTAAATGTAAAGACCAAATATGACAACTGGAAAATCAATTTAGCTGATACTTTCAATGTCGGCCTTTAAAAGAGGACCTTTATTATGAAATGGAAAATAGATAAATCTGAAACAAAATATATCTTTTACATGCATTTCGATAGATTTAAAACAAGTCTGCCGCTGTGAATGAGCAGCTTAACATGTAGTTTCTCTGATTGCTGTTGCAGACAACACACCGCATACGCTGGTTTATAAGCAAATTTGAAGTCCTAATTAGGTTAGTCCCAAGTTGCCAATTAAGCTAAATTCCCAATTCAAATTGCATTAAATTGAAAGCAATAGCCCAGAACTCTTCAATGCATCTTAATAAGGAATTTCATTTAAAATAAATTAAAAGACATTAACCCTTCAGTCTTCCAAACACTCTTCCTGGTTATAGTTGTGGGGGGGACCTAGGGCTAAGCCCAGAGAGCACCTGGCACAAGGAGTGTAATCTAAACAAGTTAAAGCGGAATTCATGCAGTTGTGATAGTACAAAAAAAAAAAGCCTAATAAAAGTGAAAGAATTACATGCATAATTACTCGTAACGGTTTTACAACCCTTCAGCCATAACAGATAGTCCTTGTCAAGCAAATTAGATTTAACTGCACAAAAAGAAATGACAGTAAGTGGACAATGTATGGTTTAATCAATTTAAAATTATCCGATTAATTCACTTGGCTGGTCAATCGATGGGGAGCTCAGACGACAGTGGAACATCCACAGTGGAACATTGACCAATTTAAAGAAAAAGAAGAAACAGCTAACATTAGCTATGCAGCGATCGTATCGGCTGGAGATGCACCTACCAGCTGCCCTACAAGCTACACTGACCTACATAGGGGAAGAAGCCTTTGGCTCAAGTCTACAGGGATTTTAGGCAGCTCCTAAGGACACGACTAAAAAGCAAATTTCCAAAATTCACTCTGCCCAGTTCTTGTTGTTTTGACAGGTGACCACCAATTTCTGTGGACTTTTTTGCACAATTTTGGCAATTAAAGTTGTTCATTGTATTATATAAGGACTGAGTCAGTGTCAGTTCCCAATACTGTAACAGATAAGGAAACCTGACTTTTGCTCACTGGCAGTCTCATCTCAAAAACAACAACAAAAAGTTTGTTTTGGAAATTTACTTGATTACACTCTCGAGTGTTAAAAAAAACTCCTTATAACCGCACATGCTTCTTTCAGAGCCGAACTGGATAAGATGCTGCTGACTGAGCCAGGATTATGAAGTAAACACTTTGCAGGATGCTGTAGCCAGCAGGGACAGGGGCGTCGTCGTCAGGGATGCCGGCAGTACCTGCGACTGGCGCACGAAGATACCGCAGTTCTCATCGCAGGTGAAGTAGCGCTTGCCCTGCACGGTGCCATCGTTCTTGCCCTTGGGCTCGTCCAGGATGACGCCCACCCACTTGCCGGTGGCGAAGAGCGTGGCGCCCACGTAGGCCACAGTGCCACGGTGGCCCTTGCCGATCACCTCCACCACAGAGCCCACCTTGACGGGCTTGCCCCCGCCACCGTCCGCACTCATCTTGCTCAGGGGGCTGCTCGTCGGCTTTGAGAGAGGGGGGAGGTGCCTGGTTAATACCTACCAAGGGCCGCACACCCACACAACACACTGAGCACGGCTGCCCGCCTTCAGCTCAGGTGCTAGGGAGTCATTTCTGAGAACAGCGTCATCACCCAGGAAGAAATGACAATGCGTCACTCACCTATACTTCTACATGATTTAGAAAGCCCATTTTTGTAACAAGAATTTTAAAATATATACTTAAATGTAAATAAACATCTTCTGTTAAAAAGTTAAGATTACAAAAAGTTATGTACCGTACTTTATCTAGGCTCCGGACCCCCCGCGACCCAGTAGGATAAGCGAGTTGGAAAATGGATGGATGTACTTTATCCCACGAATGTGAAAATTTGCATAGAATACCTGGGTCCATCATTAGAAATGCAAAATTACCAGCACTGAAGATTCCATGGTCACAATCACACCCAGCACCTGAGTGTCGCTGGTTACCGAGACAGAGATGTGTGATGTACCCAAGGATTTTATTTTTAAAACCAAAAATTACTTCTAATATAAAAGATATAGTATATTCATAAAAACATAGTATGCATTTAACATCATATTCATATATGACTTCATATGATTTGAATCCTTTTCAGTGTTGTTTATATACTTCTGGATTATGGAAAGTCCAAAAACATTCTCATTTAATTGTTCACAGCCAACTTGCGGATAACCAAAACTGCGGATATTGAATTCACAAATCTGGAGGAACGACTGAATAAATGTCTAGGACTGATATTGTTACATTATTTTGGTAACACTTTACTTAAAGCTGTCATTTATAGTGCATTACAGATACCTTCATAATGCATTATAATGGTTGGTATAGGAATTAATAAAGAATTATAGCATAAGGCATTATAGTGCTACTCAAAATACTTCATAAGCTCCAATGAAGCTCTCATCCATAATGCACTACAAATATCTTCATACTGCATACTGGTCAGTATAAGCATAAGGGATGCTTTGTGCTGCATTATGAAGGTGTCTGTAGTGCATCATGAGAGATTCATAGAGCATTCATAATGCATAATAAACATGGAAATAATGTCCTATGTCTTCTTATAAATATTTATAGCCATGCTTCATGAACGTATCCATAGGTTTTTAAAGACATGAAATTCACTGAACATGCTACCATTATTTTTATTCTGTTACCCTTCTACCTTGTTTATTGCACAGTGTAGAGTCGCAGAAATTTCATTTCACTGCTGGTGCACCAGCACATTCATGCATGTGACGAATAAAAACCTTCAATCATAAAGAAGTCATTTTATGGGGACAGGAAGCATAACCTAAGCAGCATAATTCCCTGCAGAATAATAGCTGGCAGTGTCATTTAATACTCCAAAAGCTATGTTCCTAACCCCACATGCTGTGACACAAACTGCTAACAACGGAAAGCATTTGACGTAAAGGGTCATTCACTCGGCCGACATTTGAAATGCGGAGACGAAAATGGCTCTAGATCTGGAACAATGCAGACTGCAGAGCCACTGTATGAGGCCCAGAAACTTCAAGAAGGATTGTACGGCCTCCAGGGACAGCTGGCAGCTTGGGTTCGGCTGAGAAAGGCCACGTGACGGGACTCACAATGAAAGGCTTGTCACGCCCCTCACTGGGCCGGACACCGGACACCATGGGCACCTCCACTGTTGATATCTCAGCTTGGAAACACTGGACTGAAACCAGGGATTACTGAGAAGACATTTCTGCAACTGGGCTTTCAGAGGCACAATCGAAACCCCTTCCTAAACCAACGCTCTGGCAACCAAACGGATGGCTTACAGAAGTATTTAAACTGGGTTTCTGAAGCGCACAAAGAAATAAAACACAAGAAACACAAAACCTGCTATTGGTGGCATATAAACAGGAAGATGACTTCTGTGCCTGACCTGCAAAAAATGCTTTAACACAGAAAGAAGAGAGCAGAAGGTGCAGCTAAGGAGCTGAAACCCAGGCTGGGAGAACTTTCAGCTACGGTAAAGAGACACAAACCCCTAGCAAGATAAGGCATTTAAACAGCTGACAATCAAACGGATACATTTTGAGGTTTAGCATCAGCTTTAGTCCCAAGGGATGGAGCATTCCTCCCAAAGTAATTTAGGTTCAGTATCTGGAAAAAGGCTAGATCACTGAGCCCATTCCTAGGAATATAGAGGGACTTTCTTACTGTGAGCTGCTACACTCCATGATACTCGATCAATTTTAGACCGGCTAAACATGTTTAAGTACACCACATAGATATAAACCTGCAGGTAATGAGAGAATTAAAACACAACGCTGATTATCTACTGTGTTAGTAAACTATGAACTGTAACCAAAACAGTCAGCATCACTGTTTACCCTGACTAGTTCCTTCCTTAGCAGTTTGGTTTGTTCTGAGACTGACCCAAGAGTCAGCTCCACTTAAAAATCATCAGGGTACTTACCCTGGGGGTGTATGAATTTCTCCTGGATGTGGACATGGTGCCCCTGCATATAATTGACTGTCCACACACAATAATTGCCTTCCTCTGATTCAACAACGTTTAATATGGAATGGGGGGGACGGGGAGGGGACGGGGGTGATGCATGTGACCAGAAGGGGGTGTGTGACCAGCAGGGAGGGAGGCAGTCTAGGCTGTGTGCACCAATCCCAGTCACTTGACCAGCATCAACACTAATCAGTTGGCTGTGTAATTTAAAAGAGTAGAGAAGTCCTACTGCCCTAAAAGATCGGAGCCAAGACTGATGCAAGAACTCTGAAGACTCCATTCTTCACTTTCACACTGACGACGTACCCCCTGGCAGTGTGTTTTTTTTTTTCTGGAAGTTTCCGACGACTGGTGGCCCATGGAAATACCAGAATTGTTCGCCAGGATACTGACTGCCAACAAGAAGCCTGAAAGTAGCAGGGTGTCTGTCTGGGGTTTATCCCCCCTGACAAGATGGGGAGGCAGGACTAACAGTGAGCATGTGGGTTTATCCACGGAAAAACAGCTTGTTGACTGTGCAAAAAGAAGCAGTTTCAGAGATCCAAGTTTAACTAAGGAACCACCGTTTAGCCTGACAAGTCACTCTCTCACAGAGGAACAAAAATGTCACAAACATAAGGGAAGCTGGCTTTTCGGAGGACCTACTGAATGGTGGAATAATTACGTGCTTTAGAGTGTTTTAAGGAGGAAAAAACTCTCCACCAGGTACACAATAGAGGCTGTAATCTAGACGTTTCTTAAGAAGGCGTCTATTCATATATCTGGACACCAGTCAAACAGAACGGGGCGTTAAGTCACTGGACGCCATAACGCCTAAATGGCTGTAATTAAAAGCTTAGGTCACCCCACGGCTGCTATAATCATGGGTTAGTCAATAGACATTCAGACTTATGTGATGTATATGAAAGGGAAATGGTTTAACTTAAGCAGGAAGGATCACTGTTTTAGCGGCTGCTGAATCACCATCGCCCCTGCCCTGGCCGGGGTAAAGTCACCCTGATCGCTTATATATAGAAATAACCTTACTTCGTTTGCCTGACAGTTGCTTAAAGCTAGTTATATGCGAGCTGTCCTGATAACGTGTAGAAAAACCAGCCTAGTACAACAACCCATTTTCTTCCTCAAAGTGACCAGCTGTCTCTTGTCCTCTTTAATCGCTGTAATTCAGGCGAACAGCTATAAATATAAAGTGTGGCGGTCACTATGATACATGCCCGGTCTCCCCAACGCAGGCCTCCGCGACAACACAGCCCAGCCGCTTTCCTGCCGACCGAGGCGTCCGCCTTTCCTCTGTCAGGTTTTATACGTTTAATTTATACTACACACGGCAGAGAGTCACATTCACTTCATGCATATTTTTTTGGGGGGGGAATGAGATGAGGGATTTTCTGCTTACCAAACACAGAAAGACTCAACTTCCAGTTCGATTGCCTTGGCAGTTTGAAACCGGACTTCATGCACTCACGTGGGCTTTCTATTTCCGGCCAAATATTTCTAAATAAAAGTGCGTCTCTCCTGCGCCTGTCTTTTGCTCCTTATATAAAATTCGTTATACCTTTCATAAGGATACACCGTGCCAAAGGAGTTTTTAAATCTCCAAAGAGGACGTGCTCATATTTTTAAATATGATTTGCTTATAATATAACCTAGCCTCAATTATACTCAACATTTTATGATAAAATATTCATAAAGAGTTTTAATTAAATATCTAGTAGTTGTAAACTTTACACGTAAGCCTATGGGTATAATAATAATAATAATAATAATAATAATAAATAATAATTGTTTGAGAAACTAGGAACGAGTCAGGTTGAACTCCAGTAATTATTCCTCGATGGATCGAGTGATTATTAAAATCGATGGATCAATTGCTCCCTCCAGTGGATATTTGTGAGAAGTGCAATCACAGATAATGACATCGATCAAGTTATTGAACGGTGCAAAACAAAAAACCTTCTTTAGTTACTCTTACGTCTCAACTTGACGAGGAAAAAAAGTTTTAACACTAGTCACTTTCAGGCTGTTTAGTTTCTCGGATATCACGTAGAATGACACTTTAAACCACACGAGGTCCATTTCCCGTGTCGTTAATTAGCGAATCAAGATTCTGAAACAAGAAAAATACGACAGATCTGCTTGGAAAGAACTTCACCTTCCAAAAAAGTGGGTCAGTAATATTTTGCCAAGGGTTGAGTCGGCTTACAATACACAATGTTCCATCTCGCTGCTTTCGTCTTTAAGTCCACCCAACTCAAGCCCTCTTCACACTCCTGCGTCCGGGAAAGCCACTTTGTCGAGTTGGACTACCGTAGTGCTAATCGATAGCACTAACCCCCCAAAAAACCCTAAAACCCTTACCTTAACCCCTGAAACCTAACCCTAATCCCAATATGGTGGAACTGCGCATGCGCAGAAAGCCTCGATAGGTAGGTAACTCGACAGAACACTGCCGTATCAGCACGCGCCCCACCCGTTACATGGATGGTCTCCTCTTCCAAGCCACCAGGATGCTACATAAGCAATGACCTGCACCGGCCCCGCTGCATTCTATAATATGCTGTCAATATTCCGCTTTTGCATTATATCAGTACGGTGTACCTCTGCGCTATTTGCAAATCATTCCCTGATGTGCCACCTATTTAATGTTAAAATTAGACGTTTTTTTGTCCTATTGTCCCATCATGCACCACCTGTTGCCTCCCCTGCAAGCGTGGCATAAGAATTTCCCTGTATTCTGTGGAACATGTGACAGTACCAAAAACTTAATTGTAAAAAGTACTTGTAACCTGAAATTGATCCCTCGCCACCACCCCCAAACCTTAGTGGAATAAATCAGCATGATGTCTTCTTGCACAAGTACTGATTCTACTCCTCTCCAACACTGTTATTCTGGTGACGAGACAAACACTTAGATGATGGGTTTACAGTGCTCACAGAGTGTTTTCAGACGCTTGCCTTATTCTGCAAAAATGTAAAAAGGTGACTAAAATAAAAATGCAATTTTACCGATTTCATACAAGTCCTTTGACAAGCAACGTTTAACGTATCTGCACATACAGCGGGGAAAATAAGTATTGAACACGTCAACATTTTTATCAGTAAGAGGATTTCTAAGTGGGCTATTGACACAAAATTTCCCCCAGATGTTGCCATCAAGCCAAATACTGAATTCATACAAATAAATCAGAACATTGAAGTATACAAGTTGAGTTATAATAAATCAAGTGAAATGACACAGGGAATAAGTATTGAACACACTTTATTTAATAGAAAAGTCTTTGTTGGTGATCTTCAGTTCTCTCCATAGATTCTCTATGGGATTTAGGTTAGGTGATTGGCTGGGCCATTCAAGCAACTTGATTCTCTTTCTTTGAAACCAATTCACTGTTTCCTTGGCCTTGTGCTTGGGATCATTATTTTCAGCTGGATAAATGTACTGGCTGTTTCTAATATTTTATATATTTTTTGTAAACAAATGATTTTTGTTATAAACCCAGTAAATCTGTAATATTCTTACTTGGTTAAGCAAATGCCGCGTGTGAGTGCTGTATTCTCTGTAATTCATAAATAAATAAACATTTTGGACCACAATGTTTCTCAGCTGGAAGGCAATGTGTTCAAAGTGACCTTCATCTTTATCTTTGATAGCCGCTTAGCCAGTAGAGGTTCGCGGTGAGCCTGACCCCAGTCAGGAAGAATGTGGTAGAAGTCAGGGGACACCAGTGGATAGATGGGAGGCCAGGTGGGAGACACCAGTTTGTCTAACTGGAACGTAGAAGGTAACATCCATCAAAAGGAAGTCCAAACAGAATCAGAGCCAGATCTGAATTCCCAATTTGAAATGCACTCATGACGCGTCCATGGCATTTTACTGCTGGGATGAGGCCTCTGATTCCATTCAAGGTTGCATGTGTGAATTCCTTGAGAACATGGCAAATTCCTGACATTCCTCTATGACCTGAAATGTTTACTTTGGCTGCCGCACCTCCGTTAATAATCCCGTACTCCGATACTCCTTTTGGCTAGTTCTGAATTATGCTGACAATATGCACAGTTTTATAATGCAAAATTCGAGTGAGTTTTAACATGAAATTATAAAACCCCCAAAAAATATTTAATTGATATTAAAATTGAAGGATTTTCCTAGAAAGATCTATACTAATTATTAAACAGGGAATGAAAATCACTTCTGAATTTAATAATTATTGGTCTGTCACTCTGAGGGTGGCATGGTGGTGCAGTGGTTAGCACTGTTACCTCACACCTCTGGGACATAGGAGTCTCTGCCTGGGTCTCCCTGTGTCGTCGTGGGGTTTCCTCCGGGTACTCCAGTTTCCCCCCCACAGTCCGAAGACATGCTGAGGCTGATTGGAGTTCCTAAATTGCCCGTGAGTGTGCCCTGTGATGGGTTGGCTCCCCATCCAGGGTTGTTCCCTGCTTCTGGGATAGGCTCCGGACCCCCCGTGACCCAGTAGGATAAGTGGGTTGGAAAATTGATGGTCTGTCACTCCATTAACTTTTATTTTTACGATAATAATATCATGGCTAATCAGATTTAATCTGTTTCTTTTTGATCTATTCTCTATTACCTTCTTATTACTTGAGTAACAATGTTGAACAAGTCAATAAGCAAAATAAGTTTAATAGACTCAGTGACCTCATACTGGATAAGCAGCTAGAATATGCAAGCCAAATATCAGCTGTATGAACCTTCGCACCTCGTTGATGATCGAGCACACGCACTGTGCATTAAATGTGGTTTGAAAAGCACCCAGCCTTATCAGCTTACTCCTCAGAAGACCACTGTACAACTTCAAATGAAATATATTCAAATGATCTCAATGAGATCAATTTCACAATGTCATTATTACCAACATGAGGCCTATACCACACATTTCACTGAACCACAGTGTTTGGTGTGAGACTGGAAATCAATCTTCAGCAACAGCAAATGTTCTTTTTCCATCGACCCCATCCAGAAGTTGGTATCTGTACTCTATAAGAGTGAAGTTGAAGAGTCTGGCCACAGTCTCCTGAATGACGACCTCGCCGATTTGCCTGTAGCCCAAACCCTCGTACAAACTCTGGGCCTCCTTCTGGACCCTCGAGGTGTAGAGGAGGACGGTCCGGTAGCCCTTCTGGCGGGCAAAATCGGCCACGGTGTGGCAGAGGGCCTTGGCGATGCCCAGACGGCGGTGGCTCCTCTGCACGGCCATGCGTTTCAGTTCCAGGCAACTCGCCTGGTTGCTAGCGGGCAGACAGGCCACCGTCGCCACCACGCAGCCCTCACTCTCCGCCACCCAGAAGCAGCAGTCCTCACGCTCCATGTAGGCATCCTGGACATGGCCTAGGTCCTTCTTCAGGCAGACCGCGATGTAGCGGCTGAAGATATAGCCTGCCAGCCATCGACCCCCAACCAGAAGCAGCACTGGAGCCAGAGCGGCCAGGACCAGAGACCTAGAAGCTGTCAACAGGGCACAGACGACACCAGCGAGGAGTGCCAGGGGCTGTCTGAGCATGTGCAGGAAGCCGGACGGCACGTGCTCGCTCATGCTTGCAGTGAAGACCTCCTTTACCGCCTCTGCATCCTCAGGCCTGTACCTGCGCACCAGAAAACCCACCATGCTGGCCCCGCCCCCTGGAAAGGTCACACCCAACTGCAATACTCACACCATAAGAAATAGTTTAAAAAAACCAAAAAAGTACATGTTTCTATATCAATATCATGGATGTCTTCAGCAAAACTAGAATGAAGTTATGGAAAGAAGTATAAAACTAAAAACAAAATGGGCATGCTAGTTATAAACTTTAAACAAATTCGATGATTCATTACAGCACCCCTGAGGATATTAATTTAACTGCATTTTATAACCAAAATTCTATACAACGTTTATGCTGACTACAGCGAAATCCAGTACCTTCCTCACACAGGTATATATCAGAGTCTCTTAAAACTCTGTGTAATTGCTGATGAGTGCTTATCCACCACCCTCATCTCTGGCCAAAAGGACGAGCATAGGGGAGTCCGTATGGAGTAACAGCGACCAGGAGACTGCAACCCTAAAGCACAATGGAGAGGCATTATTCAGGGGTGTATGTGACAGCACCATTTAAAGGCACAGATCATGTTCATTTTGGGTGACCAGGTAATCCATGTCAGGGAGGACACTTTGAGCTACTTCAGGTTTTACAAACTACCTTCAAACTGAAAGGTTCCTGTGCTCTGTTAAATAGTTCAGCTCTTTTTATGCTTTGACTGGTTTGTGTCCTTGACTGAAAGACTCATCCAGCTGTTTCACATTAGCATTAGTGACACATGCATGATTACAGGAGACTGACCAATCAGCACACTACAAGTACTCAGTGCTAAAGTGAAATCCAGGTCTTTTTAATTGAAATGGTAGTTCACCAATCTAAAGTGTCTTCCTTGACATGGATTATCTAGTCACTCTAGATAAGCGCTTAACGCACACTATCGATATTTCTGTCTCTCGCGACGCCGCTGATGACGTCATCATTTTTCTAAAGTGCGGTTCCGCAGGGGGTAAAAAAACTCGCTACTGAAGGCTAGATCTGTTCAATTCAGCGGGAAATCAGCGCCATCTATATCAGCCGAGCCTCGTTTTCGATCCAGTTTTTACCCGGTCCATTTCTGTCCATTTTCC
>JABFEA020000017.1:765422-779246 GCA_019775915.2 Cyphomyrus plagiostoma | reverse complement strand
TAAAAACAGCCAATATGGGAGTCTGGGCTTAGCATCAATATCCTCTGTCCAGATGGAAGTGATTTTTTATAAGACCTGATAATCCTTGTCTTTCCAGTACAATTTTTCCAGGGGTGTGATTGGAAAGTTGTGATGGTCCTGGAGACGGACCCCCTGCTGGAGACAGACCCCCTGCTGGAGACAGACCTCCTTCATTTTCTGTGAGTCAGGTGCAACCTGTCTGACTACTGTACACCCGGCTGTTTTTCTGAATGGGGGGAGCCACTCATTTTCGCCAGTATGGCGGATCATGTAAAGTCATCTACAGTATTTTAATACATCAGTGATGGTAAAAGCACCAGTGTTCCCTCCTGCAGTGGTCTATTCTTATTTACTGAAATTTTTCGAGAACGCACGACCCCATGGCTACTCCTGTGAAAATGTATTTTTAAAGATGGCCGTGACCTTCCCCCTGGTAAATAAATCATTTTCGTATGAGTGTGTTTTCTCCTGTGATGTCGCACTAAAGAACGTTTTAAAGCGAAAAGCGCGGCGTGACTTTGTACGTCTCCATTGGAGTCCATGGAGGGTTCGGGGGGGAAATGGAGAGAGTGAGAGAGAGAGGGAGCAGATTGATGAAAGGCTTTAAAATTCCCCGGGTATGCGATGCATCGCACCATATTATTGAAAACTCCCACTAGTCTCGGGGAGGAAAGATTGCCCTTGTTGGTGTGGAAGTGTATTTTCAGTAATGAGCCTTGTTTGTTTCTTTATCATGATAGATGAAACGTTTAGCTCTGTGGCACTTCCATGTTCTAAATAGCTGCTTATTCCGCCTTGATCAACCGAAGGGCGACTTGCCCGCCTGACCGACCCAAAGTGAGCAGTCAAAGGTGACTCCGCTGCGGTCCAAGGAGGGGAATGTTTTGTTACAGAGTTACAGTCGTTTCCTATTTTTCTATTTCGCTCCCCCCAGGCAAAATAAGTTGCTGTGCAGGCAGGTGTATGTGAATATTCATTAGTGGGGACATCAGCCCACGTTTGGTTCTTTCTCTTTTGCAGTCAGAATGTGTAGGTCCTTCTGGGGCTGGTTTGATGTTCTTGGGGACCCACTGAAAAACTCATTTTGAGCACCACCCCAGACTGTAATGCCTGTTGGTAGCCAGCAGGGGTCGCCAAACTTGGTGTCCCTATTTTAATGTGTGGTTTGAGTGGTGGTAAACACTGTCGATCGGGTCTTTCTAGACTCAAGGAGATTGAGAGGTGAAGCATGGCCCAGCACAGTTGTGCACAGCTAGGTGTGGACTGTGACCATGTGGACCATTTCGGCCATTCATGCCTGTAACACCGCTAGCTTGCGGGAACTTGCTGAGAACATGTGACCACGAAACTGACTTGCGTGAAATCAGCTGGTTGTGTGACCTCTACCATTTTTATAGAGCCATACCGGCTAAAATGAATGAAAAAGGAATCAGTTTTTCCATACTCTCTTACATTTGTCGATTTAAATTACCCATAATTCCATAAACACGTTGACTGAAGGCCGGACTGTCCTCTTTACTGCCTCTGACACACAGTAAAATATAAAAATAAAAGTTTCCCAACATAATTTTTTTGGCACTAGTAATTCCCAGGCCTTTTGAGCCCTTCACAGTCACCTCTCGCACAGCAGCATCCCGCACAGCCACCTCTCGCACAGCAGCGTCCCGCACAGCCACCTCTCGCACAGCAGTGTCCCGCACAGCCACGTCCTGCACAGCCACATCCCGCACAGCAGTGTCTTGCACAGCCACGTCCAGCACAGCATTGTCTCGCACAGCCACGTCCCGCACATCCGCGTCTCGCACAGCCACGTCCCGCACAGCAGTGTCTTGCACAGCCACGTCCCGCACAGCCATGTCTCGCACAGCCACGTCTCGCACAGCCATGTCCTGCACAGCCAAGTCCTGCACAGCAGTGTCTCGCACAGCAGTGTCCTGCACAGCCACATCCCACACAGCAGTGTCCCGCACAGCAGAGTCCTGCACAGCCACATCCCACACAGCAGTGTCCCGCACAGCAGCGTCCTGCACAGCCACATCCCGCACAGCAGTGTCCCGCACAGCAGAGTCCTGCACAGCCACATCCCGCACAGCAGTGTCCCGCCTAGCAGCGTCCCGCACAGCCACGTCCCGCACAGCCACGCGGCAGGGCAGCGTGAGAGCAGCTTTAAGTGGCCGCCACCAACCGGGGGCGATGTTGGAATGCAGCTGCCCGTGTCACTTCCTACACTTAACCTCCACCCCCTCCCAGCCGCGAAGCCACTTTTCCCAGGCCCTTGCCCCCCCACCCTTTTTAATGGCTGTTCCCGCTCCGGTTTAATGGCTCTCCGGTTTTGACGAGTGCTCCTTCTTTCCCACCACTTTCTGGCAGTTCGCAGTTTGCTCGCTGTGTCCCTGATACAGACACGCTCAGGACTGCCCAGCCCACATGCATCTGTTATGCCCCCCGCCATCCGCCACCTAAAAGCAGCAGTTTTTAAACTTTACACCCCCCTTGGGAACCTAGCAGAGCTGACAGCACAGAGATTCAGAATGTTCTAGACCTGGGCATGTTTTGTACCCAGATGATAGCACACATATCTGGAATGTTCTAAACCTAGGGGTGTTTTGTACTGGGATGACAGCAGACAGTTCCAGAATGTTCTAAAGCTGGGGGTGTTTTGTATCTGGATAACAGCACACAGACATGGAACATTCTACAGACACCATCGGGTGGAGGCCATTCCTGGTTGGCTTCATTGTGGCCTGGGTACTCCTTCACCAGGCTTGCCAAACCGGGTCTGGCACTCAGCGAGAGGAGTCTGCCAGGCTGGCAGTGCCACAGTCTGGGTCTTGGTGGAGACTCTGGCCTCCCCGCCCAGGGGGAGCCAACAGGCCCCCGCCAGCCGCTGCCAGCCAATGAAGGTGAAACTGGGTATGGACTACCCCCCACCCCAGGAGACGGCTGGCGTTTGTAGGCTTGGCAGAGAGGTGGGCCCGGTGTTCTGGGATTCCCTGCATTTTAACGAGTCATTAATCTAACATGAAAGCTTCCCCCCCTACCCCGGGCCCCCTTGGCGCCCCCCTATTCCAGGGGCCTCTCTTAGAGCAAACCATTGAATTTGGCAACGGGGGTGGTTGGGGGGGGTGACCTCTAACATATGACCGCCACTCCAAGGTCTGGCGCCTGTCATCCTAGCCATACGCGGGCCTCTATGTTCTGAGAAAGCGGCCGAAGACCTGGAACCAGATGGTTGTGGGTTTGAGTCCCAGGTGAGACTGCAGCTGTGTTATTTTCCCCAGCTGTTTTCAGTATGGTCCAGCTGTATAAATGCATGACAAACCATACACTATAAAACAAGCCCGCATTTCACTGTTTGCTAAAATCATTATGATTTTAATGCTTTTTGACACAATTTCATTTTAATAGACTATGTTGCAAAGCCATAATTGCAATGTTTTGTTTCGAGCATGTAAGCTAACCTGCTTGATCAGTCCAGTATGGTCCATAACCTGCAAAAAATTAACCAACCTGCATGAAATGCTTGGATTTACAATTTGAGGCTTAAACAAAATGCAGCATAATGAATTTTAAAAGCTCCTTGTGGAAATCTGTTGAAGCATTACCTACTTATAAAGCTATTTGTTTTGGTATACCCGATCTGATATGCCCCAGTAGAAAAAGGTTCCTATGCACAGACATCAAACTGATTCAATTAAATCAAGGATTGTTATTAAAAAATAGAACTAAATACTGCGGGTGACTTGAAGTTAACAGAATGTGCATTAGAATTACTGCGCAGAGCAATCGAATTACACAGGGTGGTACAGAGGTTAACACAACTAATCCAGTATGTTATCATGACTATATATTTCTGACTTAACAGTCTTCTCTAGATTTTCAATCCTAGGCCAAGAACAACAGAACATGAGCTCGGGCACGATGTCAGACGCTCGATTCGCTTAGAGTTCCACCTTCGTACTCATCTCTTCCTAGATTTCCGTCCTCGTCATTTAAAGTTTAAATGTTTTTTGGCCACAGATTGTTTTAATTTTGCCTGAACCTCCCTCCATGCAGGCCCAAAACAAATATTCTGGATCAGGATACAGAGATTCCCATAATGCCGTGTGATGGGGAGGGAAGCCGATTCGGCCGCTGCAGGTGAGATCAGCACCCTGGAGAGCGCCGGCACGCTGCCTCCTATTGATCACAGCAGCATTAATGTCATGGGTGATTCTGCCAATCGATTGGCTGACAGAACGCTTCCTTCTTAAGATCCCAAGCGAAGGTGCCGAGTTTACGTTTGTGGCCGTCGTCATGGCGAGTGGTCCTTAAGGCGTCGGGTGTCTTTAACACGCAGTGATTTACACGCTGGCTCACATGGTGCTGGGCTGCCAGACTGACTCCCCTTCTCCTACACAGAGCTTGCTTGAGGCTGTGTTAAGGCTGTTAAAAATGAGAAAAGATTATGATTTACAGGGTAAAGACAATGTTTTCTGGTCATTTAGTTTTATTTAAGTGCTTTGGTTCCTGCTTTCTCAAAACACAGCATTTCCACCCATGTGTACTCTCTGCATGACCCTGCATCTGCCACCTCACTGGGAGGGGGACCATGCCCTGTCCTCCTACCCACAGTGCTACAGCCCTATCTGAGCACCCCCAGTGCTACAGCTCTGTCTGAGTACCTCAGTGCTACAACCCTATCTGAGCAGCCCTAGTGCTTCAGCTCTGTCTGAGTATCTCAGTGCTGTCTGAATACCCCCCACAGATCATAATGGATTCAGTTTGAGTAAAACACTAATGGACGCTGACTTCTCCTCAAGCTGCTTTCTGGATCATTCTAACCCGCTACCACTGGGTTGGTCTTCTGCTGCCTGTAACTCCAGCTTCCCGCCCCAGCTGTAGCCGCTTCTCATGTCACGCCTGACGTTCGCTGCCCTAATCCGCCGCCAGGTTGGACTACCTTCCCATCGTTGCTCCATGTCCAGACAGTACAGTGTTGCATTTTGCTGAAGCTTTGGGGAATATAGACTCACAGGTTTGTTTCCTTTAACAGGGAAGTCCAGATAAATGTGGCCGTTTGCGTCTGCGGACATATTGGTGCCGAGTAAAGGAACCGCCAGTGACTTTCATAACAAAAGCGTGTTTTCTGTTACGCCCATTTTTAATGTAAACTTGCAGTGCTCTCTTGGGACTTTAATAAATACTTTTAGGACAAATCATTTTTTGGAAGGACTGCTTCGCTGAAACACCCCATAATCAAGAAACACGAAGCGACTATAAAACGAAAACGAATTTTATCAATCCTGTTAATCTACACACAAAACAATACACTGCAGCTGGCTACCAACCATTTAAGAAATCAGGCTTCCAAGCATCACAACTGGGGTGAACCAGTCGATCTACCTTCCTACCCTCACCTTTGGTCATGAGCTCTGGGTAGTGACCAAAAGAATGACATCCCGGATATAAGCAGCAGAAGTTTCCTCCGTGGGGTCTCTGGGCTTAGCCTTAAAGATGGGATGGGGGGTTTGGACATTTAGGAGGGGTTTTAAGTAGAGCTGCTGCCCCTCCGCATCTCCTGTGACACTGGAGAGGCAGCCAGTCTGCGTTTTGAAGCCAGGTGATCACAGTCTTTATAAACAGGGAACTCAAGTGTGAGGTATGGAACAGAGTGAAAACATGGACTGGATTCTGACACCTGGAGCCTGCAATGAGAGTAAGCCAATAAAGAGATTCAGCCCAACAGCACCCCCCCCCCCCCAACTCATAATGCTGAGAGCGGTGGGGGAAACATCTGACATTACGTAACTCGTATGTTCTGTAACAACATTGTCACTTCCTCCGCAATGACTAATGGCTCCCATGTAGTGAGGGACTCCTGAGGATGTGGGGGGGGGGCCCACGGGTCTCGTAAAGCAGCCCCCCCCTTCCGTAAAGATTCACGGAGTAGGGATCATAAATAACATGCAGATCCTTGCGATGGCGCTTGGTGTGGGCGCTTGTGCAAGAGGCTGACATCATCTGGAAGGCATCTGACAGGAGCGGCCAGCGTGTCAGTCTGTACGGGGGACTCCCTTCGCCGAACCCCCGTCCAACACCCGTCCGGGCCAATGGAAGGGTTTGCTTTCAGCTCCTGGCGCCCCCTAATGGCCTGTGAGGGATGGAGGAGGCGGCATCCTGACAAAAGGCCAGGTGCCGCTTTGCACGGGGTAAGCGAGGTCACTGCGTCACGCTGTACCCTCTGCCAGTACCTTCCAGAACCTCACGAGGGCAGGGCAGCCCCCACCTTTGGGCCGAAAGGTGTCCCATTTGGACGAGCTACTCCTCTGTTTTTGGCCCGTTCCCGTCCGAGCAGATGTGCTTAATAAAAACGTTCCCTTCATCCCTGAAAGCCGATCCCTCTCGGAGTTTGGAAGGTCCAGTTGCTCAGGTGCGTTTCACACGATTTCACCGCCGGAAAAAAAAGCACGAAATGCGATTTGCATTGCCCACGTCGACACAATATTTACATCATTAACAATTTAGGCAAAAAAAAAAAATGCCTCTTTGCTCCTATTTTGTTCACTACATGCATATTTAAATGCTGTACCGCCTAAATAAATGCATCTGTTTCTACCAAAAGTCTTTCCCCTGGGGGATTTGGGAAAGCGTTGATGTGAACTGGCAGATTAATTTTTCTTTATTGCTTGGAGCAAATGCAATGTAAGACAAATAATAAAATGGCTACTAATGTATTTCACAGCATTGTGCTCTTTCTGCCAGTAAGACTAAGAAGACACATATTGCCTGTCCAAGGAAAAATATATTATTCCAGAGACATTACTTACAATGAGTGACTTTTTTTCCCTGTTTTCGGCCTTGTGTTTTCATACACACTGTGTTGTCATCGGATGATTGACGTAATCTTGTCGGCAGACGTATTACCATGTCCTGATCACCTGCCAAACACCTGTAGCACTCGGGGACTTGTTAGCTTTCTGGGAAAGCGATTTGAGTTTCTGTTGCTAGTTTTGTTCACTGGCCAGTGGGAGGCGCTGTTGTGGTTACAGATGTGTTGGGGATGGGGGGTCAGTAGGGTGGGTGTGTTGTAGAGGGTGCCTTGGCAGATGTTAAAGGTTGGTAAGTCAGCGTAGTCGTCAACAAACCTTGCACTGATCGGAAGACACGGGGCTGTTGACTCTGAAGAAATTGCCAATCAGAAATTCAAGCCGTATAATTACATGGCTAAATTAACCCCTAATTTTCTTCTAACTGAGCAAAGCTGACTAGTACTTATCTAGTGCAAAATGATGATGTGAGAAGCAGATAAGATCCACTCACCAACCTTGATCTCACCTTATGGCACCAAATGCTGAAGTCATTATTAATAATTATTATATTGTTAGAATAATATTCGAATAGGCGAAGTGGCACCTACAAATTACCCGCAGTGTGCGATGATTTGTGTGACCTGCGATGGTGTGGCATCCAGTCTAGGCTGCCCCCCCTGACTGGTGTCCTGAGCATCCCGGGGGGGTCCAAGCCCTCTGCAGCTTCATACCAGAGGAACGTCACGGAAGGTGATAGATGGTGGGATTCAAAGTACATTGTTATATTCTTTTAGAGTTTGTATGTTTCTTTATGCATGAAATATTAATCTTCTGACCTCTCCAGCTTTCCTCTCCACAGGAGGTGTTGAATGATGCCCTGTCACAGTGTCCATACCATAACCCTAACAGACGTGCGATTTTGACTGCTGACGCAATAAGGACCCCTTTCAAGATACAGCAAACGAGAAAAACAAGAAAAAATCAAATAAAAACAAACTAACTCCTAACCTTAAAGCTTAAGGGATTTAAATAAGTGAACAGAATCACTCTGGAGGTACCTGAGTGCGCCCTCTGTGTTCAGCAGGCCTCAGCACCGTCTGTTGAAGGAGCCAAAAGAGCTTTGCATGTCTGCAGTGGGTTTCCAAGGCTGAACACAGGTTGTGGGGGTGGTTGGGGGCTCCTTTTGCACAACTGGTTTGTTCACCGAGCTCCCTGGCGGGTCGGACCCGGCCAAAGCAACAATGTACGAAACGAGCGAGCGGCTATTTTAGCGGCACGTCCTGAGCAAGACGGTGATGCGCGGTGACAGCAGCTGCTAATCGCGGTAAATTAATTTACCTCAGGCTGCGTGTTCAGAGCTGCGTGCCGCTCCCTGTGAATAAGTGATGATCGGCAAGGCCCGGACCAGCTTCGACTTTTTGAATCATTTAATGGCGCAATCTGCTAATTAGCCGAGAGAAAGGCGGCTTTCAGCCGCAATTAAGACGGGCCTCCGTCAGCCGGGGGAGTGGGGGCCACAGGAGCCTTCATTTATTCATCCACTAAGCAGATGCTGGGTGCAGGGGGGAGGGGGGTATGCTCGGATGGAGGGATTGCAGAGGGATGTGGAGGAACGCAGTGCGGGACTTGGGGCACGGTGGGAGGAGCGGGGGGGGGTCGTCAGGGAGTTTGTGTAAGCTTCTTCACAAAGTCAAATTTCTGTTAGATTGATTAATAAATAATCTATCCATCTATTTATTTATTTATCTATCAGGAGGCTTTGGAATTTTTCATGCTCCCCCCACCCCACCCCCAGCGAATAAGTGGAACAAAGTGGTGGGAAAACAAAAGGAGGACTGAGTGTGTCAATGGGGGGGGGGGAGGCAGCGGAGGCAAGTCTGTTGATGAGCCTCCTCCTGTCACCATTGAGAGAGATGGAGGGGATGGGTCAGAGGCGCAGAGGATGAGATTGAAGTGGCCAGCAGGGGTCACCATACTCTCTCACCCCACCCCCCATACCAGAGCACCTGCGCTTTGTGTTCTCACACCTGGCCCTGATGATCCGGCATTATCCGCCGCGAAGTTCCAAAGCCTGCTTCACAATGCCAGAATGGGCCGGACCTCTTGTATCTAGAGTTTTGAGTTTGGATCTGCACCACAACCAGAACTCCGAGCTCTTCTTTTGACACTGCCCAGCGGCTGGGGTGCTTAGATATAACCTGGCGCCATGACCCCGCTGCATGCGCGGGCCTGCCGATCGCACTCCCCCCACACAGAGCCCCAGCCTGGCATCCCGCCGCCACGGGGGCTCGCTAACCCCGGGTTTCCTGATGCCGCGTTGACAGCTCGCCCCCTCCGTTCGCTTGGCACGGCCTGTGCGACGCCGCCACATTGCCGCTTCCAAAAATGTGCAAAACACCTCCAGCTGGAAGTCGCTGAGTTCCCCACATGTGGTCGTGTTGGCTCCGAACAGCAGGCCTGAGACGTAGCCCACTTATTCATACCTGACAGGAGGACGGCCAAAAAGAGACCTGCATATTTTAAGCAACGGTCATAGACGTATGAAGGACTTAAACTTCAACATGATGTATTGCCGATAACCAGCACACATTTCACCATATATCGAAAAATATTTTCCCTGGCCTGTTTATTCTAAGAGTGGTAATCTCTTTGTAGGAGCCGTTTTTAAGCCCTGTTTGTTTAGAAATATTCTTCTTCAGTTCTGACAAATTGACTACTCAAGCCAGCAAACGTGACAGATTTGCTTAGAACAGGAGGGCCAGCGCTGTCTTCTTTTTTTGGAGATCTTCTTCTGTTTTTCACTTTCACTTCACATCTCTTCTTCTCCCTCGTCCAGCAGAAAGTTTAGCTCGACATGAACATGTCCTCAGGTGAAGGCCGCGCCAAAGATATATGAGCAGCCCCTAATGCAGAAGAATGGCCGCCCCCTCAATGTTTTTTTGAAAATGAATTTGCTCCACCTGTCTGGCAGACAGCAGGAGTATGGTTTATTTACAGCTGGTGTGATCGTTATTTTCCGACGCATCTTGTGAGAACTGGAAGGTTACAGTAGACTTCTCTGCAACGATGCGACTATAGGCTGGGTTCCCTCTTGGCCTCTTCGGTGCGACTGACAGACAGGCTGAGAGTCAGCCAGCAGTCTTAGCAACTGAACCAGAATCTAAAAGATCCCAGGAAGCTCCTGAGAGTGTAGGACCAGTGAAGACAACCGTCCTATAAACATACTCTCAGTGTGCCATATAAGCATGAATATTTGATTACGAGATTAACTACAGGATGCGCATTGTATATATTGCTCATTAGAAATCTTCATGCTAGGGGTTGCCCAGTAATTATCCAAATCAAGTATGGGGTTCACAAAAAAGGACTGCATACAAGTGACACAAAAGATTAGAAGAAAGTGAAGCTGATAAATGTCAAGTTGCCAACTCTGGCCAAGTATTCAGAGCATTATGCATTTTTAAACCTGAAACACAGCACCAGACCTAGAATTAGGGCGTAGAACATGACGTCAGCCTGTGCGGCTGGGCTCTTGGCAGTGAGATATACACAGAACACCTGACCCGTGGTGGGAGATCCTTCCAGGAGAAGTGAGAGTTCTTGCTCTCCATGGCCCATTGCAGATGCTTCCAGAAGCTTTTCCTGACTCTTCAGAAAATGAAAAAATAAATAAAGTCTCAGAGTGTGGATTAGCTCTCGCAGGCCAGTCTGTGTGTTGGGTGCAGCCCTAACCAAGTCCCCCCCTCCAACCATCTAAAAAGCTGTAACCGAAGTAGATGTGCCCTGAATCCCAAGGGGACCTCATGCTTGAGAAGCGTGTTGTCGCTAAGTCAAGGTGGAGGCTTTGGAGGGCGGTTCTTTTTTTGAAGATTTGTTTGCAGCTTGTTTTCTCATGACACAAGCGAAGGGGTCCCAGCACTCTGAAAACCGACAGAGACAAAATGTAATGAAGCGTTCGGCTACTTGTACAGATGGGCAACTGCACCTACATATAAACTGCCCAATAAACTACAAAACAAACTAAACTAGTGGATCTGTGTTCCTGAGACCTGGTCTGACTACACAACAACTCATTAGAATGACATGGAGAAGCAGAAAATTATCATTGCATGTTTTTTGGGATCCTTCTCCAGGCCCAAGCGATTTATTCAAGGTCATGCACTGGAATCATGTTCCCGTCGTTTATTTTATAATTCTATGACTTCTGGACTGTAAAATTGCATCTATTTGCAAATAACAAAGGGTATTAAGATAGAGATCATGAAGATTTATTAGGAAGAGCTGCTTCGACCAGGGCTGTTGAAGGAAACTTTATTTACAGAAGGTTATTAGTCAATCACTCCTGAATTGCGGATCCTTGAAGCGGCCCACTTGATTTTGGCTTTGCCGGCTCATTCTCATTTCTACCAGTGATAAAGTCTCTCCTTTGATCTGAAAGTCTTTGCTGCCTCATTGACTGTAATGAGATCTAGAGAATTCATAAAGACTGCTGGGATTTGACAGGGAGCCGGAGCACGGAGCTGGGAATCGGCAGGATTTCAAGAAGCAAACAAAATAAAAAAAAATAAAAATCTCAGATGCCTTGGCATCACTTTGACTCCCCTCCTCCTCATTGCCCAAAACCCTGACATTAATTTCCCCAGTGCAGGAAATTCCACAGTAGAGGGCAGCCATGGGTGGACCTGCTGGCACCCAGAGCTTTAGATGCTTCTCCTTTCGGTCCGGATTGGCTGAGCTCGGAAGAGAGCGGCCGCCTGTATCTCCTTGCAACTTGACTGCAGGCCAGCCTGCCAATCATTTGACTGTTTTCAGTATTCAAATGAGGGCCGCTGTCTAATTAAAAACACGCCGCGAGATCCTCTTTAACAGCATGTGTGGGTCAAGAGCAGGGGAGCAGGAAGCTTGGAGCTCCTCTCTCAGCACATATTGTTACTTAGGCTTCATATAACTGATGTATCTTTAGCTCAAGTCAATGATAATGGCATTAAATAGAGGAAAATCCAGAAAAGTGTAGACAGGATAAACCCAGAATTGAACTGGTCAGTCTGTCTACACCAAAACTTAAGAATTACTTTAACAGAAAGCTTTGTTTTTGTCCATTTGACTTCAGAATATTAATTGACATAGCTATAGAACTGCTTATCAATAAAGAATTCGAACAATTAATTGAGGCTGTTGACTGAGTCTTCTTGACAAACTCTTGGGGTGTTCTGGTCAACTTCTGCAGTCTAAAACCAGGCAGTTACCTGAACTGGCACCTGACAGTAATGTGTGAGTATGGCAGATAATCATCCGTGTTCTGCACTACTTGAGACCATTTTAGTGCCCGGAAGATCGATGGAGAATGTGTTCTATACTTGGCATCTTAAAATAATATTTTCTGAATCAGAATTCATCTGCTTCCTATTCTCTCTCTTCTGGCCTTTCTTAGTCTGAAGTTAACACCGGTGGTGGATCACTATTTTGATTCAGTGCCAGACCATCTATTTGGTTTCAAAACAGCAAGTCAACAAGGCTGGGGACATCATTACAGACCTCCTTATCAGTCCCGGACCCCCCCAACCCCCTCCACCACCGGCTCCCAGCCCGCGAGTCCTCAGTCGAGACCCCTGCAGGAACTCTGAGGCCGGCAGGATGACAAACAAACCCAAAGTCGCAAATGAGGGCGCACCGCCGAACACTTTCCAAGGACTCAAATCTCATGCCAGCACATCCAATTAATTATTAATGAGCATATAAATAATCTTCATGGTCCATTCCGACCTGCGGTCTCCCGCTTGGTTATTTTCATTGTTTTTGTTTTTTTGCCTTGCATCACTATCCCATTTGAGTGGCGCTCGCCTGCCTTTGGGGGTAGGGGGCAAGTTGAGCTGGAATCCAATCAGTATCTGTTTTCATGCTTTCCTGCGTGAAACGCCTCAGCTAGCATCCGAAGGCCTCTGTGACCTTGGGTTTGGCCGCCCCCTGTTGGCCGGCGCGCTATACGGCTCTATTTCCCCCCTTCAGTGTATGTACTTGAGCGCCTGGCTTGACACCGCTCAGCCACAACCTCGAGGTAAATGCAGAAGTCACATTGCCAACCAGTAACGTGTTTGTTTGTGATTGTGATGTCTCTGCTATTTTAATTTAATTTAAATTGATCAAATCCAGCTATTTAAAATTCTGAGTCTGGAACTGAGGTGGTATATCCTGCAGAGGTTTTGTAGCTTTCTTCTGTAGCTGTCCTGCGAGTCTGGCGACAAATATTAGCTTTGCTACTTTTAGCATCCTTTGCCTAATAAAAATCAGTTGCTTTTTTTTAGCAGAAAAGGTATTTGAAGATGCTAGTTCAGCCCCAATAGCCAGTGTTAATAATCGACATGTTTTCTGCTGCTATTGCCGCTAACATTAGCACGGCCGCTATTGGCAGATAGCTGCCTGACCATCTGTGTTTCTCAGTCTTCTACCTTCTCGGCGTCAGCGTTGGAAATGGAGTCGTCCCGTAGACAGGGGGAGGGAGGCCATCCTCTGCCACCGACATTCATCTTTAATGTTGGGACGGCCAGGCGAACAATGGCGGGTCCCCTCGGAGGTGGCCCCGCTCGCTAATAATTAGCCGGGGGGGTCATCATTTTTTAATAACGCTCCCGAGCGCGAGCGGGCCCGGCCTCATTTGCATAGCGGGGGGATAACATGGAGATGTAGCCTCCTACAAGCGTGGGTCAGGCCAGAACCAGAGTCGTTTCAAAGGTAATTAGGCACATTCCCCATCGCACCTCGTGAAATATTAAAGAGCGCGAGGCTGCGGAGGGAGCCGGGCTCCAGGTATGCAAATGGGAGGCGCGCGATTGGCCAGGGCCAACGGCACCCCCACACCGGCACCGGCACCACAGCCCAGGTGTGCTTCTTAGATGAGCCTTTCGGGTTTGCAGGGAGTGGTTGTTTATTTGGAGGGAGGTGAGACTTTCTGGGGTGGGGTGTGTGGGGAGGGGGGTGCAGCAAAATACTGCATTATAGAAGAGCGTTGCGGGGG
>JABFEA020000017.1:751692-762098 GCA_019775915.2 Cyphomyrus plagiostoma | reverse complement strand
CAGTGGTCATGCCTGTTTCAAATTTTTCGGCCCTTTGAATGGTTTTGGGGGCCTGTTATGGGCCGTTTACCCCCCCCCCCCCCCCCCGGCCTTGGGGCCACCAAGTAAATAAACCACAGACTGGCATGTCCTCAGAGTCTGAGACATCTGGTGACAGGAACGTATGCCAGTGCCAACACAGGCGTGCGGGACGGCAGGTGCCACCCTCGATCACACAAACAGAGCTATGACAAGACAGAACAGTTCCCATTAAGACCCTAAAGAGCTACTAGGTGTCTTCATGAAACCTTCATCTTCTCGTTTGTTCTCCACCCATCACAACGCCCCCACCCCCCACCCCATCGCTGGACGACAAATCTACTGAGAACATGATTTTTTAATGCCACTCTCTGCTCCCGTGGTGACGCCTCTGGTACAAATTGAAATTGCGTATTCTGTCCTGCTGTCGCCTCGTGCTCCTGGAACGAGCCTCGGTGCAGATCGGGGGATAGTCCCGGAAATGCTGGTGTTTTAGGCTGCCACTCGAACCTGTGCGCTCATCCCAGATTCCTAAACACCCTGGGCCAGGAATTCACCCACGAGAACAGGGCAGTATGGCGCTAAACTTGAAGCTGGACTTTCTGAGCCAACAAATATCCCTTGTTTTCAGTAAATATTTCTTGTTAACTGAATATATTCCATTATGCCCTCTTCATATAGAGGTGAGAGTAAAGCACAGGGGCCATGCAGAGGCCCCTGGAACAATTTTTCTGAAGGTTTGGACCCATAGAGTCGTGGCTATTCTGTCAAGCATGGGATTTGAACTAGTGACATTCTGATCACAGGCACAGAGGTCCAATCCTTTGCATCACCAATAAAAGAAAGACACACAACACCAGGAAAGAACAGCCATGAGAAAAACTCACGAGATGCCATGTTAGAGTCTTTTTCAAGTACCACCTACATTTATTAATATGCTACAGGCCTAAGATATTCCGTTAATGGTGCAAAGGTCTATGCATCATGAGTTTTATGGATGTTACATCATGGCTGTATGGATAAATTACTATCACATTTTGTTATTGTCCTATGTTGGCGATGTATTTTGAATTCCTTCATTTTTCCAATAAGTCCAGGATGAAGGTGAGCCGGGATGCTATCCCAGGATGCAATGGGCATGAGGCAGGACGCCGTAAGGAAATACTTATCTGTTACGGGTATGCCCTCATGCACATGGCCTGAACATCCGTGCCTAGTCTAATGGAAGATGATGGGATAGATGAAGAAAAAATTCAGATACAGCTGGGGGGCGGGTGGCCCCTACAGCAGCTTTGACGGTCACTTAGTTACAGGCCACGCCCCTTCTTCAGGAAAGGCCCCTCCAGTAAACAGTGATGGTGTACATACACAGAGCTGCGTGAGTCCGTCACTCCGGAGCACAGCGGTGATGCCGATGTGTCGCTTAGCCTGGCGCTGACGCGCAGTCCTGTCACCGCTAACGCCCCCTGCAGGATTTCATTAGTGTGTGCGGCCCGCCTGTAAATAAAGCCTCCCGAAAAGCTACGATCTCTCGTCTTGACCTTAACAGAAGGACTTATTAAAGCAGCTAATTATGACAGATTTGACGAACGAGCTGGCGAGAGGCGAGCAAGTGGCGTCATACCTGCTGTGCTGCATTGGCACAGGCCTTCCTGTATCTCCCCCTGTCAGCTGACAGAAGGTACTGCACCTCGTGGCATTTTATATGTATAAGGCCGTGCTGTAGATAAACTGCAGTTAATTATAGCATACAAAATAACATATATATAATAAACAAATTATTCTGTAATCATAATGACAAGGAATTATTATTATTATTGCATAATAATAATTTCTATGTAATGACAATATATAATTATATGATACCATAATTAATTAAATAATGATACATATTACTATTATTATTGTTGTTGCTATAATTATTCTTATTACATGTGATACTGTTACAACTACTACTACTACTACTAATAATAATAATAATAATAATAATAATTGATAACAATATCAACAATAGTACTATGACTAATAATAATAACAATTATAATAATGTTTTCACATATACTGAAGGCCTATAATTAATCTCCTCAATCTGTGTATTATCCACTTATTGATACAAGCCCCCCCTCCCATAGAAGACATCTTGGAAGGGTTGAGGGTGGTTTACAAAGATCATTTTCCTGCCTTACGTTAGTCGCTATGCGGCCGGGGTGCGACATTAATCTGCACCTCACACTGATCCCCCACCACCTCCAATGCTCCCTTTCTTTTTTCATTTCCATGTTATTCCTCTTGCCCTCCTCCTTTATTTCCCTTTGGCTGCTGCCGTTCACTCCTCAAAGCCCGGGAGCATTATCAAAACATTACGGCACACAGCATGTGTTTGATTAAAAAAGTGTAAAGTTACAAATTAGTTAATAAAATCATTTAGGCCGATCGGCGCAAATGGTGATAAATGTGTTCCATATGTTCCCAATAAAAAAGCCAAGTGCCATGTGCCTGTCCCCTCTGTCTCCGTCATAAACAAATAAATTAAAACAATTACCGCCGTGTGCGCCTCTGTCTTTAATGAGAGCTCGCCACTGTGAAATATGTGACAGCCGTGATTCCGCGCCAACGCCGGCCGGCCCTCCGTGAAGCCGCGCTCTGCCCGTCCAGATGCCAGTGTCTTCCCCCCGCTCAAGGTGCTTTGCAGTTTAATGCCCCCCCCAGTCCCTTGCCAGCTGAACCAGCCTTATTACTTTGTGATGCGCTGCCCTGGTATCGCCGTCTTTAATGCGCTATTTCTTGTTCGGACACCGAAGCCCAAAGAGAAACTTCTCGCCCTCCCTCCGAGTGGGCAGGTGAGACATGTTCAAGCTTTGGGTCAATATTTCATGGGATCGATGTTTCACAGTTTGGTGGGGAAAGGGGGTCATTTTTTAAATCCAGAATGAAACTGTGGCCTTTTCCGTCAGAGTGACGAAAGCCCTTGTCTCTCTGACCACTCAGCCTTCCATTCTCCTGCTAACTCCCTCCCTCATCTGCTCTCAGGTCCATGCAACAAGCAGACATGTTTCCTAACACGCAGGGGTGCGCAGTGACTGAACGCATGCCACGGAGCACGGTGGCGGTCTGCCGGGTCCTTAATATGTCTTGGCTTTTAGCGACAGTTTTGATTAGTGGTCTCAGTGAGTGGCACCAGTTAGCTCTTTTAATAATAAAGGTGGTCGGTATGTTTACTTCCTCCTGTCGACGTGACGACGCATGGTAATCTGACGGGAGGAGTCAGGCAGACGCGGACAGCGCCCTGCGGTGGTAGGCCCCGGTGGGCCGCTGAGTCAGCTTTTGCCGGCCATTAGCGGCACGCTCCGATGGCTAGCCGCTCCCGGCGCGCTGGGTTGCCATGACGCCGTCGCCGTGGCCCCCTGTGTCGTGAGGGCCTCGGCCCTGGCACCATGGTCATTACTCTTCATCTAAAGAGGATGACACGGGCAAGCGCCGGGGCCCCCTGTAGCCCCGAGAGAAGCTGGCAGCCGTTAAATCGAGGGGGGGGGGGGGTGGCAATTGCCGCTGGGTCCGGGTACCCGGGCCGCTCACACAGCTGCCTGTCACACAGAGAGGGGTGCTTAAGCCCCCCCCACCATTCCAAAACCGTGTTATTAGAAGGCCGACTGGTTTCATTTTTCACTTCCGATCTCAGCCTAATGTTTTTAATCACGTCCCCAGAGAATTTGGGGAGGGGTGACTCTCTCCCGCTTTCGGCTGACAGGGACAATGCTGGAGACATAATCATCCAGGCCTGGCAGTTGGGAGTGCTGGTCTGGCACACGCCAAATCCTATTGGCTGCTTTGCATGTCAATCATTCCATTTAAACGGACTGCAAGAGGTGTATAGTGACAGGAGTGGGGCCTGTCATTATTCAGAGCTGATCCTGTTTACTCACAGCCAGACGGTAAGTAATAGTCAGTAATAACTTAGCTAGTGAGATTAAACTCAGGCTGCCTGGGAAATAAATGGAATGTTTCTTGTCTAAAACCCCTGTGGACAGGGCTGTAACTGTCCGTCCAAATATCTCAGAATAATGGCCACAATTCATAAAAGTTACGGTGAGTTTTTAGTGCCTCAATGGGAGATTTCTTAAATATTTAGCCGAGGTGGAGAACGTCCTTTGCATTTGCACCCCACCCCTGTGCCGTAGATACGTTTAGGTCACATGGTGCTGTCAAGACTTCTAGGGGGGGTGGATGTGTGTGCTAATGGCCTCCAGGTAATGGCCCTCAAAATTGGGTCTGGGAGCCTGCTGCAGGCGAATAGGTGCTGATCTCTAAGCCACTGACCTTCACAGCCACCCGGAGCCCTGCCAAAAAACCAGAGGACAACCTTGGTGTGAGAGAGGCTGCCATGTGGGCCCACGGATAAAATCGCGGGCAAAACAGATGCGGGGAAATGAGGCTTCTAATTGGAGCCTTTATTAAAATCAGAACAGGAGAGGGAAAAGAGAAAAGAGAGCGCTTCTCCTCAGGTGCTTGTCTGGAGGAGGTAGGATCCTGCACCCAGGCTGCCGCCTCTGATCTCCGCCATGTCTCGGTGTCGGCAGGAAACGAGGGGCTAATCTCACACTAATCCTGGGCCTGTGAAGTCCTCTGTAGTGCGTAAAGCCTGGTGTCGGTACGCTCCTGGGGCTTGACGCACTTCGTTTGCGGGGCATTAGCATCTGAAGATCTTCGCTCGCTGCTCCCGGGCTCCAGGTGTGGACAGAGAGAGGAAACACGGTGAGTTACTTTTTCAACTTTGAGGGCCAAAAGATTTCAACTTCGCTGCTTCCTCCAACTTTCATGCAGGAAAAATGATGCATGAACTTTGTATTCATGAAGTTCCCGGGGCCATTGATTATAAAAGCCCCTTAAACCACATTTAAATAGACATGCAGCTAAACTAATAGAAAAAAAAAGCCACTTTGGATCTAGCCATGTGGAAAACCGGCAATCCATGTTATTTCATAGACACCGACATATCCATAGAATGTTCTGGACATACTAAGGATTACGAATCATGTTGAAAGGTATACCATAGGTGTAAAATGCAGCCAAATGAACAAGCTTTCACTCACTTTTCACCAAGATGTAAAATTAAATTCAGATCAAACAGTATCCGTTCGGAGAGCCTCATCTCATTTAAAACAGTACGTTAACAAAAACCTGCTGTCACCTTTAAAAATAATTGTAAAAAATTAGTGGTTGAAAGACACAAACAATTAATGCCGAAAATCTTAATTTAAATGATCGTAAACAAAACAAATTCATCACTAGCCGAGTTCTCATGTTTTGGGGGAAAGTAGTGTGTTTCTGGGGGCTGGGGGTCCCTGTCCCTGCCACAGTACCCTAACTGTTAAAACAAAAGAGGGGGGGGGGGCAAGTTGCTCTTGTCTTTCCAGTTTAGGGACTCCAGATGGGAAGTCATTTTTTATTCGTCTTGAGACGGCACTTCACATCTGCTGGCCCAGATGTCTAATGAATACGGAAGCAGAGGCACGCTGTCGCTTCATTAATACCGGCGGCGCCGGGGGACGAGGCTGGCCCGCGTGCGCCATCCGCCGGCGCCGCCCGGCCCAGCGGCCCGCAGATTGGTGTGGCGCCGGAGCAGAACCGACGGCTGCTCCTGAGCTCCTCTGGGTCCGGCAGGCAGCAGCTGGCGCCTCGCAGGAACAAAGCTGTGCCGCTTAGCCGAGCGTGCCTCTGGCCCGTGTCCTCGTTTAAGGTCTTTATTGGTATTAATTGATACAATCAGAGCGACTTTTACCCATCTTCCCAAAGCCGGGCAGAGAGAGCTATCGCCCGCGGGTGCTGGTCAGGGCACCGGGGACGGCGGGCCAGGATCCCATCGTCCGTCGGTAGCCGATCCGCTTCCTCCGTCACGCCTGCGGCGTGAGTCTCTGCCTGTGACTTGCCGTTCTTCTTTGAGAACTTTTCTTCATTAGCTTGGCAGGTGTGCCTGAACGTACATCCTAAAATGCGCCTTTTCTGGCGCATCGCGCCACCCGCAGGCCAATTCCTGCGATGAGATGTGCAGAAACACTTTGTAGTTTGTCTGCTTACGGGTCCTCATCCGCTTTTCAATGGGTCACAGACTCCTTACCAGCCCAAAAAGCTTTTTATTTTAATTGTACATCATTTCATTTAAGAGACCCTGCTGATTGATAACAGCACTCCTTGAATGATTTTATTAAAAAATTGCGTTAAATGAAGAGCACAGTGTTAATCACCCCTTTGGTTACAGACTAAATAGACTAATAGACTAGTTATAGACTAATGTTATAAGATTATAGCGTTTCGCTTACTGGTTCAAGCAGCACCCACCACAGTCCCCATTTTAATAGACAGTTTGGATCCATCTTTGTAGGCTTCCAGAGGAACTTGTTGATGTTCAAAGCACCATAACTCATAAGAGCTGATGCTGATAGCGAGAAACTTGCAGTTTGATGAAAGAACCCATCTGGGCCAAATTACCAGTTTCACAGGTGTGGAAATCTTATCCAGAGCTACAGACGGTGCTTCGTCGCAGGTATCACCATAAAAGGAGTGTGCTACTAAATATTAGTTCCCAATAATTTTGCCATTTTCATTTATTATTTACAATAATATGTCATTAATCAAAAACAAAGTTTCTTCACTGTGAAATATGCAATAAAGAACTATGGATGCCAATTACTTTTGCTAGTTTCAACCTATTTCAGGGATAATTGTAATTATATAAATACTTATCTTACTGTATTTTTTTATATTTCAATAAATTTTACTGTTTTATTATATTCCTATTTTATTTCGTTTATATGTTGTGGTCTGTGCAGCATTGATCAACTTCTGTTGTTTTAAATGTGCTCTATAAATAAACTGACTTGACTTGACTTGACCACCCCGAGTTTATACATATTGGCCTCATTAATGACTGACATGTTCAATCTTTTCACCACATAGGAGCTGCTTTGACTCGCCCAGGACTCAGCTGTGACTCATCTCGGTAATGGGAGCCCCTCCCCAAAGACCAGACCCCCCTCCCCAAAGACAGGGCCTCACTAACCGCTCTGCAGCCTCGATTTTGAGATTTCTCCGTGTGCCCGTCTTGAGCTGGGTTCTGGCAGATAAATGGCGCACATGACTCTCACACCTCACGTAGGACGTGTGGGAAAAGCACAGGCTCCTAGCGGTTTTGCCATTTCCTGTTTATTTCCTAGGCAGTAAAGATGCCATCTGACCAAAAAAAAACAAAAACATCTTTACGGCACTGCAGCCCGGCCCAATAAACATAGCAGGACCGCAGAGATGGGGAAGGAAGCCAGGCAAAGTCAACATGTCCGAGGCCCTGGTAACATCGCCGTGCCCCCCTCAATGCCCAAAACAAAGGCATTTAAAGAACGGCTCGGTGGGAGAATTGCAGCGACATTATTGGCCGGGATGGCAGTCACTCGTGCCTCTTGCGAATCCCGGCCACCTGCCGGCCTTCCTGTGCCAAACACGGAGCCAGCCCATTTCTTAACGGCGCCTAACGCCATCCAGCTTCTGAGAGTCATAAAAATTAAAAATACACCTGGGGCCAGGCTCTTCGTCGCACCCGAGTTCTGGATCCCTTCCCCCCCCCCCCACCCCCAGATCAATAACCTGCCCATGTTGCGGTAGTGGGTGGGGCTGTTTGGCTCGACGTCCTGTAAATGCCGTTGGCGAGTTTGGCTACAAAGCTGTGTCTGACCGTAACAACCAGCGTAAATTATTGAGGGGAGACCGCGGTGTGCGTGGATTTGATGAAAGTCTGGTCCATCTTTATCATTAATTTAAATTAGTTGTCAGGAAATGGAAGCTCTTAATTAACTTCCTGTGATTGTTGGAGGCATGTCATGTTCTAATCCCTCAGCAGGGTCGCTCGATGAATGGGGTGTGTGCCGGCAGGTGGTTGGTTTTTGGGTGACCCCTCGCGTTACTCTAGCCTCCTGGCCCATAACTGCAGATCCCTCTGGATGGGTCACCTCATTGGGGTTTAAATGGGGTTAACTGTGCCATCGTTTTCGGGGAATTAGACTCCTGTCGAGTCGGGTTGAGCACATTGGTTTTATTAGGGTTAGTGATTTAATTTAACGGAATTTTATCCTTTTCGGCCAGTTTGAGAATAGCTGTCTAATAGCCTTACACAAATACCCCTCAGTTTTTGACAGGGACTCTCCAGACCGTCCTGATTGCTGCATCTGTGTCCATTTAACCCCCCTTCACCCCCATCATGCTTGTGACAGAGTGGTCCGGATGCCTGGGGAGACACGGGGACTTATTACCCCTTCGTTTGCCCCCGCTGATTTGTCTCTATAAAGAATCTGTAGGTGACCAATAATAACATTGGACCACATCTATTAGCCGATCAGGGTCGTGTTTCACGGTCCATTTCCTGTTGGAGTTACAATGTAGCTTTCATTGTCATTATGCCTAAAGTTACAAAGTAACAGCACCACCATTCCTCATATTTTGCAAAGTTATTAAGAATAAATTAAAAATGTCCTCTTCGCCATGGGGCGAAACTATCCACACATTTGTTTACAGAATTTAGTGTAATTACAATTATTTTAGGAGTAAAAAGATTACAAATAGCTGGAGGTGCTGTATATACACATTTCTGTTTAGAGCCTGTGAGCTCGCAGAAACTATAGAGATTAAATTAGATTGGATTGTATTTGCAGGGTGAGGGTGCAGCTGCACAGCGCCTCCCGCAGGGTGCTTTAGGGGGTACACCTCACAGCCGTGACGTGATTCCGCAAGATTAGTTCTGAAGTGCAGAGCTGTTTAATTAACCTGTGCAAGAAGAAGCTGGAGTACCCCCCGAAGGGGGGAGGGCTCATAAACCTGTGTGTGTGCCGTCTGAAAGAAAAACAGGACCAGTAAAGATGAACTACTTTTCAGTGAGACTTGCGTTCCAAGTGTCTCCTGGGGCAGTAGAGCTCCCCCTGCTGGCCATAAGTTGACGAGGACGAAACTGCAAAAGGCAGCAGAACATAAAACTAATGGTATTATAATTCACCTTAGTGCGTCAAACTATGCAATACGAAAAATCCGGCAAGACCTAAAAAAGATCTGTAACGTTCGACGCTTGTCTAATTGACGGCAATATTGTCCAGAAATCACATGAAAGTAATACGAAATGCAAATTAGACCAGAGATATGTCACAAAATGAATATATTTTTCACATCCTTATGAATTAAACATAAGTGTTTATGCAGCATTAAAAGAATGAATACCCTAAGACCGCATCTAACCGATTTTAAAGGATTTTTGTTCATGGCATTTCATCGTCTGCGATATAGAGGAATTACTAACATATTTTTTACCAATTAAGAATTACATATAGCGTCAATATATTTCAGGGTCGTTATTTCTTACCAAAGCCGAATTAAAGCTGTTCATCCGTGAGTCTTATTACCAGCCTTTTTTTTACCTTGTAATTGTACTTTGAGTAGGAATATTATGACAAAATGCTTTAAAGCTTTGATATTTTCCTGTATTCCACAGGTCTGAAAAACAGGAGGCTTTAACGCGACAGGTTACATTAGCATGAAATGGCGGACATCTGTTTATATCTTGGCGCCCCGGGGCGGACACACAGACACCCGCATACGCCGTCGCCCATCAGAGAAAGCGGGGCTGGCAGCTCTCACGAATCTGGCGTGACCGTCAAGTGTACACACTTCTACAAATACCTAAGAAATCTTACAGCAAATCTATATTATTTCATGATAAACCTAAAATGAGTACATCAAAAGCATTGGGATAGTTTACAAACCCTGCAAACTATTTACGAGGTAATAAAACTGTTACATGCCGGTAAATGCGCGTGCATGTGTGTGCAGACTAGTTTCAAATTCAAAATCTCATGCTGGCCAGTTGACCATAGTGAGCAACACCGAGAAAGTTTAAGTTAGCTGTAACAGCATCAGCTGAATTAATCTGAATGTTTGAAATAACACATAATTTTTGCCACTACACTGAGTGCTCATGTCACACCGATACAGATATTAGTGTTAATTTTTCCTCATTAATCATGTGTAATTAAGGCAGTGGTGTGCGTTTCGGGAGCTTCTAGCCGTCGCCTTTGACACTGAGAGTCGCGTCCCGCGGCTGACATGTGGGCGTGGTCAGGTAGGCGGCGTGAATGTAACCGGCCCGGTACAGTGAGCACGCTCCGCATCAACGGGCAAGAGTTTGTGAGGCATTGGCTGTCCTGAGTAACCTAAGTATACGGTCCCTACCCAGGGGGAAGAGTGATGGGGCTCCTGTATCTTTGTCTGGCCCACTATTCACATGGATACATGCGTCACCATTTCCTGCATTTCATTTTTTTTTTTGGGGGGGGGGGGGGGGGGTGGCATATCGTAAA
>JABFEA020000017.1:733288-751592 GCA_019775915.2 Cyphomyrus plagiostoma | reverse complement strand
CCCCTTCCCCCCCCCCCCCCCCCCCCCCCCCCCCCCCCCCCCCCCCCCCCCCCCCCCCCCCCCCCCCTCCGGCCGCCCCCCCCCCCCCCCGGGGGTTACACTTATTCATTTGACAGACACTTTTATGAAAAGCAACATACAATTGAGAAAGCAGAGAGCCCCTGCAGCAGTTGGGGGTTAAGGGTAAAATCACTCTGCCGATGCTGGGATTTGAACCAATGACCTCCCGATCACAGGCACCACATCCTAAGCAGCCGAGCCAGATACCAACAGACAGCATCCTTAAGTATGTTTCTCAATCCCCACCCCCCGGCTGTTTATGCAGCGATACTGTCAAGGCTCATTGCTTCACACACACTTCCTAAGGCACTGCAATCCTGCACAGCCGCTGCCTTGCTGACCGCCGTTGAGAATGTATGGGGAAGGGGGGTGAGCTCACAGTGTAGGAGGCAGGAGACCCCCGCCGTCCTGGGGTGATGCGTCTGGACTGTTTGTCACGTCACAGAGTCCTCTGGGGGGACGGGAACAGAAGCTACTCAGCTACTCTCTCACTTTCTCTCACTATCACCGCTTATCACTCACTTACTGGCCCGTTTTATCAGTAAAAAAAACTGATTTGTACACCACCTTGCTTTGGTTAGGATGTAGCCTGTTACTCTGTCACTAACAGTACACACACATACACACAAACACACGCAATCACTATCTCACTAACAGTACACACACATACACACAAACACACGCAATCACTATCTCACTAACAGTACACACACACTCACCTCCTCACCCTGTCACTAACAGCACACACATGCAGACCTGCTCTCTCACGCTTACAGATTCTCTCACTCGGTCCCTAATCTCGCACTCTCCCACTGCTCACTCTCTCTCTCATCCCCCTCCGTCTCTTTCCCTGTCAGCCTGCTCTCTCCCCCTTTCTGTGGCTCACCGATAGGAGATGCAGATGGCACACGTCCACAAGCAGAGAGGGGATCAGGTGCAGCAATATTGAAACATTAGGTGCTAACAGACGCTCTTCCCAGCCCCTAACTGGTGGTACCACCCTGCCCTGTATTACCGTGACCTGCTCCCTGCTCCCTGTCTCCCTCCCCTAATTACCGCCTTTGTCACACCCTGACACAAACAGCACTCATCTTCTGCAATTAAGTTTTCATCTTGAAACTTGTCTGATGCTTCACGTCGAGCTTGAAATGCAGCGGGACCGGGAGTGAGGGGTACTTGGAGTCGTTTTAAGGTCTGTAACATTTTCATCACCTTTGATTACCAATAAGAAGCCTGGCAAATGTGTCGTGCTGCTGACACAAACACCTGACAGCTTACATTTACTTTGTGTAAGAAACACTTTTATCCAAAGCAACACACGGCTGAGAAAGCATGGTCAGTCGTTCCCAGAAGCAGCTGCAGGTGAACGGCTTGGCTCAGGGGTCCTTCGGTGAAATGATTCTGTCAACCACAGTATTTGAGCCGGCAACCTCCTGACCACGGGCACAGAGTACTAACTCCCAGAGCCACTCATCGCCCCCATTACAACAGAGTATTCTGGATTCATTCTTGCTGGCTCTGATAACTCCCTCATCCAGCTTAGCGGGTTTTTTCAGCCGCAGGGGCCGATGGGGGAGACCGCAAAGTCCTGGGTACGAAGGTGTCATTCCTACCCGTAACTCATCATCCTCATCCGTTCAACAGCACAAAAGTAATTGTGCGATATTTTGTGTCCAGTTTGACATTTTCCACAATTCTGTGCCAAAGATCACATTCATACAAGGACTTGATGCTGGTTGGAATCCCCAAAGAGAGAGAAAAAGTTTGGAAGAAAATGTGTTTGTCATCTGGATGTACCCAGGAAGAGCAGACCGTCCAGAAGAGGCTTATAATTCACTGGAGCTCATCTCTGCTGATACCCTCAGCGGGGCTGAATCCTTACAGCCCCTCTCTCATCCAGTAAGGCCTCTGCTGGTCGTGCCAGGCCATGGGGATAAGGGCACCAGGAAGCGAGCAAGAAGCCCAGATAAATCGCCGATGGATGTGAGATTGTCACGTTAAACATAAATGTGAAAGGCTGTCGGGGAGTGTAGCCTGTGAAGGGCAGGTTTCGCTCAAACATCCACTCAAAGCATGCATTAGCACAAGGCTCCCTGCGGTTTGAGGGCCCCCTGTTGGCCAAAAGCAGTCATTACACAAGGGGTGTGTTGGGGGGAAGTAACAATCAACATGCCACTGTGGAGGACACCCTGTGCTGGGTATTTGGTGATAGTTGGGCATATTAAACGCTGCAATATTATAATAATGTCACCATTCCCCCAATGGGGGGGTTGAGCAGCCAGTTGACCTTGGACCCCCAGAGGTATTTTTTACTCCCTACTTGGGGGTTTATGGTTCCTCTCCTCCACTGTCATCTGGCTTTCTTTCTTTCATTTCTGCATCTTTCCATTTTCCCTGTTTCTGTATTTTCCTGTCTTAATGATGCAGTATCGCAACACGCCCATGTAAAGTTTGAATGGACCAGTACGATTTTAAATACATAAAACGTCTAAGATTCAGAGATTTCTGTGTAGGATTTGAAATGATATTTATATTTTTACATTTTCATTTTTTACCAAAAGGGGTGTAGAAATGAGGAAGCAGAGTTAGACAGCCCTTGTTGCGATTGCGGGGTTAGGGTTAGGATTAGGGTTAGGGTCTGCTAAAAAAGCAAATCCTTTCTGCCAACGCTGGGACCTGAACCGGCGACCCTTCGGTCACGAGCGTGGGGTCCTAACACACACTATACCCTGTTTATTAACATTCAAACCCTTTTGGAAGAGATAGAAAATCATCAGGGCATTTCCGTTAATGCTTTGCCTGCTCATTGTCCTACACTGAATGAAAAAATACTGAATAACTGAATACTGCATAAAAATTCACAGGAATTTCAGCAATGGCAGATCGTGTTATTACACTGAGATTAAATATTTAATGAGTATTCAGGTGTACAAATGAGCGGGTTGTTTGTTGTCGATGAGTCATGAATAGGACCCCAGAACCTGCAGTGTGCTTGGATGTCGGGTCTCAACAGGTGTGGTACCTCTCCCGAGCCTCCCGAAACGCCACCCGTCTGGGGGTCAGGCTGAGATCCGAACCCAAACCCCCCCCCACACCCTCTCCATGCGCTGCTTCCAGATACCTTTCCGGTGAGGAGTTGTGTCTTACACAGCGCTGAACTTTGAGGCTGCACTGCTTAATTCACAGCCGGAAATCCGCTCGCAATGTCCTTCTCTCTATCCTCCCCCTTGGGATTTACCCCCCCTCCCCCACTCCAGCATTTTTCCTCGCTCTCACTCTCTTTCTCTCTCTCTCTCTTTCAATTTTTCCCATCAATCCCGAGAGGAGGAGTAGAGACAAAACGACTAATTTATGTTAACGACAAAGTGAAATCTAGCGAAACACTGTTTATTAGGACCCGAGATAGAGGTGCCCTTTAAGCAGGGGACTCTTCAGCATTTCACATGTTAAAAAAGGCCTTGAGACGCATAAATAAAACGTCCTTTACATTATTTATTCATCATACGTGTTGGGATGACTTATTCATTCTACATGTACTTTCATTATGATTTATTGATTGCATATGCATCGAGAGGAGCACAGTTCAGCACCTGGTCAGGCTTAAGGGAAGGTTCTTATGCAAATGTGACACGGTGGAACCTCCTCTTTAAACTCTCCTTCATTCATTCCCAGCTCTTTTGCTGACTGCTTCTGGGTGGATGCTGTGGGCCAGGCCAGCTGGATTGTTCCAAAAGAATTTGACTTATATGTCAGTATTCATTCATTCATTCATTCATTCATTTGTTCATTCATTCAATTAACAGTGCTTCTCCCAGAGACAAGGCAGGGAATAACCCAGTACAGGGTAACAACAAAATGCAGATATGTTACTATTTTTATATTTAGAAATAACATCTTGTTTTTATGCAGATAATCAATGCGTATGAAATGTGGATAATTTCCTGTAGAGGGGTGCAGTCAAGTGAGGCTCACTCAGGTTACCTGATTCTTGTTTCCAGGGATACCGTAAAGGGATGAAAAGTTAGGACAATATCAAGGACCCCTGAGTGCCAGGGGCCTTATAAAAATTGGAATATAATTGGATTGGTCTGGGTTGGGGGCCCAATATGATATCGTTTCATGGGGCCCAAAATCTCTAGTGGCGGCTCTGCTCGAAGCTCTAAGTAGGATTAGTAAGACATAAATAATAGATGATAGAATCATGATTCTCAGTCCTTGGTTGACACCTGTTTGGTTTTCTGGTTTCTGTGTTTTGTTCCTCCCCCCAATTTGTGTTAAACTCCCTCCCCCCTCCCCGGGACCCCCCCCCCCCAAAAAAAAATATCCACCTTTGCCTTCTTCACATCTCTGTGGCAAAGAGATACGAACCCCCCCCCCCCGGCCTGGGGCGGTTCTCTCAATATGCTTTCGATTTCCATGCTGGCACACAGATTAAAAAAAACAAACAAAAAAAATGTTAAGTTTTACAGTCGTGAATATTAACACCACAAATGTTGATGATGTGCAAGATAGTAAAATTGTAAAAGGTGTACAGGAGAAGGCTACTGTGTGCACTGCGTGCCCCATTACGGTGAAAAGTCCCTTAGTCATGTATCTGGGCTCAGCTCAGCGTAGTAATGAACTGAAAAAGTTGCTTGTGCTGGACAGTTTCCCTACATTAATGGCTGGAATGACCTATGCGTTATGGGCAGACTCTGTTTTATCATTAAACAAAGACACCACACATAACAGACCGATAATACAAAAGGTGATGAGACTGATGAGTTTTCATATGGTGTTGCAAGAAAATCCATCCATCATCTTAAAACTCCCTATTCTGATCAGGATCACAAAGAATAAAAAATATATTTATTTGTTTCATATATGTTTTTTTTGAGAATGCTCTTCTTATACTTATTCTAAATACTATGGCCATGCTTACTATGAAAAAGTAAAAAAATCACACAGAAAACATTAAACGTTCTTCAGTAAGAAGGGCAGTTACTCATCTCTTTCCATAAATTGTTGTTGCTTTCTATCTGTTTAAAACTTTTCTCAACAAATTTTCATCTGTATCCTTTTTGGCAATTTTCTTCTTGATCTTTTCCATATTTAATTTTGTTTATGCTTTATTATTTAGCTGTTTAAGCGCCTAAATAGTAAATTGATTTTTTTTCCCAGATATCCAAGACTAAATTTGCGTTAAAATCAAACGAGTTACTCTTTACCAATGATTATGATGTAATTCTGATGAAACCTTTTGAAAGATGAAAGTGTATTTTTTTACGTAACGCATGCCAAGTATTTTAAAGCTATGCAATATTCCTTGGGGGAAATGTTCTGCAAGAGAACTTTACCGATTAAACTGACTGACTAAATTCTGAGCCTCTTCAATGTTTTTCCTCCTACTGAGCTTTACAGACAACAAACCCATAGACAGAAGTGAGTAGCAGCTACATTTTCCTAAGGATTTCTTAGACATGAGTGTATTTTTTTTGAGCAGGATATGTACAGCATGGGGAATGTGTCCCTCACTGTGTGATTTATGTATTTTGCGGTAATGCATGACATGTTTGGTATGTACGTTAAACAGTGAGCCGCACACGTTGACTCACACAAACGGCCTGTGCGTGTTCCCACGAGAGGGAGCCGTGTGCAGTGCAGGCTCTGCTGGAGAAACGAAGCTCAGTTCAGTCCCAGTCGGAATGAGGCCTGACATTCCTGTCCACTCCCTGGGTTTCCCTCCAATGCAAATCAACTGTCAAAACAAAAGCTGCGATTGGGCTTCTGTGCTAATATACAAGATGACTGAGCTCTTCCCACCAAGAAAGACACCACGAGAAGGATGGTTAGAAGAACAGGAGAAGCGAAAGAGAAGAGCCGGTGTCGAATAAGAACAGTGGAGTACTGCTCAGCTATCCATTACTCATGCCTGTACCCACTAAATTAACGAGGGCCGTGGAGCAGTCTGTGGCTCTCGGTCACCTGACATGCTGTTGCTGCGCCACTGACTCTGCGCCCGGTGCTTACGGTGCATATTTAACCCCGTATTATCGCTGCCTTGATAAAGAGGGCTAATTGCTAAAAAGGTGAGTGCTGTGTCACCAGCCAAATGAACTACTGCGCTTTGATGACGCGCCGTGCGGATACGGGCACACGCCAGCTCATTAACCTCTCCCGATTAAGGCAATTATTTAGACCGCGCTCCTCGCTGTCTCGGGGATTGTCCGCCAAGGCGGTGGGTGGGGCCGGCGAGGAGCTGCATGCTCCTGTTTGGGTAGCCCTTGCCGATGAATTTGAAAACCACCCCCAACAGAAGTGTCCAGTTTGCCAACAGTTTACCCACAATGCACCTGGATCAATCACATTCCCGAGCCCACACGAAGGTTCGAGAGCTTGGAAAGAATGCACAAACCTTAATATAATGCTAAAGAGTTTGTGAACATTACTATTTCTTAAAATGTATTATTCAATATTACAGCACAGTAGCCAGATTGCAAGACTCTCATGCACCCCATACTAGATTTTTTGTGTATTTTTTACATATTTCACGCAGAACATTAAATGGCAACATGACAAAATTACATTAAAAAATTACAATATGCACTATGCAGCGTGTTACATAACTTATAAATCACATTATATCAAATGATATAAAACAAATGTATATATAAATTAATTAATTAATGTATACAAATGTATAAAAAATAAAAATAAGACGTTATATAAAGCATATGATGAAAAAATGCAGTTATCTATTTTGTTCTTAAGAAGCTGTGGTGTGAGTTTAGGGTACCATGTGCATAGATTTAATGCCTGGAAATCTGACACGGGGTACCCCTCCTTAGAAAAAAATAAAATCAGCGGGAAACAAATCAAATTATTTTATTTCTAACCCCATACAGGAAATGACTTCACAAGCAGTGAGCTCATCATGTTCTTGTGTAGGTGGTAAAGCTTATGCAGCACAAGTCAGGGGAAGGGAAAGTCGAAAGAGATTACGTAACCTGTGGGTAATTGGGCGTCACATGACAGGGGCAATTGTTTTCAGACATAACCCCTCCCCCCACCCTCATGTGTACCATATAGATTTATATATCCAAATATCTATTATTCATGTGTGCGAATATGCTTGGCTGAGTGCATTCGTTTACTTAGCAGACAGGTATGGCAAGGACATGCTTACCATGTGAATTATGGGATACACTAGTGGTGATTCACTTGTGTTACCTAAAACCCTGCTTTGTAAATGACAGCAAAATATTACAGAAGGGACAGATTTCTGTTGCTTCACTATTTTTGACAACGTTCAAAGTGCTAAACTCGCTACAATAATAATTTATTCCTTAGAAAAGTGTTCCTACAGACGGTGCAAACTATTGAATTTTTTAGTGTTTGATATTAGAACATTTCAATTCTCACGCTTTCACGAATATCCATCCATCCATCATCCATCCACCCATCCATCCATCCAATAGAGGATTATGGGGAATTATAAAATTATATTAAATTATATTATGTAAATTTCATCTTTATCTTTGAAATACCATTCCGTATTGTCAATATATTGCTGTATAAAATATGTGTCCCGTAGTAATTATTAACAATAAATTGATCAATATATTTAACACACCCAGTACTGGGATAGTATTTATGTCAGATGCTGGGATGAATATTAATTAAGAACAGAATACTAGCATAAAGACAGTAGATGAAATAAACGTAAAATACAGCGGTACCAACAGAAAACCAAAAACATTGTTTTTCTTCGGTTAAACTGACCACTTTAATTTAAATAATACTGATAATTACAGGCATGGTAATTACATGTGTGCTACGCTCCTGTGTTTGGGATAATCCCTTATGCTAACTGTATTATCCCCGTCTAATTGGCGGGAATGGAGCTGTGAGAGCTCAGCCATTAGCGATACATCCGCGGGACGAAGAGACGAGCAGCTAGCTGTGTTTGCTCGGCCCTCGAGCTACAGTTCAGCCATGTATCCAACCCCCCCCTCATGAAAAATGCAACGGAGAAAAAGTCAAGCACCGCAAGCTCCATGGCCAGAAAAACGGAAAACAAGAGGATATCCAGAAAACCCCCCCCCCTCTCCCCGATGGGGGGTGTGTTTACCCATAACCATGCCCTTCTGCACTTTACCGGGGTAAAAAATGGGATGTGCTTTCGTGAAATGAACAATGTGATCGGGGAGGGGGGGCTTGATTAATATTCATGGGGGGGAGGCAGCTGCGACTGACATCTGTGTGATGTCAGCGTGTTGTCAACACACTGTTAGCGCCACAAATGTGCAAACAGATTAACAGGCAGCTGAGCCGTGCCGCAATGCATTAATGGAGTGAGAAGGGGGTGGCGCGTTGTTCTGGAGAGGGGGTGAGGCTCCACCCATGGAACACATCTCTGCCATTCTCACATTCCCCCCCGGGGCCCTTTTGCCCCCTACCCATGGTGCCAGGACACAGTCCATAGCTGGGTCCAGATATCAGCGGCTTGGGCGCTGGTTCTCGCACACGGATGAAGCTTCTCGGCCATGTGTGGGTCACGGGGAAAAATCCGGAAGCATCATCCTTCACGCGGATCCCACACCCGCATATGTTAGACTCTGCTAAGTGCAAGGCAGACAGCGGATGTGAAACGTGCAAGGAGTGAAACTGTGTGAATGCAAAATAAATGCAAAAAAACACGCAAAGGGTGATGGCAGAGTCGGTGCACCCCCTCCTCGCCCGGGCCCGGCTGTTGCTTGGCGTCTCCCCTTTTTAGGACACGGTGCAGGGGCGTCATTTATGCACTTCGGATGAGCTCCCACAGGTAAAGTGGGGAGCGGCGGGGTCACATGACTTGGCGGCCACTTGACAGGATGCATTGGGGGAGCGGCTGGGGTCTCTGCCAGGGCTGCTCCTCCGGCGGGGGTCCGAGGCAAACAACGAGCGGTTTAGAAGCCCACACGGCCCCCACACTGCGCTGAGCAGGAACAGGCCGGGCCTTGGATCGGCGCACAATGCCGGCCCGTGTGGCGGCTCGCCCCGGGGAGCTCGAGCGTGGGCCTGGCTGGACGGAAAGGAGGCGCTGATTCCCACCAGTGAACACTGGGAAAACAAAGATGTTCCGGTCACTCCCTGCTCTCTGTTTGTCTGCTTTGGACAGAGCTGCGCTTTTATTTGACAGGTTTTCTATTTGGCTTTTTTTTTTCATAAGATATTCAATGCTAAACAGCACACTGCCCCAGGATGGGAACCCTGGGATGCCTCAGAGTCCAAAGGCCCAGCTGGACACAAGGTACTCAAGCTTTATTTGCCCTTTGTACAAATATGAGAACAGGTACATTGAAATGTGTTTTTTCCATATCCCATCATGCTTTATAAGGCAAAGACACAGATATATAAGGTTACAAAATGTCCTTTTTTCCCCAGACACATCCGCCTTTTGGACAGCTGTCTGGGGGTCTGGGAGGTTTTTCTAAAAATTGGTGGTTTGTCCAGGTTTAGCACTGCATCCTGTATGACCCAGTGTTACAAGCTACAGTGGAGCAAAGGAAAAGGCATCAACTTTCAGTTTATGGCAGCGAAGCAATATCTTCGCACAGTGTTTGTAAGGCTTATGCAAACATTTACTTTAAAAAGTATGATGCGCATAGCCGTACACGTCAAGCAGCTCACGAGTGATGTTAACTTCCAGAAATAAAGAAAACTTTATTTTTGTTTTCATGTAAACAGATAATCGCGTTGTTTGCTTGAAGTGTACAAAGTTTAGCTAAGCGTTTGGTAACTTTTGTTGAAAAAGACTCATGTATATGTAAAACAAGAGCTAACTGTAAGGGTACCATATGTCCAGGTTTCCCCGGATGTGAATTTTCATTTCACAGGGTGGTTAGGGAAAACTCATTAATATTCATAAGAGCAGCAGTACCTGATTGGTTGGTGAATGTGAAAACTCATTGATATTCTGATCCCCGGACACATCCTATTTTTTGTCTCACCAAATATGGTAACCCTACAAATATAGACATAGAAGAAAAGTGAGAGCCGATCATCGAACAACCCCTAAGTGTTTTGAGGGTTAAGAACCTTGCTCAAGGGCTCAAAATAGATGTGGCTTCTCTGTCGAGTATGAGAGTGAAACCAGTGGACCACACACTACACATGGGACTGAAGGTTGTACCATGAACTGAAAGATAGACACAAAAAGATTATAAGTACAGTGGTACCTCGGTTCTCGAACTCATTAGAACTCGAATTTCTTGAAAGTCGAACAAACCAGTTTGATCTAGAACTCGATCTGAATATCAGAAGTTGAACCGTGAACACTAACCTAATATAAATTGTACGGGCCAGGAAATGAGTCATACTACAATGCAATTCTTACCTGAATGCCTTCTTCTCAGACTGGACGATTAACCAAATAAAGCAGCACAACATTACAGTAACTAATATTAAATAAACCACTAACTTACGTGTACTATTAGAGCATTTATGTCATTTATTTAAACTTTATTTTACCAGGTAAATTAACTAAAAACCAGTTCTCACTGCTTTACGTGATATTCGGGGAAATAGCTGATTACTCATCAGAACTGCCTGGGATACAAACGTCATGCGTGTAACTAAACTCTTCAGCCAATAAGGGCAAAGGTGTGTGTGAGGCGGTTCCGGTTTGTGCAGCCGGGTGAGAGGTCGCAATGCATCTAGCCATAATGCATTGTGTCAGGATCAGAATGTGTTGCTTTAAGCCAGCGCTGTAAGCAAAGTGGAACGCACCCAATGACCTGACTGGGGAAACAAACTGAAACGCGGACTTGATACAGAGGACTAATGTCAACAACCAGAAACAGCTGATCACATGGGGATCCCGCACAAGGTTAACGAGGGGACGTGGCACACGGAAGGAGCGGACGATCGGGGCAGGACAGGGGTAATGTTGGGGTAAGATCTTTATTCTTTTGGAAGCCATTAAGAAAAAATGCTCTTTTTGTTTTATCCTGTTCATTTTGTGTTCAAATGCTAAAAAAACAAATTTAGGTGTAATTTTGGGGGACCAGGAACAAATTAATTGGTTTTCCATTATTTATTATGGGAAAAATTCGATCAGAACTCAAATTTTTTAGGATTCGATCGGGAGTCCGGAACGGATTAAGTTCGAGAACCGAGGTACCACTGTATTTGTGGTTGGGTGTTGAGCACAATCATCACTTGTTCATTGTGTGCCACATCTTCCTCAAATTACCGGCACTACAAAGGTATGAACACAGAGTCACAAGAGAAGACTGTTCATTTTTTCTTTTCACAAATAATGTGTCAGACAGATGATTTCATAACCAATGAGCTTCCCAGAGCTTTGACTCTTCAGTGAGGGTTCAGGAGAGCCAACATGTTGCCTCACTGACTTTCATAAGGTATTGGGAGGTGTTGCATGTCGTGTGAACCTCCTCCAGCTCCAAGGATGTTCCTTGAGCTCCATAACACTCTCAGGTCAAAGGTCCTGAGCATTGGGTAGCGCCAATTTTCCGGGTGAGTCAGCTGGACCAAAGACCAGAGAGCACACCGACCCACCAACAGTGGGCTGAGACAATGGCGGCTTTGAGCTGCAAAGCCCACAGCAGGCCTTGGGAGGCTCTGCACGGATGTGGTTTTTTGATATGTCAAGAGGGATCGCGTGAGGATCTTAAAACAAATATGCACTGTACATAATAACATTAATGAGGCTGCCTCCACCGGGCGCAATCCTCCTCGTCTCCACCCACCTCCCCAGCGTGAGAGAAATTTAATGTGGTCTAAAAAAACACAATTAGGTGCATGATGGCTTCTTTCGGCACCCGCTCGGTACACTGAGGCTCTAATCAGCTAGACTCCGTTGTCCTCAGCTTGCTTTACCCGGACCACAGTCTTAATCAGCCATGCTGGGCTGCCTCATAATGAGGGCTGCTGTTTACTTGCCTCCCCCCCACATAGAAGCGCCATGGTTTCCTCTTGGTAGCCCCCGGGGAACAGTGGGCTCAGGCTTTGACCTTGGACATGGTCTGGAAGCCTGTATCCACTGGGTCTATCGGCTAGGCATGGCTGCTCATTGATTGAGTCTTGTACCTTATTGCGACTCGTGTCTTGGTGCCAGTAGGGGACACAAGAAATATCCCTGTGGTTTCTTGGGTCTCCTTTATGGGATGGCCCCCAGAAGAACAAAGCCAGCCCCTGACCCCTACAGAGTTACAGAAGCAGTCTGTCTATTCATGAGTGGTTTCTCGTTGTGCCCCATAGGACAAGGATGGTTTTGGGGTCTCACACCACCGTCCCCGCTGCCCCTAGTATATTTGAAATCACACCCCTCTGAATTCGGCTTCCGTGATTGTCCGCTGTGTGATTTATGTTGATCTTACTGCTCTTATCGTCCTGCTAGCCAAAATGCAGCCCTTTTACGCTAAAACCTGTTATGCCAATTCACTCCCAGAGATTAAGCAATTTACCGCTTGGCATGACTTCATCTGTGCCTGTGTTGAAAAAGGGACCAGGGTCTAATTCTCCTGCTCAACTGCGGTGGGCGCCGAGAGAGCCGTGAAAATGCAGTCTCCTGCGCCTCCGCCAGACCCATCAAGATGAGTGCACCGGATGCGGTGGAGCCCGTGCCGGAGATGCAGGCCGCGATTGCTCATTTTTAATTGTGAAACCACCATATTAAGACTCCCAGAAACAGTTCAGCCAGATGTGATACCACCGGAGAGCCAATTTGCATTTAATTTGGTGCTGCCTGAAAAATAGGTAAAAAAAAAAAAAACCTGAATCCTTTACAGCATTGAAATGCAGTGAGGAAAGAAAAAATAAGTATCGTAAGCGACTTTCCGACATGCAGCTCTGTAGACGGGGAAATATGAGTCCTCTAACGGCAATTAGGCACCGCGCGTGTAATATGCCAGAATCACTCTCACTAAGTGATTTCCTCTCTGTCAAACAACCGAAATTACTTTGAGTGATACTTTTCATTTAGTTAGCATCAAAACAGCATTCCCTTTAACATTCCATATGGGCGTCTAATACAAGGGATGCCATTAAACCGCTCCAACCAGATGTTTCCCCTGGCCCACCTATTAACAATGCAAATTTATTCATTAAACAATTTAATTGTGCCAGTGATTGACAGGCGGTACAATATTATGGGGGAATGTAATGGAGCCGGGCTAATAATATGTTAGTCATATTAACTCCCTGTGTAAGCAATATCCCTGCTAGCATTTATATGGATTAACCCCTTGTAATTCCTGATGCACAGCCCAGAACACCGGCACCCCTCCCAGTACTTGAAGTACAAAACGCCGCTTAATTACATACCAGCGGTAATCGCTGGGTTTGGAGAAACACGAAAGCCTGACCTGTGAGGAGAATTACAAGGCTGTAAAGGGGAATCGATGAGGTGTGACCCATGACGGCCGTAATTAGCAACCGGACCTGACTCTCACCTGGAACAGCACACAGTCCTAGCAGAAAGCCACTGGAATCGTTTGGCCCGTGTTCTGAACTCTGTTGCCGGGGGTGGCTGAAGAAACTGGGGTGACACAAACTCTGCCCTGCTTGGCCGAGTAAATCACAGATAGAGCTAGGAGGACACCTGAGAAGTGTGTATATGTGTAGCTCAAGCCTCCAAGGTTATGGGTTCGATTCCTTCACCTGGCTCTGTATGCATGTGGAGTTTGTTTGTTCTTGTGTTCATTTGGGTTTCCTCCAGGTACTTAGATGCCCTCCCACAGCAGAAAATGTGTGTTTGGCCTGTAATGGACTGGCAACCTGTCCAAGGGGTCCCCTAGGATGTGCTCGCATAACCCTGAATTTGGTAAGTGGCTGAATGGTTACTGGTAAGTCAGTGGGTTTTGAACAATGTATTTAAGGGAATACAAGCTACACCAAAACTAACCACCTTCCCATACTTATAACTTGTTAGTCACACAAACTGTCTACACGCCGGCTCTTTGTCAGCTCTTTGTGTCCATTCACTAACAACTATCTCAACTACCAGCGTACGAAATCAAAGTTAATTGTTACCAATTTAAAGAGATTGAATAGTTCAGATTACAGGTTGGCAAATACTTTTGTGATCTCAGATAGATACAAAGTTTATGTTTTTTAGTTTAGGTTCACAGTGGATTTATTTTGCAGAATTAAATATCAAAAGAACTCAAATTAACAAATTCTAAGGCCAGGATGAGGATCAATGAATGTAACTGTTCCTGTCAGGCCTCCATAGTAAAAGTATTATTTAAAGATCAAGGCCAGTCATTAATCTTTCAAAAGAACCACATTTTCCATCCTTCATGTACCTCATCTTATTAATAGAGTTTTGACAGGCAGTCCCCAGACGTCTCACCCTCTGTCTAAGGACCCCATTACCTCCTGCTTCAGGATGTTGTTTTAGCCTCTTAAACGTTCTGCAGATTTTTGTTACGCCACCCTCTGTGTGAAAAATGTGCGGGTTAGGGAAACTGCAACTGTATAATACAGGAAGTATAAAGTTTCTGACTTCACAGCTGACCTCTCTTGGGCCCATGGTGACCGCCCGGGTGCCTGCTGAGAACTCACGGCATAATTCACTCTTGCCGTACCTGCCTGACAAAGGCACCGTGCAGCTAAGATTCAGAAAAGCTGTAACTGGGCCAGAGGAGCCAGGGCAGGGGTGGGGGGCGGAGAAGGGGGAGGGGACAGCGTGCATCTGCTTGCGCGCGTTTGGATTAAGTGAATGTGAAAGATAGCAGCGGAGGAGTTGTAATGACTTCCACAAGCCACACAGGCAACGGGTGACAGAGCAGGAATGGACTCCACAGTGGAGACTGGCAGATCTTAGCGATTCTCGCTGTCTGGGAAGGGGCAACACTTGCATTTTTAAGGCAGTACAGGTTTCAGTCACCACCTCTTATCCATGTGCTGTGCTGCTTCGGGAAAGTTGTTCGCGTGTCACACAGAAGTTTCAGTCGATTTTAAAATGAACTTCTCCATTTCCATCATTGTGGAGGGAATCGCCTGCCCAACAATTCTTCTGTTAGGTGCCTGGCTGCAAACTTGGGTTCTTTTTTTTTTTTTGGTACACGTCAGATTCGAAATGCTGACCAGAAAATTCCCAGTGATGCAGAGAGAGCTGTGGTTTCCAGGCAGGACCTGCTGATTGGCGCATCCTGCTTCTGACTAGTAACGGGGGCTTCACGTGGGCAATCGATGCACGGTAGCATTATTATATATGTCAGTCAAAGTAATAGTTGGACTCAAAACAAGCCCCTCATCTCCTACCAGGGACCCCCTGCTAGATCTCAGCAGACCAGCTGGTCCATAGGCCTGAAGCATCATCACCTGGCTATGTGCTGTAGACGTGCAGCCTTGAGGCAAGATCTCCATTCTGACCCTAATCGCAGCTCGGCTGAGTCCCCCGTGCACGCCCCCACCCCTACCCCAACCACTCATGAATAGACAGACTGCTTCTGTGACTCTGTGGGGGTCAGGGGCTGGCTTTGTTTTTCTGGGGGCCATCCCATAAAGGAGACCCAAGGTATGATTTTGTGGGTTGGGGGTGTGGAGAACTGGATCTGAACCGTCTCAGACTTCAGAGACCCATCAGCCTTGAGAAGCATCTTACCAGCAGGCTCTCCAACACGCTCACGAAGGGGAACCAAGACACACACACATGCTCTGGAGCTACTGCCGGACCTTGTGGAGTCTGGATGCTCCCTAAAGCAGGGTTAACGTTCTGCAAGGCATGTAGTGGAAAGCCCCAGCCAATGATCTGTAGCAGTTCATAGATTTTTATTGACCCCTCTCCCTGGCCCTCCTGACGGCAGATCCCCAGCTGCAGTGAATCCCCCCCCCCACACACACACACCCTCCCATCACAGAAGGTCCCATGGGAGAGGACAGGAGGGGAGGCGTGGATCCGCATGACTTCAGAGGTAAGTAATGGCAAGCCCAGCCCGTGATTTAAAACCAAGATGACCAACTCCGGAACTGCACAGTTTTCCACTCCCACCATGAGCCACATCTCCGATCATGTGACTCAGGTGGGACATGTTGGAGGGGGTGGTGGTCATTGACGTATCTAGCATCCAGGCAAGAGCTGCTCTGTGAAATGTGGTAGCACTCATGCACAGTCCGAATTGGCAGGGTCACACCGGAATGTCGCCTGGTTATTTATGACTGAGCAGCGACTCGCGGCTGCTGATGTAGCCCACCGCGTTGCTCTCTCGTAGAGCGTGTGCTACTGCGGATGTGTTTGAGAGCGATCCCCCACGCGGAAAACGCCGTCCTGGGTATTCTCCCGCGCTAGACTCCAGGAACGAAAACCTAATTCCATCTCCATATGGAGGCCTCCTTTTGTCAGGGAATTCTACTGTCCATTCCAATGATAAACATGGTTCCCATGGCGAGCCCTAGAAGCATTTAAGTCTGGAACGTGCCGGGCTGCCAAAAAAGCTGAACGTGGTTCATGGCTGGCGTTTCAAACCCCACAGTCATTTGGTATTGGACCGAAATCGGTAGGAACTACCAGCATGTTCATTTGCGCCCACTTAACGGGGCCCGAGATCCTGCATTTATGATCTCTATAATCATGTTAAATTTACTGTCGAATTAAACTAGGCAGCTTTCGCATACGATATAGAAAATGACAGTTTATACCTCCTAAAGCATCCTTATGTCACCCTTCTGGTTGAATTGACCAGATGACACTGAACAGAACACAGTACACCAAGGATTTCCTCGCCCTACATGAACACCTGGGCGCAGACCAGCCTTCTGGAACAAATATAATGATTAAACAATAGTATACTTCCTGTGCAGGTCACGCCCCCCAAACTTCTTATTGGTAGTTTTGACCATCCCATGTGTCTCCTTCAGTGACACCTGGGCAAAGACCAGGCTTCTCACATAAATAATATAAACAAATAATATTATACTTCCTGTGCAAGGCAAACCCCCAAAATTCTGATTTATAGCTGTGACCATCTCACACACACACACCTCCAACACCAAATTATCACTTCTTCATTCCCCAGAAACTCGATGCTCGTCAACGGTTCTCCGGGATCGGTCCAAGTCTGAATGTACTCCGATTTGACCGGCATGGGCTCAAAACGGCCTCGTCCATCTCCTCTTCCACGGAGGGCCTGTTTTGTGCTTCCGGTGCTGAACACACATGGTCCCTCTAGACACAGGACTGGTTTATTCCAGTGCTCTGCCCCTCTCTCTCTCTCTCTCTCTCTCTCTCTCTCTTGCTCTTCCTCTTTCCTTCAAGGCATTCTGGAGAGGATCCACCAGCTCTGTATGCATGCTAATGCGCAGAGCAGCGCTCTTGGCACAGGGATTAATAAAAAGCCCCTCGTAAGCACACAAGCACGTGCACACAAACACATGCGCCCTGCACATTTCAATATTTATCTGTGTACCAACTCTATTCCTCAGTCTTTAAATCTGTATTGCTGCTGACATTCAAATCTCCCCTCTCTCTTTATTTTTAAATTTTTTTTTCGGGATCAGCAATGCTAATGTTTGCCCTTAACTATAGCAAAAATGTAAGATCTTGGCCCTGGATATTTCCGACTAGTCTATCAGCAAAACAGCAAAGTCAGTTACTTGCCCTGGGCCTCTATTAAAACATTATGGAGCGTAGTCATTGGGCAGAGAGTATGGAGGATGAAGGTTATGAATTCAGCACCTCAGTGTTCACAGAGGGCCACGAGTTTTGTTCTGCGTTCTGATTTCTGCGGCTAAATGAATTCACAGCGCGATGCGCTTTGAGCCTGACCTCGCGTAGGCGTGGAGGTGGGTGCTGCTTCGGCGGGAGCGTGGCGAGCTCGTGTTTGCGTTTCCAACAGCCCCCATTGCTTAGCACCCGCCTCACACCTGTATCCCCCAGAGAGAGCGGAACCGGGAGATGGCGCAGTAATCACTGAGAAAGTTCCATGTCAATTAACAGCTGGGCCAAGCCAAAGGACCTGGTGATGTCCTTCCCCCTAATTGGCAGCAGGATGAAGAAGGATAAAATCAAGGAAGGATAAAATTTAAAAAAAAATGGATGGGGGGGGGCAGCGGCATTAGCTGAAAATTGTGGTTTGCCTAACCACCAATTGTCCATCATTATGGTCAGGAATAAAAAACAATAAATCTAAAAATAGTAATAATAAATAAAAAATGGTGTCCCACATTATAGAAGACTGGCTCTCTCAGCAACTCAGCTGCACGGCACATAGGTTCAATTAAAATGACCCAACTTTCGGGGTGGGTGTGGGGGGGG
>JABFEA020000017.1:699355-729104 GCA_019775915.2 Cyphomyrus plagiostoma | reverse complement strand
GGGGGGTGTGGGGGCACTACGCATTCACAGGTTATAATGAGAAAGCCACTGACCCTGGGTTAAATCTAGTTAAAAGCATAACGTCCAGTTCTAGTTAACAACACTATAGCACAATTGTGTGAAACTCGCACTTTTAATACATAATGGTGTGTATTATCTTTTAATTCTTTTAATACTTCATTCATACTGTGTAGGGAAACCTATATAAATACAAGAATAAGTAAAATCAATAAACAAACACTGCAGCTCGGCACTGGATAAGTCATCAGGGAAGATTTGTGGATGCATAAAAAATATATATAGTTATATAAATATAAATATATACTATGACTCAAAATAAATACACCAAATGTATAAAAAAGGTTCTTCCTAAGTTTATCTGTGCATGTTTTAGTATAATATATTAGTCGCTGAATTAGCTAAACTGAAAAATATTTGCTATGTAGCTCAAAACATATGATTCCTATTTGCTGGTGTCTGACTGCATCTCTGCACTATTAAGGATGTAGGAAATTATGGGAACTGGAGGCCATGTGATTTCCGGCATTTTCTTCTCACCACCACGCCCCAAGTTGTCACAAAGCAATCCAGCATATGGCTAATTGCAGCGCCGCTCTCTGTGAGTTGTCCGTCAGGGCTTACAAAGCAAACACAGCCTACCTAAACAATGCCAGAAACTCAGCCAGTGGTTTCAGATTTTATCTTGCAGCCAAAACAAGTCATCGTACATCAAGAGCTTCACTCTCTGCAGTTTGCGTTTGAAAGACTTTTTTTTTCTCATAGAATATTCTAGCATTCCAGTAGCTGAACAGAGTTTAATATCCTCAGGTGAGGTGTGTTACACTTAGTCTCGTGTGGTAAAAACACTGTATCTCCTAAGGCTACATTTCAATTGTAATAATTTTCTTTATGATTAGAAGGATCTGTTTTTATTTTGAGGGTATGTTTTATGCGTAATACCGTTTTCTACAAATGAGTACACGTACCTCGTATAGCAGTTTATGGCTACATCCCCGGGCGTCGTGACATGCATAGGAACCAAGCTAAGGAGGAATTCACCTGAGCTGACGCAAGAGCCTCACAAAAAGCCGCTGTATATAATCTCCGAAACAGATGGCGCTGACGAATAATGCCCATCTGACATGACGGCAGACAGAAGTCGTCCACAGAGGACCTGGCCATCCTCTTAGAGCAAGGTGCTGCCCCCGATTCACCTCGCCATCCGCCACATCCAATCCGAGGGGCATCTGGTGCTGACGGTGGGCGCTGCCCATTTCTGCCCAGAAACGGGTTTGAGGGAGAGGTGATTGGAAGGAACGGGAAGCCTGTCACTTTAAGTGACAGAATTAGCAAAGTCCTGTATCGGTTATGGGAAGGTCATTTTATTTTATACAGCATAAAGCCCATGTTGGCTTTGAGAAAACACCAGCACAAACATGGACTGGAGAATTTGGGGGGTTATCTTTTGGTGTATCATAAGAATGCAGTGATGAATGATCACAAATAAATCACCTACAATTATATTCATGCCAGCTGAAAAAATTAACAAAATCCTTAATCATAGCCATGATATTTTAAACAAAAAGTGCAAACCAATTAGCTGAATCTCCCCCAAAGTGAAAAGTGAAAGTGACTGAGATTGGTGACACACCACAGCACACAGTGGATAACAATGAAATGCGTCCTCGGCCTTTAACGCACTTGTGACATGGTAACATAGCGAGAGGTAGCTAATTCAGCTCACAGGGGGCAGTGCGTGGGGGCGCTACCTTGCTCAGGATTCCTCAGTAGTGTTTTGCTAACTGGGGACTCGAACCAGCATGTGTGCTTCTTCAGATGCATTCCCCAGCACAAATTTATGACTTGTTTGGAATCTAGGCATTATTTTCCTAACAAAAATGTGACAGAGACAGTTAATTGTCACAGAGGCATACAGCTGGAAAGAAGTGGAATATCATGACCAGAATTCTTCCTTTGTACTAAAATGGTACTAAAATAGTACTAAAGCCTTGAATTCTTTGAGTAAATCTGACAGAAAATGTGAGGAGCAGAGGCATCGTTTACAATGTCCTCATGGATGTAATATTTGAGAGCTTACTTCTGACTCCCAATCGCTTTTCGTTCTGGTTGTAGGACTACATTCTCTGACTACAGGTAACGACCGGGTACGGACGTCGGAACGAGGCATCTGAGACCACGGAGAGTTTACACGCATTTAATACCTTTGCCGGCGTGGCACTCAGATTCACATGGCTAAAGAAAATAAGAGAGGCAGCTTGGACACTGGGGGGCCGCCGGCGAATGGCCACCGAACCCTCCCCCTGTATGGTTTGCACTGGGCGCAGTAAAATAAAAGTAGCTGATGGATAGATGGCTGCCCAAATAAAAATGATAAAGTCCTCCCCCGGCGCTGTTGCCCTGGCGAGGGTCTGTACCTCTGCTTCCTGAACCAATTTTAGTAGAGATCAGAATGATGGCTCCTGTCAAGGAGTCCGTGTCCCTGCCTGAAAAAAGACAGCTTCCCCCCCGCCCCCCGCCTCTGACCGCCACCATAGTCCACAAAAGGATTTGTTTTTTATTTACGGTGACAATATAATTGGGATAATAAAGACACCGTAGGCCACATTAAGAGCAGACTGGCATATTTACTGTGCATGAACCTGCCCTCCCTCGCTGCTCCCCTCCCTCTGAAAATCAGGTCCTGCTGCACGCCACAGGTGCAGAGTCTTACATGGGGGGAGATTTACGAGGGCAGCAACTTAGGGGCGGTGAGGGGGCACACTGCCCGCTCTCAGATAACAGCGACTCTCAGAATGGAGGGGAGTTCACAGGGCGGGACTTTTAAATGAGCACAAATGGGTTGATTACCTCCAGACCCCCCCTGCCACTCCCCCATTCTCAGGGCATGTTGGGACTTCTAGGCTGAATACATAATATGGAAGCTTTACTGCTGTATGTCATGACCTAGTGACATTATCACATTCAGGTCATTATTTGTGTCTCATTAATATAAAATGTACTAACACAAGGGATTTTTTAAAAAATTACTAACAGTTTTATTTGTTAATTACTAATGCTACTGTAAACAATAATTTTAATACAATTAATAATGTTAAAATATTCTGAATATCATAATACGCTGGCGGATTTTTAAATTTAAACTCATAGAATTTGCTCTGTTTGGTGGCGATGAACTGTAACATTAAAGATTGTGCTGCAGCAGCATAATTCAGCCATAATCAACATTGGCCGTAGCTACACCACACTATTTCGTTAACCCCATAAATGTATTTGTTTTGCCATCCTGCAGCTGCTGTAAATAGATGCCAGCAGTTCAAGAACAGAGTTAACAAGAGAGGAGCTTCCCTCTGAGGAAGCGTTTTGAAAACAAAAACCGTTTTAGCCCGGTTTAAAGAGATTCACATATGGCTTTAAATATTATATTTATGTCTGTAAAACAAGGCTGCATGTCAGACTGGAACAAAAAAGTGTGATCTCTGATGCTCCATTCATAATGTAAAAAGAGTTTATTAAAGCTTTGAAACAGAATCCCGTTTACAGGAAATGGTTCTTTTTTTTTTGAAAGAAAAAAAAATCCAACTGCTCTCTTTGATGCCCAACTGCATGTGGTTGTGGAAACATCTTTTGAAAACCTCGCCGGTACCGTTGGCTTTTTCTACAAACCTGACATACGTTTTTAAATGGCCAAAAATAATTAATTTCACTCGGGAGACTTACTCATATGAGAGATTTAAGTTACTGTTTGAGAAGGGGGAAAAAGGGAAAGGTAAGAGAATGTGCTCAGCTTTTCTGTGTAGCGGGAACAAGCCAGCTTGTTATGGTAATACCGGTGGAAAGACGAAACGGAGAAAACCAGCTCAGAGGAAACCGTCATATCTGTGTTTTTATTTCCACCTGTTCCTCCCATTATCACGATGTTGTGTGTCCTTTTTTTATTTTGTGCTTTCTCGAGCCAGATCATGGGGATACTTCAAATAAATAACCCTAATGGCAATATCATCCAGCAGGCCTATAACTTTATCAGCCTGACGGCATCTTATCGAGCTGATATACGAGCCCTCGTTTGGTGAACGGTATCCTGGGTGGGCGAGTGAGGAATTGTTTGGTAGAGGGATCTGGTTCTTTTAATCCTGCCCTTTTCTTTATTTTGACTGAATCGGGAGAAAAAAATCTAAAATAATTTCCTGGCAGAGAAAAATTATTTTTTTTTTTGGTCATTAAAAAATTGGAATTATGGGTAAGGTGCAATTCCGGCAAATCAGACGGCGAGTTTAAGAAACATGTATTGGCATGGTGATAACCGATCCGATACCCTTGTGAAAATATTTTTTTCAGTACAAGAATTCATAAATCATAAAAAAAAAAAAATATATTCTAAAAACGCAGCAACCGCGATGAAGCGTGTCTGAGGACAGGCCCTGGTGATAAACAAGCCACGTCACAGTATGTGTGGATGGTACAGATGTCACAGCAGCAAGGCAGAGGGGGAGTTTGCGGTAATGTAACGCTGCTGCCTTTACGCGGTGGCAGCAGAGAGGCCGGCCCCGGGGCCTCCTGGGCTCCGTAAGCCGGTGGCAGTCCGCTCCATCACCTGCCTCCACCCTGAACTCTGGCTGAACCCCAGGCCGGCACCAGCCGTTGGGTCTTTATTCCTTGGCATCTGTCTCTCTCCCGTAAGAGACATAAGGTAAGGCGCCCCCTTTGTCTCCCCTCTGCCCGGCATCTGCCACGCCATCTTTGCCGTTTTTAATAAGGCCCGCTAGTGGCCCCCCTCCCCTGCCGGTGCGCCCCGCGTGGCCACAGAGAACGAGGGTTTGGAAAACGGGGCCGGTGGGAGGGGAAGGGGTGTGTGCAGAGGTGAGAATTCGGTAGAGGGCTGGAAAACAAGACTTGCCCGCCTTATTCCATCCTTCCACCACCCCCCTGTCTTTCTGCACTTCCCCACATCTTTTTCTCACTCTGCCTCTTCCTCTCTCTCCCTCTCCCTCCATCTCTCTCCCCTCCCCTTCACAAACACGCCTGCTACCCTGCCCTTTCCTCTTCAAACTAATTACCTCGGCTACCTTGTACCCACAACCCCAGGGGATGCCAACAACTGTCAGACCAGTATTATTTTTGAAATTTAAACAATCATCTTACGTGTGCTGCCGCTAAGATCCTGGCCTTTTCTGCGGCTTCGACCTTCAGTAATTAATACCCCAGGGCCCATTATTGGCAAAGCCTTTATCCTTTGGGCCAAGAAGCCTCTAACCCGCTAATTACGGGCAAGCAGCTAATCTTCCAGCCCTTGTGATTGACAGGTACACCTATTCTACTAATTGCCTGTTGCAGACAACACCTGGTGAACTGAACTGTCGAGGGAACCCGGATAGTACCGAAAACTCCTATGGGTCTTCCTGGCGGCTAGGCAAGTTTTTGTGCAAGTGTGTGTGTGTGTGTCCTTGTGTGTGTGTGTTTGTATGCACTTAAAGCTGATAAAGAATAAAAAAAGGCAGAGCTGAGCTCCAGGCCTCCTGAGCAGATACTCTCGCAGAGAAACAGAGGATGAACTTTTTTTTATTTAGGAATAATTCAGCAAACGAAGCAAAAAAAAACTATATAATATTTAACACCAGCCTACATTTTTATCTGTTTGGTATGAAACACAATAATATAAACTCCAGTTTTAGGATTTGAATAAAACGCTGTTCAAATTTGGTACTGCATATGTCTGAAAAAAAACTTGAATGGAAAGTGAGGGTCCAAGCTGGCATTGGTGCAGTGGTTAGCTCTGTTTCCTCACACCTCTGGGACATGGGTTCAAGCCCCCACCAAAGTTCCATGTGTGTCGCCATGGGGTTTCCGCTAGGTACTGCAGTCTCCCCCCCACGGTCCAAAAACATGCTGAGGGTAACTGGAGTTACCATAAGTGTGCTTGTATGACTGAAGTTTTGCCCTGCGATCGACTGGCATCCTAACCTTTCTTTGCGCTTGTAGGCTCTGGACCCTCCGTGATCCTAAAGAGAACAAGCAATTACAGTAAACAGAGAGATGGTAAAAGAGGGTCATCAAACTCGGGTAACGATTAAATGAAAGTTGTAGAGCTGATTGCAGAGTCTCAAATAGCAAGTAAGTTTTGCCCTGTGAACAACTGAAAAGCCTTAAGTGTCATTGTAAATGCATTGCATCTATAATCCTGGTAGCACCTGCAGAAATATAAATGTAAATATCTTTTTTAGAGATAATTATTATATTCTTTATAGATTTATGGTGGTGGTGCAGTGGTTAGCACTGTTGCCTCACACCTCTGGGACCCGGGTTCTGGTCTTCGCCTGGGTTACATGTGTGTGGAGTTTGCATGTTCTCCCCGTGTCGTCGTGGGGTTTCCTCCGGGTACTCCGGTTTCCCCCCACAGTCCAAAGACATGCTGAGGCTGATTGGAGTTACTAAATTGCCCGTAGGTGTGCATGTGTGAGTGAATGGTGTGAGTGTGCCCTGTGATGGGCTGGCCCCCCATCCAGGGTTGTTCCCTGCCTCATGCCCGTTGCCTCTGGGATAGGCTACAGACTCCCCAGCGGGTTGGACAATGGATGGATGGAATATAGATTTAGAACTTTGTGTCAGTGCAGAGAGTTAAGGGAATTCCATGCACGACTCCCCAGGTACACATACATGACGCATATGCTAACAAACCTGGCTAACAATTAAACAGACAATCAAAGTAAAAAAATAAATTAGATCTAAAAAATCTAAATGCAAAAGGATATTTAATAGTAAAACTTAAGGAAAATTATACCAATTAAACATTCATACATTGATTTTCCATAATTGTCTTTCCAGTACGAGCCAGTAGAGTAAGAATAAAGGGGAGAAACAGCTGAATGTAAATGAAGAAAGGAGGTCATGAAGAAAAAGAGCGACAGGAGGAGGCCGAGATGGGCGGACAGGAGAAACAGCTAAACATGGACAGAGAGGACAAGGAAAGGGACATGAGGACAGGAATATATGGAGTGGGAAAAAAGGAGAATAAAGGTAATTTACAGCAGAGACCGGAGGACAAAAACAATGTACAGGAGAGACAGGAGGACACAGATGGAGAAGAGAGACAAATGGACACAAATGGAGAGAAGGGACAGAAGGACACAGATATTAATGTACAAGAGAGGCAACAAACATGGCCTGAGAGAATGAAGAGGAGGACATGGATGGAGAGACCAGAGAACATAGAGAGAAGAGACAGGAGGACATGGATAGAGAGACCAGAGAACATAGAGAGGAGAGACAGGAGGACATGGATGGAGAGGCCAGAGAACATAGAGAGGAGAAACAGGAGGACATGGATGGAGAGACCAGAGAACATAGAGAGGAGAGACAGGAGGACATGGATGGAGAGACCAGAGAACATAGAGAGGAGAGACAGGAGGACATGGAGATGAGAGATGGGAGGACACAGATGGAGAAGAAGTGGGAGTACATGGATGGAGGGAAGGTAATGGGGACCATGGATGGAGAGAGAGCCTCTGGTGACGTCTTGCAGGGGAAGTAAGTGTAGTGAAGGACGCTGCCGGCAGTAGCATGGCCTGGGGGCACGGTGACGCCTTGCCAGCTGAGGAAGAGAACACACATCCCCCACCCCTGGGGGGCCACTCAGCATCTCCTTCCCCCAGTTTCCAGCTTAAAGGGGCCCGCTGCTGGTACAAGGATGATACAGACAATAGGTGGCTGTAAATAACACTGCAACGTAAGTGATAAATCAGCCAGAAGGACGGAACGACAGGGAGACTTTGGATGTGTACCTCTTTGAAGATCAGTTTGGAAGGTGATTAAATTATTCAATGGCATGTGAGACATTCGCCTTGCAGTTTGTCAGGGAAGAAGCAATTGATCTCACACATAAATTGTAATTTCAAGTTAACAGACGTGATAATTAAGATATGATTTTTTTTTTTGCTGTTGCATGTTGCTGAGACTTATCCCCGGGAAGTGTAAAGATCAAGAAAGGTAAACTCTTAAAGGAAAACTACTGCTTTCCCAGCAGGGTCCTGTTCTGCCACTTTGAGCATCGTCAGTGTACATCTGGGTCTGGGCGCTCCTTCCGAAGCTCGTCATTCCACTAGGGGCCTGGATGAGGGCCCGACCGGAGAGCAGGATTTAGGGCTGGCCAGCCTCGAAGGGATGCGAATCCCCAGCCGTTGTTCGTGAACAGGAAGGGGCCCCAGGGAGGGGATTCAGGTTCCCATGGGAAGCTGGGGGCCAGTGAGGCAGCAGACAAACATCCCGAAACACTTAAGACGCTTTGGAAAAAAAAGACATTCTGGGCAGCAGCCAGGATTAAAAGCAGCTTGTTTACAGTACAGCCGTAATGGACGTTTGCGGCGAGGAGACGATTTCAGTGTAAAACAACGGCGAGGCTTATCCATACCCCCCAGTCACGCTCTCACGGTGCCACATTAACCCGCAGCGACACGTGACGCTGGTCCCAGGACTGAGCCGGCAAGGCCTGCTGTATAGGCAGGTCGTTTGGCTTGCCTCGGCTTTCTGACACCCTTTAATGCAGCTTTAACTGGAGCCCGAGGCGTGTGCGCCAAAGGCCCCTGGGGGGCCCCGCACCACCCGGGCGTACTGTGCCCAGCACCTCATTTATCAACATTGTTCAGGAAAAATGATTTATCTCCTCATTACATATGCACAGATGTCTGGAGCTTGAGGACGTGGCCAGAAAAGGGCTAGGCTCCAGTGGAGGGGCTCCAGAGCCTAGGGGTCACAGAGGGGTGAGAGTAAACATGTCAGGCTTGCCAAGGTAGGGGAAGTGAAGGGCGGTAGGGGCAGAGGGGGGCAAATTTCCTCTTCTTCTGCAGGTGTGGTAGAACTATGAGAAGGAGATCCCAGAGGTCCCATTTTCACGACCCATTTCCACTCGGTCCTGTCACTTCTTGTGTCATGCTGGGAGAGCCCCCTGCCGGGGGAGCGTGCGGAGGAGGCACGCTAGGAGGGCAGTGACGCACCCAATGGTGCAGAACAGGGGGCCAGGGAGAAGCACGAGGGGCACCGAACTGTGACATCTGTGAGCGATCAGGGTCCCGCAGAGCCGCGCCCGTGTTTTCGTATCACGGAGCGGCACGTGAACCCGAGAGGTGCACTTCACCCGCTGGCCTCTGCTCGCCAGGGCAACCGGCTCCTTGGACTTCTCGAATTGCAGGCCATGCTAAAGAAATGCCATTAAAGACTAATTTGTTCCAAAGTTATCTAAACTTTTTTTTCTTTTTTTTTTTGGTATCTGGTTCTCAAGGTTGGGAACAAAGATTTACTGACAGATGGAAAGAGTAGGTTTTTCCCACGATTGATTGATATTTCTCAAGTGGGGTCCTTGAAGTGAGATGTTTGCTGGAATCGAGCACAGCAGACGCCAGTGATCACAACTCCAACTAAGCTACACAACAGGCAAAGCGACAGAATATGCAAACCGATTCCAGTTTATCCACTACCATCCCTACAACAATACAAAGGTGGAATAAACTCAAGCATATTTTTAATCCACCATCCGTAATTGCAATTTCTACCTGGATTCTGGCAGGGAGCCATTACTGTTAGACTACACAGTGATGAACTACTGGTGACAGAGCTGTCAAATAAATCCATATTCATGCAAGAAAATAGACTTCGGGGCTACTTAGGGAACACTGGTGTAACCGAATATGCAAAGTATCTTTCAGAGTAGGTTAATATGAAGATGCTACATCTTCAGAATCATAGAGCAACCTGTGATTAATGGTCATCAGAAAATGCTGCCATCTCTGCTCCTCTATCCTCAAAGTTGGTGGAGGCATTGTCCAAACAGGCTAGTGGGAGCAACTGGAGGATGCAGTGCGACGAAATGTCAGAGTGGCGCCACGGGGACTGAGCTCTCGCAGGAGAAATACAAACAAAGTGATGTTCTGCTTGGCCAGTGGGGGCCTTTAGCTAACATGGGCCATGAGGTGCTGCAGGGCGCTGGGGCACAAAGGCACAGAGCAAATACGGTATGGTCCAGGGTGATGTTCCATTATGTAGAATACGACAGTATGGTGAAGTACACGGCATGTATGGACAGCGAAAGCCTCAGTGTCCTCCATAGTCCAGATGGGCTCCAGAGCAGTCCTGCTCCATCCGATCCAAAGCCATGAGACACAGGCACCAATTAATCACTCTAACCCAATATAAGTCTGATACCACATTCCTCTCTTCCTTTAAGGTATTTTTAATCTCTGCTGCTGCCTTGGCTGTGCCATGATTGTATGCTCCAGCCAATCCCAATGATATTCCATTGCATCCTGGAGGTAGCTCCCTGCCAGCCCCTACATCATCCTCAAGTTATTCTCCCTTTTTAGAAGAAGTCTGAGTGTTACTCCACCAGACCTGGCACATGAAATTCCTGAGCCGGGGACAAAAGTACTTCAATCAGGCTCTCATGATGCACTATCCTTCGGGTACTGTCCTGCCCCCCCCCTCTGCCAGGCCTGGGGTAACTTCCCCAATAGTCTCCCTGAGATGGCAGGCCTGTTCCCCAGCACTGATGGGACCAAAGTAGCCAAGATTCAGAATCACAATGTCACACAACGTCAGCCAGCTACACCATTGAAAGCATAGAAAAAGTCGCTCAAATGCAAGATGGGGTTAATGGAATCTCCCCAAAATCCTCACTTCCCATATTTATATTTCCAGAGAGGGGCAACGTTGGTCCTTCTTGTCTACACTCTATGTGTAGTGACACAGAGCAAGACTTAATGCACCTAGGAAGACAATGATTATCACCTCAGTAATCCTACAGCTCATTAGCTACCGCTTGCAATAATTACGTTGGAGAGCAGCTTTGGAGAGTGGCAGTCCTGGGAGACAGCTCCTTGCTAATGCACACATTAACGGTAAAGGCGTTGCAGGACTAAAGAGATGCCTCCTTGATAGATGTCCTCTTGGAGGGTTTGGGGAGTGGGTGTTTGTCCTCGCCTCACTTGTTGGAAGCGATTATACAGCTTTATTGATTAGCTTTGTGTAGTGAGGGTGAGGTTAAATAGTGGAGAGGTTGTTTGTTTAATTGAACTTTATTCCGCCAAAGGGGAATTCGTCACTGGGAAGTGCCTTTTAAATGCTCCCTCACGAGTGCTGGGGTTCAGTCACTAGATGAGTGCACCTGGCTCCCGGGCATTCCTCCGCGATCTGACATACTTAGCTCTTGGGGCTGCAGGTGGGAGGTGCTCGGAGGCTTGGGAAAAGCATCTCTCTTTTCCAGGATGGATACCATTGTCCTGGGGAACATTCAAAGCTCCAAGGGACACCAACGGTTGTTGGTGGGAATCTGGAATTTATTTTTATGTTTGAGTAAGAGCAACGAGAAACAGCTACTGTCTTGGTACCACTCCCACCCCCGCCTGACAAATCTAGTACCACCCTTCCCTCCTGCCCGAGCACTTAGGTTGCTGCTGACCCAAGCCAGACAAATACTCCCTCGCAAACACTACTTGGTCATGAATAATGCGGTTTCACCTTTGACTACCTCACCCCTCTTTTGGCTGGCTTCTCTAGAAGGTCCATCCTTCCATCCTGCTCCTCCGGAAGTCCTTAATCTACGTACTGGTCCCTGTAGCCGGAAAACTTCCGGTGCTGGACCAAAGACCCTCTGCTAGGTCCAGAAAGTTGGAAGGGCAGATTGTCAGAACGGATTTGCTGCAACGTCCACTTCCTTGGTTGACAGAGGGCTGCAAGATGCCTGGCAAAGGAGACTGTACTTTATTTGTGCGGTCTCATCTCCCAGCTGGACTGGATTTGCATTCAGTTCCAAGCCTATTACAAGCACAGCAAAGCTCTTTGGCTTCTTATAAACTTCTTGCTAACATTCTATTAAAAACAAAATCCTTCGGAACATTTAAAGTCATCCGAGAGAGTAATTCCAGGTGAATCCAATAAAGTAACGTCCCACACAAATTAAACCTGGCCTTAATTTACATGAAATTTCTTCAGATTCTTTTAGCTACCACTAGCCAGGCTATTCTCATTTCCTTTGAGAAGCAGGATAAATCTTGTCTTTTTCATTATTTAATGAGACATGTAGCCATGATTTATTCAAGCGACAAACCTCAGTTTTGTTTTTTTTTTTCCTTTCAACAAATTAATGGGCACTAATGTCATATTATTTCATGGGCTATTCCGCTTTTGATAAATTACTAAAGCAAGCAGTAAAAAATAGATCAAAACCACAATCGTTTTGAAGAGTAGGGTGCAGAAATTCCACCTCAGCACCCAGCAGGATTGAAGAGCACGGCCTATTATTCGAGTGCCACAGCTAATTGTGGCAGATGAAGGGTTTAAAGGATGATTTCGAACCACCGTCGCTCGGTCCAAACTGGGGGCGGTCCTCATGAACCGTCACTGAGAGTACATCGAAGGAAAAACTATATATGAAATCAGCCCAAGTGATCCAAATCATAAAACATGTGCCTCATGTTGTGAGTCATGTCTTTTTCAAGGAAATGCAAGAAATGCGCTTTGTATAATGCATCTTCACACATGCAGCGACCATGTAAGAGAGAGGCTCAATGTGTTTCGAATGCAGGCTTGTGGTTTTAATGAGGGCTCTAGATGCTTTGGACTTTTAAATAGCTGATGAATGACAGTTGAGTAGAAACCACGAATAGCTGTCCGGCCATTTTCCTTCCTACTTGTCCAGTACAGTCTGAGTGTGGTGCCTATTCTAGGCTGCAACAGGAAGTAATGCAGGGGCTATCCTGGGTGGGATGCCAGTCCATTAGAGGGACACACGGAGAACATACACAATCTCACACATTACAGGTGAGTTAGAAAGATTAGTTTTTGTTGCGTTTGTGTTTTTAGATGGTAGGAAGAATGCAGAATACCAATAGTAAAGTGAGAGAACATTGAAGATCATAGAAATTCCACACACACAGAACCCCCAACAGTGGAGGTGAGGCTCCAGTGCAGCCACATACTAAACCACGGCGCTCTCCTCTCTCAACAACAAGGTTTTTTTGGGGGTCCTTCGTCAGTCAGAGTAAAAACATTAGTTTAAACTAATGAGATTTAAGTTTAATTGCGTAGCTATTAGGGGTGTAATAGTGCACAAAAATTGTGGTTTGGTACGTACCTTGGTTTTGAAGTCATGGTTTGATACGTTTTCGGTATAGCGGGGGTAAAAGAAACAAAACAGAAACTGATTCTTTTTTCTTTATTAAACAGTGGTCTGTCGAACAAAATATGACTGTCTCTTAAATAAAAAGTCTCTGTCAATATTGTTGCAACCTACTAATAAAAAAACAAAAACTTACTTTAAATAAAAAAAAATATTCTCTCAAGTAAATAAAATAAATATCCATTAAAGTGCATATTTAGAAAATGTACCTGATCTGTACTGAATCCACATTAACAGCTTCCAGCTTCACATTAGGACGTACTCACACATGCATAGTGGTACAGCTTCATTCGGCCCTATCTAGATGTTGCCCAGGTGAAACAAACAATGGTTCCGCATTTGCGGCATTCATTCATATGCGTAGGGAACCAAAAAACCCACGCTGGAAATTTTTTGGTCCGTATACTTGTATTGTTACACTCCTAGTATTAACTGTATAAGACTATGTGCCTCTCATTAACACACACACGTGCACACACATATGTCTGTGGATTAGGATTATATTACATTGCGGGGATGAAATGTACCCTATAATGTGATAAAAAAATCTGTTATTTTGAATATTTAAAAAACTAAAAATTTATTTATTTATTTATTTGGTCACTTACAGTTAAAGTTGGGACTGGGTAGAGGTTAAGGTTGTCCCCACAAAGATAAAATTACAAACCTCTGTGTGTATGTGTGTGTGTGTGTGTGTGTGTGTGTGTGTGTGTGTGTGCATGTGTGTGTGTAATTATATTTTTAAACTCATTTAATTTGTCACAGCATCAAGAAGTTTGATACTCCATGGCAGTCACGGACCCCCAGCGTGTCCTGAGTGTGCACCCAGTGTGATTTCTACTGCTGTTGAATTATTGAGTCACGCTCTCATTCTTCTGAAGTTCTTGAGGCCTTCTGTAGGACCTCAGCACAGATTCCAAGCCAAGGTTTATGTGGGGAGAGCATTGTTGCTGATTGATCCCAATAGGTCTACGTGGGCGAAAGTATGTTTGCATAAGGCCAAGAGGGGTATTGGAGTCCGTCCCCTTGATTCGAAAAGCAGAGCTCATTTTGGCGTGCACTGCGGTGTTGCATGCTGGGTAGCGTGTTAATCCTAGGGCGTCTGTTAATTCCTTGAGCATTCCTGTAGACCTCCCATCTGGAAGATAAATATGCAGATTTGAGGCGCTACCTGATCTGGCCTACAGGGGCTGTGTAATTTTCCACTTTTATCCATGTCTGAGCACATATATCAGCACACGTTTCAAATACGTAAAATTTCTGGCAGCTGACTCTCCTAAAATGAAAAGTATTTCATTAAAAAAATCTTTGCTCCAATAGTTCTCACCAACACAATGGCAAAACTACTTACAGTATAGAGAGCATATTAACTATGGCCGTAACTGTTCAACCTAGCTATTAAATGAAATATGAGCTGCACAAATTAATATATAAAACAAACAAAGAGAATGTAATATGTATGCAGAGAAACTGCTGTAATTGTTTGCTGTGTGTACCATAGTGTCTTGCTTCATCTATCCAAACAGACTCAGGACGAAACTTAAACAAGTCCCTTTACCTCGTCCAACAAGGTAGCCCTGTGCGAATTTACATTCCCCGGCACTGTAATTACCACCGTGCGGAGAGATAAAGTTGTTGTTGAGCCGTAAATAAGCCCCACATTCAGCATACCGTCGAAGGCCAGGCCGAGACACCGGGAGCTATGAAATAATCACCTCGGCGGCCCCCGGTTCACATTTAATTTGAAGCCCACTTTGTGACACGCCCGGGCAAAGGGAGAGTCCGGAGACATTCCCCTCCCAGGCGCGGTGGTAAAGCCAAGGAGAAGAAAATGCTGATTATCCTTGCTATATGATGCATAATTTAAACGTATTTTTTGGGTTCCGTCTGAATGTGTTGCTGAACACAACCTGCTTTTCGTAATCCAGAAATGAAGGTCACGTTTTGGGGTGTCAGCTGCGGGGGGAGGGGGGGGTGACACATGGCACACAGGTCCTCCCTGTAGCCATGGTGGTGTGTGGTTTAGACGGCTAGGACGCTGTGCCTGTGATGAGAAGGTCGCTGGTTCAAATCGTAGGCTTGACAGAGGGATGTTACTGTTGTGCCCCTGAGCAAGGCCCTTTACCCCACAGTTGCTCCAGCGATTGACTGAACCTGTCTTCTCTATCATATGTTACTTTGCCTAAAAAGTGTTTGCTAAATAAATGCAATACATAACATTACCCATTTTCCCTTCCTGATACCCTATAGCTATTTCATGGAACCCCACCCAGCGAGCAAAGACCTACCATCCTTGAATGGGAGGTCTCGTAAATTGTCCTACCCCCGCTAGTTTTTTGTTTTAGCTGTTAGCGATACATCACGTACGCAGCATCTCAAATCGGGCCCACCCATCGGCCTGCTCCTCCCCACCAACCAGCTCAAACAGCATCAGAGTACAAGGTTACAAAGCTTAGCAGAAGCACCCCCACCTCCCAAATCTGCATCCCTCTCCGGCCTCTCTTATCTCCTGGCTTTCTGTAACTATGCTATGTTAGCCACCGTAGCAACTGAACAGTGTCGTGACAGATCCCGTGAATATTCATGAGCTCGTCAAGGGTGATACAATGCAGAGGCACGTTCTGGAAAGTGTCCAGAGTGGGACTCGCCAAAAGATCCCATGGATATTGGATTACAGTGGCCTGACGCTTCATAGTTTGCCAATTTAAACTATCACAATCAATCAGTGACTGAAAATGAATGAAAATAAGTTAGCGGTAATGAGTCTTCAATGAAAGAAAGGTCCCATGATAAGCAGGCCTTGTTTACACTTGATAGCTTTCGATAAACTCAATACCCAGTGTCACCCTTGCTGCTGTAGGATCTATGGATTCGCTAAATCTTTAGGACAAAATAAAATCCTATTTCCATGAATGAAAGAAGGAAATCTCTGGAATCAAACAATGGTCCTTGGACCCCATCGATGGAGCAAGGAAGGCCAGAGGAGATCGAGAGTTGGAATCAAAGACTCTCAGTCAGTATCAGTGGAAGGGGCCCAGGGGGGCTAATCGGGAACTTGGCCCTGCAGTTGAAGACAGCGATGACCGCAGAATCCGAACAGAATCCCACATCATCCTACAGTCGTCCCACAGTCCCCTTTAATCTATCACTTAATCTGCACCAGGATATTCAATGCCATAGGCATGCCAGACCTTGTCACCTGTGATCGCTTGGAAATCACAGTGGAGATGCTATGCCCGTGAACAGAAGGTCAACATCTTAAATCCCATAGCCAGCTTCAGTTATTTCACCATTGGGAAGCTGAGCAAGTCCCTTATCCCCATTTGCTGTAGGGACTGACTGACCCTGCTTTCTGAATTGAACATTGATTTGGACAAAAGTGTCTGCTAGAGGAATGTAAATATAACTGCAAATGTCTGCCATACTCTTTGGGTTGTACACTAGTGGCCAAAATTGTGGAAATACCTACCATTTTTGGCATTTACCACATGAATACTGGCGATAATTATTTATAAACAATCAAAGAATGTTACAAATATCATACATCGGTAGATTCAATAAGTAACTGGAGCAACATTTGAATAGAGTTCTGCAATTTCTAAAAACTGGAAGCGTTTCCACAGTTTTGGCCACTAGTGTAGGTGAGTTTGACTTGCTAGTTCTTGGTTTTCTGCATCGCTGCAGTATGGAGCTGTTCGCTTGTCTTTGGGGCAGGTTAGCATGGTTCTGCTAGGCTTGGGGGGGTGTGTGAATGCATTGTCCTGGTCTGCATTCAGCTGACAATCAAATCCCAGGCTTTCAGGGGGGCCTTTGCAGCTGTTTGATTTAGGGCCGCCATTACACAACGCTCAGTGCAACAAAAAAAAACAGGTACTTGGAGATACTGTGCTCCTAGGAAGTAAATATTTCGTGCTGACAGGTAGGAATGTTGATGTTTATCTGAGGTAGAGTCCAGGTCTCCTTTGTATGGATTCAGTACCAAGTGATTCGTACACTAGAGTTTCTTCCCCCCATTGGTCGTGTCACTGTAGGATTTACCTAAATCCTAATAGCTTTTTTTGCTGTAAGCTTCCATTTCATAGTGAGTTATTGGACTATTCCAGAATATTCCCCGGTGATTGAAAGGGAAGTATTCAGGACATGATTTATGGTTGTTAATTGTGGTATTCAAAATTCACAACGGACTACAATGAAAAAAGGCCAAAAATTGTGAGATGAACATCTGGAATAGCTATTGTAGCCGATGCCAAATTCTTGTCCTGGGAGTAAAGTAAAACCAGGGCTGAATTTGAACGAGATGCACCCTGGGGATTATAAAATATTTTCCCCTGTCAACTAGGCCGCAGGCTCTCAAGTCCCAGAGCTTGTGACCTCTCTTGAACCTTGGCCCGCGCTTCCTTCCCTGCTGGAGCTGAGTTTGCACCGTACTGAAACAAGACATATTTGTATTTGATATTAAACTAGCATCAAATGTGATATAAATCACGGACGAAGCGACCCTCGCACTTGAAACATTTTCCAGTCCGCGCACCCAGAAAAATGGGAAAACAGTATGGTTTTCCCGCCGTTGCCCTTGGCGACATGGACTGAAGCAAAACCCACCTGCAGCTTTTTGGGGGGGGGGCCCTTTGCCAAGGCCTACACAGCAGCCCCCACCAATCTCCCCCTCGAAAAGCTCCGAGTACATGAAAATGATTTGAATGGTTTCCAGCTCCGCTAACGATCGCTCTCTCTTCCTCTCCATCCCCAGAGCCGTCCTTGGCTATTCGGAAGCGCATCCCAAGCCGGCCCTCTCTCCACAGCGGCGGGATCTTCCCGGTGCGTGACGAATACACTTTAACACAAATTAAGATGGCTTGTGGGACTGGCTCGGGCTTGACACCGAGGTTGTTTCTCGTACAGGTGTCATCTGTAATTATTAGCCCGCTGCAGCAACCGTGGTTGACTGTGCGTGCATGTATGACTTGATTTATTTCGAAAGTTTCCCAATGATCATTTCTCACGTCCAAAAAAACAAGCAAAGCAAAAGTAACTAGGGAAAGAACTTTTCAAACACCGCTGGACATGATCCAACTTTGACACACAGCCACACATGCAGATTATGCTAATATCAAACCAGTTTCTATTATAAGTCAGGCATCCATCATCCATCCAACCAGTACAGGGGCTCGGTAGGTCTGGAACTCATCCCAGGCAGCACAGGGCACAGGACAGGGGAATTCCCTGGATGGGATGCCAGTCCATCGCAGGCCATGCTCACATCCACACTCACACACTAATTTACATACTCCAATTTGCCTCATTGCACCCACAGTGATTAATTCCAATACCCCATCCTTCCAAATAACCACCCTCAAGATCCCTTTGATAAACCTCTTCTCCTCAAACACCTTCACACCGGCAGGGGGGAACAGATGGACACATATGCATCTGACCTAAAACTCATCTTTCCTCTGGGAAGCGTTTACATTCACTGTGTCAGAATATAGCAAATTAGTGTCTGGAAATTAAGCTCTATTATGGGGAGGTTAAAAAATTGGTTTAAAAGTTCCGAAGGCAGCGAGCCGCAGTGTCATTGGAAGTTTCTTAAAGGTGTTTTTGGCGGAATTACAGCAGGTGGCAAATTGACTTTATACGATATGTGAATGTATGTAATTTATAGTGCTGAATATCAATCTGTAAATGCGCTCTTATTTGACGTTGACTGATTTACTCCTAGCATTCCCCAGACCAACTGAATCGTCTCACAGATTTCCAGCACTTTTCCACTTGGGTGAAAGAATCGTCAAATATTTTCAACAACTTTTACTTCTGTGGGTTCTAATCCTAGCGCAACGAAAATCCAGTTTTGATCTTAAAGATCTCACTAAGGAACATCTTGGATCGGAAACGGAGATCTGCAGCAGGATGTCCGATGTTTCTTCCTCTCTGTGTTTTGAATTAAAATTTAAACCATTTTTCAAGGTGGTACCTGTCCACCACGTGTGCTTTGAAAGCCCGTCAGATGAATATTAAATGAACGGGAGATGTATCGGGAACTGAAAGGTCATTAAAAAAAATAATTCAGACTTGATCTTGTCTAAGAGACACTGTCTGGATGAAAATGCATTTTCCTGTCCTGGGACAAACACTCTTTAAAACTCTCACGGTTGTGCTTTGAGTGTAAAATTCCTTGTTGGATTGAATTGAATATCTGAAAAAAATATTAGGTGAGCGGTATCGTCTTTGTTGTCTCACAACACCATATATAATTAACATTTAAATGGAGCACAGGAATTCGCCATAAATTAAAAATGAACAGTAATTCAAATTAATTCAAACTACCATAACTTCATTTAAAAAATAAATTTAAAAATGGTGTACGAATGAACATGTAGCAGAAAAACAGAAATGTCTGGAGCTGATTGCAAAGTAATTTAGCATCTTTAGTCGATTCATTTGACACATCGTAATCATAATGCTTGAATTTTTTCCCCCTTTACATGGTGCAGGCTGGAATAGAGCTTAATTGATGTTTACGATCTGACCTTTGTTTTGGCTCGGGAGGCTGTTTCAGTGTTACGAGTTTTGCTTGGCTAGCACCGGAAATATTGCGCGAATGGTTTTATGATACTTTCCTTCGGTGGCCTTCTGAAGGCACTACGGAATAAACAACAGTCCTGTAAAAGCAATATTTCCCATGTTTTTTCTGATGTTTTGTGGTTTAGCTACACAGATTTATATAACACGTATGAAATCCAAAAATGCAGGGAAGGTAGGAAAATGCCTGTGTTTTTGCTTTGAATTTTTACAAAAATCGAGAGTTTAGACACACGCACAGAATAATAAAATATAAATAGAGCAAAATAAATAAAATTATTATTTTAATAGGAGTATAAAACTGAGCTCCTGCATAATACGAAAAAAAAAAATAATGTGAGACAGACTCACGTTTTATTCTTTATGGTAGCAGTAGCACATAATAATAAAAATACAGAGGAAAAAGGTTAGCCGAAAAAGGCTAAGGTGCGGAATCTCGGAGTGACGCGGATCACAGGAAGCACAGCTGGCAGAGCGATGAGCTCTGTTCCGCGGGAGGTGTTGTCTCCGTGCTCTCACTACGCTCCCGGAGCCTTTGTCTAACATGCCCGCGGCTCGAACCCGTGACCCCCACACTCCGAAAACCACATCACACCCGCTGGCCGGGACTCAGAGGACAATAAAACACAACTGTGGATTTACAATGGTCCTTCCATGGAAACGGGCCCCCGTCCGCCCCGGCAACACGCCGCTGCCAGTAATCGAAAACACAAGCGGGGGTGATGTCGCCAAGATGCGCGATGCACTGTAAACAACGCTTGGTGCTGATGAGCACATGGGGGCAGCAGGGGGGGGCTTCTGGTCCAGCAACAATTTCTGAGTGACCTCCCGTCCTAGAAGGTACACTGGACCACCTCTTGCTACTTTTTTTGGGGGGGGATTTATGACTCTGCTGATAGTTTTATCCTGTGATAAATTTTTTTCTTGGGTTCCTATCACTTCTGCCGTTGCAATACAGCAAATCGTGAGCGATTGCTTGACACTATGGAACGGATCCAAAAGGCATTTCTTCATTTGGGCCTCGTCGACGCTTTTGTCATACTCCCATTGTGTGCCATCCCCCCCCCCCAAAGAAAAGGGGCATATTCAATCAGCTACATGTTGCATTTATTTAGCAAACAATTTGGTAGAAATCTGTGTGCAAATGAGGGAAGCTGGGGGTTAGTTAGCAGGGTCCGGTAGATTCCCTGGAGCAGTTGGAATTGAGGGCCTTGCTTAAGGGCCCAACTGCAATATGACTACTCTGCCAGACCTGGGAAAGGTAGCAATGGGTTCCAGTCGAAACTCTGAGGAGTTACTCTCAGGTAAATGAGGTATGTTAGCATTAGCTCCAGCAGGAGGCTGGAAGTTCTGATCTCAGGACAAGACCTGGATGATTGATAACGTTGTCTGTGGCACGGCATTAGCGATAGCCAGAGTACAGAAACGGTCTCGTTCCCCCTCCCATCGTGGCAGTTCCGTCCAATCCTTTATTTAAAACAGAACCTACCCATAGATATTTCCTATAGCTAAGAAACGGGCTTTAACTGCTAGGCAGCAAACCTTAAGGGGCCGTATTCAAGTTTTTGGAGACAGCAGGAATGACACTGAATCGCCCGAAAAGCCCGTCAGTCACCATAGGAGCCGCTACTTCACGACTGCCCACTAGGCGGCGATGTCTATAATTCCACTTGCCATCCCTGTAATAACAGGAAGCTCAGATCACCCTCTCACAGGATTTGCTGGGGGGGGGGGCTTATAACTGGCTATGTGGAATTAACAACACATGGATGCCTGCGTCTTTAGCCAATGAGTATGGCAGTCCTGATCCCAGTAGGCCTCAAAAATCGCAGGTTAGGGTTAGTGACAGTCACGTCACCTGTCCCGCCCTAGTGTGCCCCTTTGTGACATGTGGCAGCGTGCTGCCATGGCCAAGCTGCTGCCACGCTGTCTCACGGCATAATTTATGCGATAAAGGGGACATTGTTCCGTAGCTTAATCCCCATGATTACATCACACGACACATGCCAAAATTGCCCAGGAGGATCTGTGTAATAAATCTTTTCCGTCCTAATCTACTTTGCCGTCTAAACACCTGACAGTCTTGGCAATAACCGAGTGGAGGTGTTGCACGTAATAATGCATGAAGCTGATGGGGGGGGGGGGACTCGTTCATCTCATCCCCCTCTCAGAATTTCTTCCCTCCCTTCACTTCTTCCCTTTTCTCACATTGGGTCTCTGTTCTTTCATTAAGAAATAAAACTGGCAGGAATGTTATTGGGGCGGCAGCTGGGACCAGAGAGAAGAAAAAAGAATCTGAAGTCAATTAGAGGAGTACAAAGTACTTTTTGTCCCGGCGAAGGCGGGACTGTTGTTTTTATGGTGGTTATTTATTGCCATATAACCCAGAAATCAAATTAGTTCATATTGAGTGGGCCGCGCTTGGCCGTGATTGATTCTCCGTGCAGGTCTGAGCCGGCGTGACGGGGCCAGCAGAAGGAAATTGGGGAATAAGGTGGAGCAGGAGGGCCAATCGGAAGCTGGCCCAGGGGTCCGCAACATGCTGGCTGCTCGTTACAGGTGAAAAGTGCCCACAGAGGACTGCCCCTCCCTGTTTCAGTGGGGGGGGGCACTTGTTACTCTGGGAAATGACTCTAGATGGTCTTCGCGGGGTAGGTCCACAAATGGATTTGTTCTTGGGGAGCATAAACCGCACCGCCCCGAGGCCGCCTCCGCCATTTTGACCAGCTGCCTCTAGAGGGAGGCCAAGGGGCCACTTTAGAGGGCCCTGCCCCAAAACTTTGCACATTCCAGTGGGCGGAAGGGGGGGGTTTGGGATTTGGCCCAGGTTGGGGGGGGGGGGGGGTGTGTGCCTGTGGCGCGCGTGTCATTTTCGTGACCTCGCGACGCCTACGCCAAGCACGTTCCTGGCCTCGTTAGGGCTGATGAGGTGAGACGGCCACCAGGGGCATATTCACCGCCATCCTGGCCCGTCCTCCACGCTAAAGAATTCACACAAAAGAATAGACTTTATTAATTGCATGGTGGCCCGGCTTAAAACACGGGTCCAGAAAGTTCTATATTTCTGTAGGCTTTTTAAAAACATTTCGTGGGGGGCCCCATCGATCTTGGCGGCCAGGATCCCAGCACTACCCCCCCCCCACACCCCTTAACCCCTGCAGAAAATCAGCAGCAAGCTCATCAACAATGGCTGTCTGACAAGTTCTGTGATGGGTTGGAGTAAAGCTCTGGGCATCGCAAACAGAGCTTTGGGAAGGGGCAGGCCTGACTCGGAACCCCAGTGCTCCACTCAGCCTTAAGCTGAGGAATACTGGAGGGAGGCCGCCCCCCCACGCCCCCCCATTCTGACAAACATACAAAGCTCTCGGTATAACCAGTAACAAGCCTCTGTTATTCTCCTCTCATTCCTGCGCAGATGCCGGATGCATCGAGAAAGAGCCCCGATGGCCCAAAAAGGCGTCGGAGTCCGGGCCATTCTGGAAGGCAAAGGTGGAACTGCCCAGGAGACGCGTTTCCTGCTTTTCTGGTCCGCCTAAATGAACTTTACTAAGCATTTTAATCAGGGCTAAAAAGATGTTGAGCGTGGTGGGAAAGCGATGATGACAGTTAAGGGAAAAGCTGTAGGCCGAATCCCGCATCGGCAGCTGAGGCATTGTGGTGATGATGACGGTGACTGACTGACCACAGCTTAATGGATGAGAGCCGCTCAACAAGCACAATCATTCATACTATCAATGACTTTCACTTGTTACAAAACAGAATAAATAATTTAGTTTCGCTTTCTTCAGAATGCTGATTTACAGTAAATTCCAAATGCTAGAATATATATATCGAAGAGCAAAGTCATAAAACTCAATCAGTTTTTCTAGAAAAATATGGACTTTGTGAATTTTGGAAATTAAACAGAATTCTGCATTGGATTTCATCATTAAGTGAGTTGTGGTTCCCAGTACTGTAGCATATCATGAGGATGCCTGACTTTAGGTCACTGGTGATTTCATCTCTAAATCAAAAAATAAATAAAAACTGGAAATTAGCTCTTCAATTACAATATGTCAAAATTAAGTATAGGTACTCAAAACACAAATATGGAGCCTCACTTGAAGACTTTTTCTCCTCGGGATTCACTTCTGTAAGCATGTGCCACTTAGTGAGCTGCTAATGAGAGCCACTGAGCTAACGATTTCCCCAAACGAGGCGGACCTTTGCAACACCAACTCTACACTAGCTACACCTTTCTGCATTTTTCTCAGCTGCCTAAAACATTTGCATGTCACTTATTTGCAATTAAGTAATAATAATTATTATTTTATTATAGTAAAACATATATCAATTCCATGCCAATCTTCCTTTGACTATGTGTAATGTACGGACTGCTAAAGCAAACACCATACACACACACACACACACACACATATATATGGACAAAATAACTTCCTTTCTTTCCTTTTCCACGTCTTATGCACTGTTACTCTGCTTGATACTATACCTTTTTCCAGAGATCGGCAAAGGCGGTGCAGGACTGGGAATGGACCCCGACCTCCATCCAGTCCTTGACGCTGCCGCTTGGATCCGCAGTGATTGGCCGGAACGCCTGGCTTTAATGAGGACACAGCCTTCTAGAGCAGTAGAATCCCAATCCCCACTGGCCATTAAAGAGAGCAGTAACACCAGCCTAGCATCTGTAAGCCCCCCCCCATCCCCCCCAGTCTAAGGCAGATCCATAAACACTTTAATACCTTGGGCTGGGCCTGGATACAGGATCTTTAACTGTTTTACAGAACGTCTTCCTTGATCCCGTCTGTCAAGCAAACTCTTACGTCTGTCATGTTGTACCTGGTGCCGTACAAGACATTAATCCCCCCCCCCAACAGAAACAGAACAACTCAATTGCCTTATTTTACAGATATGGTACAGCAATTCATGTCATCTCTCCCACCACCCAAAAGAGTTCCCCAGCAACTAACAAATACAGCCACTCCTAATATCTGATTAAGGGTGGGAAAAAATCTGTAGGGTGTATGTAGAGACGTGTGATACACAAAGATGTTTGCAAGGAGTCCCTATAATGTAACTCCCCGTAAGGAGTCCCTATAATGTAACTCCCTGTAAGGCGTCCCTATAATGTAACTCCCTGTAAGGAGTCTCTATACTGTAACTCCCCGTAAGGAGTCCCTATAATGTAACTCCCCGTAAGGAGTCCCTATAATGTAACTCCCCGTAAGGAGTCCCTATAATGTAACTCTGAAATCAGGCCGTGTGATTTCCATGCGACGCTTTGATCAGCAGCATTTGCGACACACGGTGCATGCAGAATGTGCGGATTTCAGCGCCTTAAGTGTCTTGGCCGGACACATGAGGAAAGCTGTGGAAGCTCTGCACTCCTGTCTGAGGCGAAGCTCCACAGGTCGCGTCGGCTGGGAGCAGAGGAATTTCATCCCGCGCTCTGGGCTTCTTCATCCACTTCAATTATATGTAGGCGCACTGGATGGACTTTGGGGACGGTCACCAACACCACAACCCAACACCGCCCCCTCCACCCACACACACACACACACACACACACACACACACACACACACACACACACACTGTGTAACATACAGCGATTCTCTGTCCAAGAAACAATTAAAATTAAGCAGACATTGTTTCACCTCTGCTGCACAAGAAGGGCCGATTCCAGCCACCCCCACCCACCAGTGTAACTGCCCACCCCAGGTCTGACTTCAGGGGATTTGCCGGTCAGCTTAATTGTTACGCCACTGGTACAACGGCTCTGTTTCCTATTCCCTGCTGTAGCCATGTGGAATTCAGTAATAAAGCCAGTGTGGTCTACTGTACTGCACAAAAAAATCAGCAGTTGAGGGTATTGTACTGTGCTCACAGCAAATTAATGTTCCAGGACACAATGCTTCACCATTGCTTGTGGTGTTAGTCGTACCTGACATTCAGTCTCCCGTAGATATTGTTCTACTGTATCACAGCATTTACTATTTATTTATTTAATTATTTTGGAGGTATTATGCTTAACTACTAATATTAATAATTATTATATATAATTATTATAACAAGGAGAAGTTGAAGAAGGAAGAAATTCAGTTATATAACAGTTATAATTATATAATATTAGTCTTACTGTTATTGATGTATTTAATTAATTTTGTTGTAGAAAAGCGAGCTTCTTATTGTTTTATATTACATTTAACAATACACACTTATCATCAAATATTATTTTGTAGTTTTTTGTAGGTTTTTTATGTGGGGGCATTTGGATAATTGTTATATTATTTTTGAAATATGAATGCACTTTTTACAATACTGACATTTACTTCCTTATCCTTGGTGGGACACGGGCTCAGGCTGCGCTTGGAAAGGACGTCTCCGCGAACCGATCCCAGAGCCCAAACTAATATCCGCTGGAATTTATGACACTGAACCCAAACGTATCAGTCCATCTGCTCGTGCTCGTGTTCAGCATGTATCCCAGTTTGCGTAAACATTCTACATTCAGAGTCATGAAAATATTTAACAAACAACTGTATTAATTTTAAAACTAAATAAAAAAGAAACGCTTTATTTATTAAGAATTAAATGTATATGAGCAGATATTTGTATATGAATATTTTAAAGTAATGTAAATATAAAAACAAAGGATTTTACTCTTCACTAATAAATTGCCATTCTAACCTTACTCTCAAGCGCGCTGTTAGCATATCGGACATTTCTGTTACACTGTCGTCATACGTGACGTGAGCTGCCACGTGAAAGACTGGAAGACTGAACTTTCCTGATAGGAAGTTGTTGGCAATCAGCATTAAAAAGATGGAAGCAAATAAATAAACAATATAGAAAATATTATTCTTTTAAATAAAAATTATAACAAAAATATTTAAAAAACGTAAAATGACTAGTAAAGTGTCATAATTATTTTAAACAGATATGATATTTTAAACTATTTTTTAATTATAGCATAAAATATTTGTACATAGTGCGTAATAACATAAATATGTATATAATGTATATAATTTAAATAAACACATATAACAATATTAAACATATAACTATAAATACATTATTATTTTTTATATATGTAAATATATATAAAATATTTATATATATATTTGACAATTCAAAGTAATTGACAACTTAACAAGTAAAAAGTGAAGTAAATCATTCATTTCCACCAAAGAGGCAGCCGTGGGATTAGGCACCTGAGAGCAAGTAGCTTCACGTCATGCTAATTTCTGCACTTAACGCGAACAGCGCTCACTCCTCTTCCATCTCCTCATTTTTTAATTGAAGGAAACTTCTACCCTTTTATTTATTTATATGCCGTGTTCCCTGTGGCTCAAAGCTAAGTGAAGGCTAGGAAAAAAAAATGAAGGAGAAAGGAAGGGAAATGTAAGACCTTATAAAGATCGTCTCTAAACACGTTTTCTTTAGAGGTTCTGTGAACTCTATCTCGGCTAATCACAATGGAGCCTATTAGTGCTTGACGTTTTTATCCAGCAGCCGAGGGCTGGGCGATTCGAAGACGGCCTGGCTAACAGCTCTGGACAGCTTGGCGTTGTAGCCTGGGCCGGGTGCAGTACCTCGGGGCCCACCTGAAATCCGATACCTGAGAAGCGAGAGCTCTGGCTCTATTGATTTCTTGTCAGCCGCAGAACTTTCTGGGGCCACGCTGGGGAGCGGGCTCAAAGTGAAAAAAAGGGAAGAAAAGAGAAAAAAGAGAGAGGGGGAAAAAACCACAGAGGGGTGAGAGAAATCTTAATTAGAAGAGAGGGATTTGTAGAACCTGGTGTAGCTTTGGGAATCTGGCCTATGGAACAAATGAGAGAGAGAAGGAGAGAGAGAGAGAGAGAGAGAGAAAGAAGGCAGTGATGGGGGTGTCAGTAAGAAGGAATAAATTCAAAGCACGGAGGCCTCGACGCGGGCCTTTGCTGACGTCCTGTCCTTTGCTTGTTTCGCTCTCCGAGATCTTGCCGACACAATCCAGCTCCTGATCCTTTTGGGAGGGCTGGTCATGCATAGACACTGCTGGAGGTGAAGGTGGAACCCCGGGTGAATTCAAAGTGTTCGATTCATTACCTCATATTACCCGCTAAGAAAATGGCAGGAAATACTCTAATCGCCAAATTTACAGTGGGTGGTCGCAGAGGCCCCGCTCTTCCCACCAAATTTTTCATGCTAGCGTGACCCAAATCATTTTTTTTGTAACTTGTATTTATTTTATTGTCCGTCCATTTGATTGGCACATGCTCTTGCTATTTGCAATTAGCAGTGATTAGGACGGTCCGACTCTGGTAGCCAAAGCAAACAAACCGCACGTCTCATTCTGACAATCTACCCGGACATGCACTTGGAGTGACAAAGGCGCGGATAATGTCCGCCGTGAGGCATTAATCGTCCCTGACAGGTTTTGTGAGAGGTCAGGAGGACGAGGCCAGTTCTTGGAAGCCTCATCTGAAAGTCAGGGGGCTGGAAAAGCGTGAAGAGAATTAGGTCACATTTTGAGTGACCTCATTGCTGTTGAATCACGGAAGGGTGGATTCAGCAAAGGTGCCTGGGTCAATAGGTGACCAAAAAACAGAAAATGTACTGCTGCCTCATTACTTGCGTTTAACGCCAAAGCAACCCATTGGTCTTTTGCATTATGTAAATGCGAGTTTCTCCTCTTACAGCAGCACTAAATTACTACACCTGGTCCTACTTGATCTTGGTGCCAGTCAAATACTGATCACTTCAGGATTTTCTTTGCCACCTTGGCACAGGAGTTCATCAAGTGCATTTGTCAACTTATTGGTGCCCAGTTACCCATGTGAAGGATCGTCGCTGGGCCAACCCGTCCGACACTCCGGAGCGGCATCCGTTTTTGGCCCGAGGACATGATCAGCTCGAAGATGGGAAGGAGAGGAATTACACACACTGGACCCCGCGTCCACAGATAAATCATCTTCCAGAGGGTACATGACGAAAGCCCAGTGGTAGCTGTGGGCCTTGGATTTACTGCACGCATTGCGATGTTTTCCATTAAAATACACGTACATGCGACTTGTACTTCTGCTGGGCCAAAGGAATTTATGAAAGGAAATAGCTGTACATTACTCTTCCGTTTTATTGTATTTTCCAGGGAAAGTGTCACGTTCCAATGCATGGTGGGAATTGGACGGAGGAAACAGGAAGGGGAGCCGATGACAACATCTGGTTATGATTTTGGAGATGCCGGTGAAATATGAAATTTAAACGAGCCCCGCAGAATGTGTGTTTCAGCAAGTAAGTGGCGCAATTTATTAAAATGAATATAATTTTAATGTTACGCTCTGAGTGACAAAACCAAGCCGTTGCTTGCTCCTGGGTCCCTGCTTCTCTCCTGGCTGCCAGACGGTGAGGTCATCATGCTCCCTGTCATCAGGTCTATCATCCATCCAAAGCGGTACCTTCGCCATCCGGGTGAATTATATAGCCTTAGCCCAGTGCACGGGACAAATGGCTTCTAGGTGGACGGAGCAGGGATTTGCGTAGCTAAGCTGCATGAAGGGCATGTGTGCCAGCATGGAAGTAACGAGGGAGGCTTCGAGTTTGAAGGCTTGGTCAGGAGAAGAGGGGGAAGCAAGCAGATATTACAGAACATTAATTGTAGGACAAAGAAAGACAGATTCCAGATGACCACATGTTTCCAATTGACACGAAAAGCACGTACCACACACCCAGGTTAACTTTCAGCTCTCACAATACATGAACATAAATAAAGTTTGAAAACAGCATGTGTCTTTGTTAGGGACTGGGAAACACAGGGGAGTCTACAGCAGATGCTCAGCCATCTCCACCGACGAGGAAAGGAACACTTTTCTCACATGACGATGACAAACGGAGCTCACTGTCGAAAGGCGTTTTTCATCAACCTGCCCTCAAGTCAAGGGAAATCTTTCATCTTTTATGGCGCGTTTTGTGTTACGTGTGTCTTAAAATTATCCAAGTGCATCGTTTACG
>JABFEA020000017.1:681067-699255 GCA_019775915.2 Cyphomyrus plagiostoma | reverse complement strand
CCCCCCCCCCCCCCCCCCCCCCCCCCCCCCCCCCCCCCCCCCCCCCCCCCCCCCCCCCCCCCCCCCCCCCATATTCATGTAGAGTCTTAAAAATGTCCTTTTACGCTATATGCTTACACGGGGACCTTAAGATCTGATGATTTTCTTGGATTTTTTCATTTTTTCTTAATTCTCACCATCTCTTCCTCCTTGAGGGTGATTTTTCGCCGCCACCTCCCAGTCTCTGATCGTGCTTCTTTGTGCTGCTGTAATAGTGTCCCAGCAGACACAGGTCCCTAATACACGTCGTCGTGGGCCATGAAGGGTATGATAACATGGATCAAAAGATGAGAAGCTGTCTCGGTGCCACACTGACTGAGTGATGCCTTGAAACAAAAACAGTATTGGCATTTACATATTCAATAAGTCCAGTTATAATACGCAAAGGTACCGAAAAACAAAAATCCGCGGGCTCAGATCCCCATAAGAGCGTGATTCTCTGAAGTTAACAATAACAGAATTATTCTTTAACAAGTTCTTGTGGACAATAGGAATCTTCCCAAAGCTTATAAATACTTAAATTCACCCATGTTACCAACTTTGTTGTCTGAAACTCCCAAACTCATATCTGATACTTTATCCCTTTATCCATTTTTGTTCAATATTTTTCAAGATGAATTTTCTGCACCTGCCTAAACCCAACAACCACCTGTCTCTCCGTTTTGCTTCATAATAAAACAGTTTCAGCATCACTGCACAAACTCCTATACAGAGTTTGTACACATGGACGCCAGATTGAAATGCTCTCAGTATAGTTAGGGTGTGTGGGTTAAATGGCCTTCTGTACGTTACGTTTGTGGGGTATTCAGTTGCAGTTTGATTGAATATGGCTTGCGAAGTAGCCCAAGATGTTTTCTGTAGAGTGTCTGGTAGCAAAACAAATTGGCTACACACTTCAGAGGGAGGGAAATCGACTCCCCTACATGTGGCATGAATCTGCCCTGAGTTACTGGTCGCCACAGGCAATGGTACAGTATCATCTCTCCTCCAATCAGAGCTCTGCCCTGTTATACAGCCCTATTTGATTTGCCGGATAAAAAAAACAGGTGGAGCATCAGCATGATCCGGTGTCAATAATGGTAATTGTGATTGTTTAGAGGTTTATTGGACTTTTTCATTGCAGCATATAGCTGACTGTGCAATGCCAGGCCAGAATACTTAAAGCCAAGATCGTCATAATCGTTGCTGTGCTTTTTGAAACCCCCAATCAAAATCATTCCACTTGATTGCCAGAGATTATAAGTGATTTACAAGCGGCGAACGTCGACACTGTTTGATTGAGGTGAAGAGTTCTAATGCAGCAGTCATAAACCAGAAGATTGTTATTGACTGGACTGTCATGTATAAGCATTAAGCTTTATTTATGCAGTTAGGAGCCTGCCCAGATCTAGGGTAGCCTACTCGCTTACAATGGATATGGAAGCCATTTATACAAATGGTCTACAGCATGTAAAGCAAAGTTAAGACGAAGCGCCAGAGAAGTCAAGCGCTTCCTCTTCAGGGACCTGAACATATGAGGTGCTGGTCCTTAACCCCTGCTTATGGACGTACTTGGGTTCAAGTACGAGGTCAGTCTGCTTGCTGTCCCATCCATCTTACGTTATGTTTACTTTATGCAGGAGATACTTTTGTCCAAAGCAATGTACAAATGGGGCAAACAGCACATTACAAGCATACTTTATGTGTCATCAAAGAATCAGCCTGGCTGAGCTTTCAGTGGACACCCTGGTACAAGTGCATTAGCACCAGAGCATCAACACACCCTAGATTGCCTGCCAGTTCATTGTCTCTGGTTTCTTCCAACCTACAATTGCAACAGTATCTCCAAATTACCCCTAGGAATGAAGCTAGTCCTTTCAAGATCCTGCTACTTGGACGCGGATTGGCCTGTCTGGCCCACTAAGACTTTGTTTGTTTGTTTGTTTGTTTGGGAGGCATCTGATATGACTGACATCCAAGAGTGAATCCCCGCCATATGCCCTACAGTACCTGGGATAGGCTCCACCCCCCCAAACCCCCCCAGGACCGTGACCAGAGTTTAGCAGATGGAGAAATAGATGAATTCTTATGTGGCACCCCTGAGCACAAAACATACACGTACTGCCCTTTCTCGTAAAACCATTTTTGAATATATTTTGGCTTTTTTATTTATGTATTCATTTTTTTTTCTTTGCCTGTTCACAATGCACAGAGCCTGAGAAGCAGCAAAAAAAAATCACTCACCACTCGGGCAAAATGAGCAAATCAAACGAAACATCTGTGTCCATCATGACATGAAGAACGTTGAGCTGAAAGTCATTATGTACAATTAAACATCTCATCATCTATGTAACACTGTGATTATGGCTATTCGTTAACACTGTCAGCCCAGAGCAGACTAATTACGACAAAATGCCAGTTAAAGACGGTTGGCGGTCGAGTTAAATGGGCATGATCACCACAAAAACAGGAAAACGTCGTATTTGTTTCAGGATCACATCCTTTCATGTTTTGACTTTCTTGGTTCCGCTGTAAAAGACACAGGGCAGAACCGAACAAGGTGGCAGACCCAGAACGATACAAACGGCAAACAGAATGAGGAACTAGCTTCAGTGGGGCCACCGACAACAGACGCTTTGGCCATCTGTGACTGCGGGCAAACATCCGCGCGCACCTCTCTCCTCAGAATCCCCTGCCCGTCCCTGCACTTGGCGTGCTCCCAGTGCGTCGTGCAGAACTGGCTCGCAGCTTTAATTGCGGCCGCAGCTTCCGCCGTGCTTCAGCGTCGCTGCCGGGGCGTCTTGTCATCCGTCAAACCGCAGGCAGACCTTGGATTCTTCAGGGCTGTTAAATACCAATATAACACAGTGATCTGCGTTTACGGAGGACGAGGCGACCATACGGGGGGTATAAACGTCGGGACATGCTGCTTATTGCAATGGTTTTCTTACAAAACACTCAGGGGCATTATAACAGAGTAGTTATTTCATGGAGTAGTGTCATAAAATTAATTAAATGTGAGGTGAGATCTGGGTTCACGTCTATCCGTCCATCAAACTTCCAACCTCCTATCCAGTTCAAGGTCATGGGCCCCCTCAAACCAGTACCATCCACAGTTCGGTAATCAGCTGGGGACTGTCCCATTATCTCTGACTCATTCCAAACACCAGTGCCCACCCAACATAGACGGTAACACCACCGGTACAAACTCTCTCCCAGGACCCACAGGGCACAAGGCAGGGGGATGCCCTAGATTACCTGCCAGTTCCGTGTCAGTCTCTGGTCTCTTCTAACCTCCCAATGCAACAGTATCGCCAAAATGCCCCAAGGAATTATGGGTGTCCAGGTATAGCCCCTGTTTCCTGTGACACTAGATAGCAGAACCGCATAAGAGATAGATGGATGTTGGCTTATTTTCCACAGCCTTGTCTTCTCAGGTAAACATTTATTAAGTAAACATTGTAAGTATATATATAATTCTATAGTGATGATTAAATAAGCGGACATTGCTCTCTACTAACTACAGCAAGCTACAGTGAGTGGAGTTTTTAGGGCTGTGTACCTTCTGGCTGTTTTCAATAAAAAGGACCCCCCTTTTCCCCCCCGAACACACACACACACACACACACACCAGAGTGAATATGTGGCCTTCTCGGTTGACACAACACACACGCTCCCTAAACACAATCATGCCTTAATAATACAATAATAATAATGATGCCCCCCCCCACACACACACACACCTTGTTTATCGTCTGTCATCATTAGTTAGATGGTTCGTGTGATAAGTTAATTACCCATTGAATCCTGTCATGATAAAATATCATAATCTTCTTAATGGTGTAACAATAATAATTATATCACAAGTACCCAATCATATGATGTATTACGAGATGTACATTAAAATATTTAACTTCCAAACATCATTGAGCTTTTGTATTTTATCGTAGTTTTACAACATAACTATATGGCTACATCTTCAGAATCAAACAAAAAAATCCTTTGGGAGAGCTGACATGATTGCATTGTTTATTTGCACCTATTTATCAATGGAAGTTTCAATGCATTTTTTTTTAATGTATATAGCAGAGAATAATAAAGACTTGTTTTGTTAAAACCGGATTTGGGAATATATTTCGTCTGATAATGCGGTCCGGTAATGTGCATTCTTGGTATTAATAATCCCGATACAATAAAAAAATTGTCCATTCACATGAGATGTTTTATTTATGATAACAGCTTTAGAATAATAGTCCTCATGTTTTACAAGCACCTCGGTTTGCCCCGAAACGGGTATTTAGGAGTGATGTGAACTTAGGGAAGATACTCACTGTCATATATCTTGTTTATCCTGCGCAGAAAGGTCCCCAGTGATGCAAGATTTATTCTGAACCACGGTAACTACGTAGAATAGACGTTTGGTTTGTATTAGTCTGCATTATTTTGTGGCACATTGTTTTAATGCTTTCTAAGATATGTTAAATGTGTGACATGGAAACAAGAATGTGTATGTTATAGATTAAGTTATATGTTTTAATTATTTCAGATTCAGATTGTTTTTGCGGTATACAAATTAAGTGTGGCTAGTGTGGCCACCGGAAGACATGTGACTTATATATGACTTTTATTTGGCCAGTTGTTCAGCACATTATTAATGGCTGACAGTCTAGGTTCTGCTTGTGATGCCCCCATGCAGCCACCGCTGAGCTTCTGTTTTTGCGTCTCTTATCAAACCAAAGAGAGGGATCCCGTTTTCATAACCTGAACCCCACGGCTGGCTTTTTGCGTTGTCCATTGTCCATATGTAATTACTCTATCAATAAAATTGATTCAGCTGTATGTTGAAGCAAACTGTAGGACTAAATAAAGAGTACATCTTAATATAACACCTTTTTTTGAAGTGCAGTAACTGTTCTAATATTTATTTCAAAGACGCAATTCATCATTTTTGTCCTCTAAAATTAAACAGCTCCCAGGTTTACAATTTCGTGCAGCTGGAGATGGTTACCAAAGCGCTCCGGTTAAGCGGCCCCATACTCGGCCACGGCAGCTGATTCCTAACCGGGACTTTAGATGCAGAGTTTAATTGGTGCTTCAGGTGGGGAACATAAAGCGTATAAGTTTCAGCAGCAATTTCTAAGTGTGAAGGGGGGCCACACACACACACACGTCGCGCTGTTACTTTAATTTGTTTCCTTTCTTACATATTACGAACAGGAGATCCGTCTCAGGGATTTTAAAAAGTGAAATAAATGGTGTTTAAGCATAGATAACTGGGCCTATCGTCAGCTTCCCCCCATGTCACAAATTAAACTGTACTTAAAAAAGTATTATTTTGAAAAAAGTAAAGGAAATTGTAATGATTCATTAAGACTCGGAAAGCTTTTACATAGTGCGCCCCCCCCTCGGTTATTGCACTTCTCTTAGGCTAATTGCCGATAGTGCCTTTTGACAGTCTATCAGGCAGTCGCCTTTGCGGGATATTCACACCCCCCCAGACGCCGTCTGTTCGTCGCACGCAGAATAGACCCGCGCGCACTGTCACTCCGGTCGCCTTTATTTACTTGTTGCCTTGTTCTCCGATGAACCGCTAATTGCTTGCCGTTTTTATCCGACACTGTCTCCCTTTCTCTCCCGGCTCTTTGTTTTTCCTCTGTTTCCCCCTTGTCTGTTTGTTGTGATCCCCCGAAAGCTGTCGTTTAGAGATCGCCCGCTCCCTGCCAGGGCTGTAAAATTATGATCGTCGACGCAGCGCACATAGCTTTCCCTCCTATGGAGATGTGTCTGCATTTTGATTCATGGAAAGTTATTTTCAAAACCACCAACAGTTATTGTTATTTATTTTTATATGCGGTTTTCATGGGAAACTAATGGACAACGCAGGTGATCCGGTTGGCAACCAGTCAGGTAATGGAGCTGATGGAGATAATTTAAAGCTGAATATTTACAATTTTTAACTCAAAAATAAAACAGTAGTCAACTGTTAGGATGAATGGTATCCACGTGGTTGAAAAGAAAATGATGCCGGTCTGGGATGCCCACAAACCATTGTAGCTACCAGCTCAGAAACCAAAGTCACCGATTAGCTAATGCTAGACATCAGAAGCACAGTCTTACATGTACCAGGAGCCCTGGGTGGGCCTGAGCTCATTGCTGCAGTCTGCTAGCCTGCTGCAGTGTTTGTAAATACCTGAGGAACACTGTTACAGCCTCTGTTTACATCACTGCAGATCAGTGCCTTTCCTGTTTTCTCAGGCAAAGCAAAAAGACGACAGTGTTCGCAGGATGGACCCCGGGAGAGCGAGTAGCTACTGTAGGCTACTGATCAGGCAGGATAATAAACAAACGCACCCGGGAGAAGCGTGCAGTGCTCTGCCATCAGATTTTCTTGCCCACCACTTCTGCAAGAATGTTACAGTCTGGTTCAGTTATGAGTATGGTGCTTCTGATTATCTTAAGACGAAGAGCGTGACGGTGTAGTGGAAAAGGGGCCGGGAGATGTGGGAGACAGACTTACTGAGGAGGAAAGGGAGGAGATAACAGGGTTTGCAAAGCAACAGGAAGTGAGGTAATAGTAAGGCAGGAGGAAGAAGGAGTTGGATAAACCGTATAAGTGATCATTTATAGGTGGGGTAGCTGCAAGAGAAGTACACAATAAGGTTCATGCCGATGAGAGTTACAAGCTTTCCTTGTTAAAAAGGGATAGAGTGTGTAGATTGTGGTGACTCATTGTTTTTGGGGATGATGAAGATGATGAAAAGATAAAGACTGGCATGAGGTAATCGAGGAACTTTTTTTGGAACGTCATGGTAATCTTTCTCAGGAATCTGCCGTCAACTTGTCTATGAATCTGCGTCTGAGTAGCAGACTTTGAATTCTTCGGTGTGACATATCGTCCACTTGCTACACTCGAAAACATAGTCATGGTTGCTGGAGCGCTCGCGTCCGAAGTCAAGCCAGACGCATTCCATCTTTCCTTTTTTAACTTTGGAAATTAAAAAAAAATGTCTTTCCCTAACAAAAACTTTGCGGCGCTACTGGAGTACTTCAGATACTTATTAATTCTCCCCCCCCCCCCCTCCAGTCCTCACCCCGAAGACCAAATGCTAACATAGCGGTGAACGCGGTGGTGGGACTTCAGCCCGATGAGGATAATGTGTGGATGACAAGGCCTCAGCGTCTGCACAATGTCGGACCTGCACTCTGGGCATCCAGGGGAACTGACTCGGGGCCAAGGATAACTCTGCACTGGTAATGGCATGGGCTTTAAATCATAAACAGCTCATGACATGGGAAAATGCGGGGAAAAAAAACTTAGGGGGGGAACGTGTTCCAAGTTATTTCGGGTACCGACTCAATGAAAACCAGAGCTCCCTTCTCAGCCTATGAGTGCGACTGGCTTCTGTACGCCTCCCGGGCCTTGGGCGGTTTGTAGAACTGGACGCCGTCTCTGCATTCTCCCTTCAGGTTCTGTGAGACACAAGAACGCTGCTTCCTTGAGATCTCATGTCCTTGATCGTGAGCGACCCAGTTAGTTTCCACATGAGCAAAGGCGAGAGCGAGTTATCAAAGGCTTGGTTTGGGATGTGGGGGTCACTGGCATGATATCCTGAACCTACTGCCGTCTAATGGGCAATTCTACTACTCAGCTGGGTGCTCTTACTGTAGCTAATTAGTGTGAGGGTCTCGGAATAATTAAAACTTAATATTATATTTATAAGATGAAGGCCAGGCTTGTATCTATCAAAAAAGTCGGATATTTTAATTATGAAGCCACCTTCTGTGTAATGTATCTTTTTTAAAATTCACGAGTCAAGATTGCAGCTATAAATGGAGATCAAGCCGATGAAAACTCTGTGATCTTATATGGCGAAAGTAGAGAGAACGTAGCGGATGTTTGCCTCCTATTTAATTTGGGATTTAGCAACAACGGTTGTATTCTATTGGCTTATTTATAAGAAAACACTGTAAACTGAAAAAGCAAAGAAAGTATGCTTGTACACGTTTTATTTTTCTCACCAGCTGTAATAGATGGAGGTTAATTTCTTTACAAGAGCCAGGACTTTCAAAGCAATTACGCAATGATTGAGAGCTTCCCTTGACTCTCTGTTGTTTAAAACTTCTCAGATTTATTGCCTTTGAAGCCTCACCACTTAATTCCTCTTCTGTGGTTTAAGTGGGAGGGGAAAATAGTTTCTTTTCTCCGCTGGATGACGGTTTAATGTAGGTTTTGTGAGGCGACTTCCATCCAATGAGCTTTTTAGATGCAGTGTGGTCTAAGAACGGACTGTCCTGGAGTGGCGGAACTTTGACCTAGCTCTCCAGGAGAATAAGAATCTAACATCGGGTGGTTCTGTGAGTGGAACCGGGAGGCTGGTGCTGTTGGTCCATGCCGTTAATAAATGGTACCGACGGCTTTTTCGGGGTTTCAAAGTGTAACAGTCACAGGTGTGCAGTACAGTGTACACACATTCCTCTGTGTGGGATCTCAATTTGTTCCCTGAGAATTTATGAATAGAAAAACACTATTCTTATATCCATTCTGGGAAAAATCTGTTTCCCCTTTTCAGACCAGTTGTCAAAAAAAAATGAAGACTTACAAGCAATAAAATTTTTACTTTGCGGTTTGCAAAGAAATAATCTGTCTCGCGATGTAAGATAGGTATGAAAACATTTTTTTTTTACAATATGTTGGTATGATGTGTTGATGATGTCAGCAAAATGAAATGAACATTTAAAAAATAACAGCTATAATTCAATGAACAACAATTGACAAACCGTTAGAAGCAGGACTGAGAGAGTTCCAGATTTGGGCTATTTTAAAGGAAAAGCCTCAATAACTGAAAAAGCTCTTTGCAAATTTGACTCGTAATTTTCCAGTTTCCAATGCATGAAAATTTGGTAGCAAGTATTGGTGTGTGGAGGGACAGCTTTTTAATGCGGTGTGTCAGATTTAACGCGGTTCCTGGGATGGCACACTGGTGTAACCTTCCCAGTGTATTCCCAGCACAACCGGGACGCTGCGGGAGACAAGTGCGCGTCATCGACAAACGCTGCACCTGCTGCTTCTGAGCAGGCCGACCGCTGTTACCCATAATGCCCTGGGAGTATTGGTCTGAACCTTGTGACATGATTTAGTGGTTCATTCGCTCTGGTGCTCTGTGAGCGGTGTCTCGAGGCAGTAAGATCAGTGAGTATGATCATAATTGGGACGAGCGGGGGCCAGGTGCTGGTGTGTGTGAGAGGAGGGCCGGGGGGGGTCACAGCTGGGAGCCTGGCCTCTCCTGGGGACAGAAAGGCTCCCTGAACTTTGCTTTTTATCAAGTTGTTTTTTTTGCGCAGCATGGGACTCAGTGGCAGAACGCCTCCCCATCTGACCGCTAACCCTCACGGGTCTGTGGACACGCCCCCTGGCACACCCGTGTCTCTATGGCCATATAAAGGTCCACGCTGACATCACAATGCCATGTCCACAGCAGAATTATGGAAGGCATCACAATGTCATTCTCAGCGATACTCCGTATATTTTGACCATCATGCTACACGCGTGTGCTTGGCGTGTGTTGTCATACCCGAGGGACGGATCCTCGGCATCTTTCTTCTTGTTGTGAGTCAAACCCATTCAATGTTGAATGTCAAAATCAAAATCCTTTTAAGTCACTTTGTGAGAGTGCACCCTTACTAAGGGACACCCTTACTAAGCTCCAGGGTGCTGTGGTGCGGGACTGCCGGACTGACTGCCAGACTGCCGGACTGACTGCCAGACTGCCGGACTGACTGCCAGACTGCCGGACTGACTGCCAGACTGCCGGACTGCCGGAAGATAAACAGCAACCAAATCACTGGCCAGTGTTTAAATCAAAAAGCCATTACTTATCTGGTTCACCAATTCAAGTGTCGAACATGCTTGCAAAACAATAATTATAATTAGTACATATGGGAATCCAATATAACTATATAACTATTATTATTACATGTAATATAACTTGTAAATTATGATAATATGTAATAATTATATATTTAAGACAATTTATTACATACACTGTGATACTGTACTGGATAAACAGTTACAGAAGACAGATGAGTGATCATTATATGTAGTTTCCATTTTATATAATTTCTAATTCGAAATTATTTTCTAAATATATATAATTGAAACAATAAATTATGTAAATTGTGTGTTTTTGCTTGATCTGTTTTAAGATATCGCTGCAAGAAGCACTGCGTGTTTACTCTGTCTACTAAATTTTTGGCCTTAATAAGAGGAATGATTAATGCAAAGCCACACAAGCCAGCACTGACCACTTATAAGCCTTCTGTCATTCTCCATCCAGGGGTGCCGTAAGGGTGGTGGGGGGACCCCTGAGTGGCAGGGACCTTAAAAAAATTTGGAACATAATTGAACTGGTTGGAGCTGCAGGCCCAATATGATATGCTTTCATGGGACTCAAAATCTCCAGTGGTGGCCCTGCCTCAATTTCATCTGCAGCCCACATGAGGGGGTGCGCTTGTGTCACCCTCAACACTCCGGTTCTGATTACATTCTCACTTTGCGGCGTGAGAGTGGGTCAGAACGACGGGCTAGCCCAGGCCGAGGGAACCGATCCTGGGCTGGAGCAGACCGCAGTCAGGGATCCAAGAGCAGATGGAACCAAAACAGAAATGGCAGGACGCGAGAGGCCGCTGCCAGCGTGGCTGAAAAAGGTCCATATAAACACACATCAATGCGGAGCGCTGTAGTACGGGACCGTAATACTGCCGGTGGGGCCCCAGAGAGACCGTACATCATGTTTTCTCTCCGTCTCCGCTACGTCGGAGGCGCGGGGGACGTCCAGGCAGAGTGCATTGTGGGATTGGGGGAAAAAAAGCGCTGAACCTGCAGCTCCTTTCCTGGCATACGTTCCCGGGAAGTTTTATGCGGCCCTGAGTCCTGGATAATTTACGTCTCCTCGGTTTGGGTCCGAGGTGGCTCCCAGTCCCTGCTTCGTGTGTGACCCTGGCTCTGTTGGAGGGGGGGATGGGGGCATCATTGCATACGCCCATCCGAAAAAAAATAAAAATAAATTCCCACTCATTTGTCCTAGCTATACCTGGAAAACTATCCCCACCGGGGTCTTGTACAAGGACCCCGGAGTGGGCCGGCCGAGTGTGTCCTGGCTCGTTAACAAGCGCGAAGTGGAGTCCCTTCTTCGTTCCATCTCAGGTACAAAGAGGGGAGCCGTCTTGGAACCCACGAAGGTTAATTGCCGGTGGCGAGGGACTGAGACGCATGAATTGTACTTAATCTCTGTGAAAACGATTCACCGTGACCCACAACGGTGAGCCTCTGGCTTCCAGTGATGAAGAGGAGTGCAGCTTACAATTTGCGAAGGTCAAACAGCCCCAGAAGCGCATATTGGCTCCTGTTTTTGCGTACGATTATCCTCAGTCGTGCAGGACGTGGGGACCCTCTGCCTGTATCAGCACCGCTAAATCATTCCAAGCTTAAATAACTTCATAAAAAACGTACTTCCTGCCATTAGAAAGATAGCTGCCCTTGGGTCATCTCAACTGACTCACTATATTTTAATTCACCAGGTTCTCTTCATTTCTTTGGTCTCCTATAACTCTTCAAATTAAAATTTTGGCAACAAATATTTTTTTTTTGAATTCACATTTTTTTGTATAGAAAAAAAATTGTTTCCCACAGTTGCTTTTTTCCAACCTCTGAGACCCCGTTGATGTGGCTCTCTCTTCTATTCGCTGAGGAATGGACACTGGAAGTGGATTCTTCTGACACAATCACGGGTACTACTGTAGTAATATGACCCACCTACCTCCAGGTGGCCGAGGGCAGAGGAGATACTTCAAAGAGCTTCTCAGCCAAGGATGCTGTGTTCTGAACGACTGAGCTACGTTGACCATTGGGAGGTGAGGAATTGACTGTAGTCATCATGGGCTTGACTTGAAAGTGTGGCTGACATGTCAGGTGATGTGTCAGATGACGTGTCAGGTGATGTGTCAGGTGACGTGTCAGGGCGTGTTGTGATGTCCCTCAGGGATATATATGGGAAAGACAGCACATAGTATAAAGTTAGCCCTCAAGCAGCAGTTTACAGTATCCTTTTTTTGTTGGCCATCTCTGAATAAAAGCGGATTATTCTCACAGATGTGTTTACACAGTCAGAACAACTGAAATAACAAGCATAAGCAAACGTGCCAATGCGAAGACAATGATTCATCCCGCTGCTTGGAATCAGTGTGACTAAGAGGATGATGCTTCCCAAAGTCACAGACACATCATGGCACGCTGTTGCCACAGAGTTCTGGAGCAAAGGTACCTTCTGGCAGTAGGCAACCCAGACCTGGTGCAGGGGTGTATGGAGGGGTGGACCCACTGGGGCATTGGCCCCAGCTAACAGCTGATTGGCCCCCAGAGTTCCTCCTTCCTGTCACTCACCGATTCAAAACAAATCATCGGCCAATAATAAGGTTTTGCCCCTTTATATGAATTATGTCCCTCTGGGGCCCCAGGTGGCCCTGCTCCTTGGTAGAATCCCCCTGCCTTAGTGCCAGCTGACATAGATAGATGGCAGGTCCATCATATGTGTGCCTGTCTGATATCTAACGAGCTTCAGCTAGCCAGGGTCCACAGACCACCTAGAGATATTACCTGCCCTCTTGACCTGCGGCTTGCTTTCTTTTAAACGAGTCAACGTGAAACACAAATGATGGTCAGGATTGTGCGTTACAGGGGAATTCCACCGGAAATCAGTATGGCCGCCCCACCTGATTGCCGTCACGGTCATCTCCGCTGAATGGAGTCATCCGGAATCGTAAACGTTCTCGCAGGTGCTTCCCGCTGTGCGGCTCATAGACGGATCAGTGGATGTTTTTGTATAATTCCCAATGAGCTGGTCACCATTAGCTCAGCTGGCTGATTTTAGCCTGGATTCTGGGAAGATACCATGTGCTGGTTATCATTCAGTGGAGCTCTCTGTGGGCTGGCCTGCCTATATCTATCTATCTACCTATCTATCTATCTATCTATCTATCTATCTATCTATCTATCTATCTATCTATCTATCAAAACCTGTTTAAGGGTTAACAGATTAAGTAATCATTAGCGAAATTTATTTTCGCATCATCTTTTAAAGGTAAAAAAGAAACAGACTGTTTTCCACCTAAGATGCACACAAAAAAAATACGAGCAAACGCTGAGCTGACAGGTTCAGTGTAACATGTTTGATGTCACACCTTTCAGTCTGTCAACAGCTGCATCAGGGCAAATTCATTAGGAATTCAGATATTTTGCAAGGACCAGCACTGTGAACCACTACTGTAACCTAACTGCATGGTGTCAGCAGTCTGGTTTTCATGGGGGTTTGTTATTTAGAGTTATTTCCAGGCGTTTGCTATAAAACAACCAATTTCGTTTTCAGCGGAGGTATTTAAATGATAAGTTGTCCTGTGATATTTTAGGCAGAATAACACATTCGCGGTCTGAGACGTACCTGTATTTCTGAAGGTTTCAAAGCTCCAAACTGGCGATATCATGGGCTGCCTGAAATACGGGCCCTCGACAGGCTTGTTTACACAAGTGTTGTCAGACAGAAAGGGAGGAATTTCGGAGGGGGGCTGCTTTCTCCGCCCCCGTCTCCATCAATAAAAATGGAGGCTAAATTTCAAAGGGCTGACAGTTCATTTTCCACCAGATTCTGCACATTTCAAGAGAGAGGATTCAGGGTTTGGTGGGCTTCAGTGGGGTAGCGGGGCAGGGGGCTTCCAGAGATAATTTCAGCTCCCATCAATGTGGTAGGATTGCTGAAGGGGGTGATGACCCTAGTAAGTTTAGGCTGCTGGTATTTGGGGACCTCCTGATGTTCTAGGTTGACTGGATGCTCAGGTCACCTGCTGGCATTTGGCATTTGAGGCCCCGCACATTTAGCTACGTGTTTATCATGCAAGCTAGATTTTTAGGCGTCGCTGAAGATATGGTTCTGTGGCTTGTAAGGCAGCTCATTGTCAGAACCCCGGGTTTTACCAGATCCATTCCTACCGATGGTTAATATCTGCATGGTAAAGGAAGTGAGAAAGCTAGACAAGAGGGAGATCCATGAAGCGGAGAGTGGGCACCCAGATGATGATGTCATAAGCAAAGTGCATGATGTCACAAACAAAGTGCATCTTATCAGATACTTCCGCTGTATAGCATGTTTAGCTAATTCATCTTTCACAGGCAACTAGTTACATTACAAACTAGTTACATATTTATATATAGTAATTTATAGAAAAAAGACTATGTATCTTTTATATTTTATTTATTTTATGATTTTTGTTTGTTGTATATATTTGTTTTCATCCTGTTACATACTGCTCATTGTGCCCAATGGTGTCTCTGTCTAGCTGTGCAATTGTAGCATACGCAGATTCCCGCTTGGGATCAAGAAAGTTTTTTTTTCTGATTCTGTATTTCCCCAGCACATAATAATCTTGAGCATTTATCATAAGGTGCATTTATACAGAGGAATGTTTAGCAAGATCCACAAGGCTGAATCAGTACATGGAACTGAGGACTTTCTGAGCACAAGAGTAGCAGTTGAATTCCGGCTTGTGTTGAGTTTGGAGATCACCTGGGGTTTTGATGTCTTGAAGAGTTAAAGATGTTGACTGAGGAGACATGCATGAAGGTCGGGGTGGAGATCCCGTGTTTTTTTCCAATTCCAGTTTATTTCCAGTTACAGTTCAGTTCCTCCCCAAATATCCAGTGCATGAACCTCTAATGTAATAACAAAACATATGGATTTCACTCTTGCCCCCCCCCCCACCCCCGACATCACCAGCTCAGCAGCTGGGCGCTGGTGGAGATCGGGGGGTGAGGGGGGGTAGGGGGCAAGACATCCCACAGCCGACCGGCTCCTCCAGATGCATGCTGGGAGGGACTGGCATGGCCCAATCTATTCCCCGCAGGGGCCCATGTGCCGTCCAATGAACAGCCTTTTACAGCAGCCTTTTAAGACGATGGAAAAGTGTTAGGAATTCACAGCATACACGGATGCATTCGGCTCTGACTGCGCTTTGTGGTGTTGGGCTGCCGAACCTTAATGCCCCTCAAGCGTCCGACACTATTAGTGATACACTAGCTGGCACAAATGCTACACTGTTTGGCGACCTTTGACCTGACCCCGCCCCCCCCCACAAAAGAGCACCCCTTCACCCTTTACACCCACGTCCACCGTAACTGTTTTTAAAGAAATGCATGTGCTGTTCAGGTTCAAGAGATTTTAACTGTTCACTCTGCATTTGAGCAGAAATAATAAAATCTAAAACATACAGCCATTAAGGCATTAGACGAGTATGTCAGTAAATGTTGACAGAAATTGCTCTAAATGCGATTGTTTTTGGCAGGAATGGAGCCTGTCAGGATGGTTTAGAAACCTTAATTTACTATGCTTAATACACGTGTTTAGTACAGATTAACAAGTCATAAACGGTCCCTGGGTCACATTGTGGTTTCATACTAAGCATATAGTACACATCACACAGTAATTCCTAAAGCAGTCCTGTCCCTTTCTCTCGGAAACCTCATTCTGACATCTGGGCTATCATTTATTTAGCCACGCTCCTTTTTTTGATCGCTAGAAGCCATTAATAATTAATAATCTGATGGAAATGCGTGATTATATGTTTAATAATTGTCAGTGAATTATAAAAACAACACTGAGAGCTAAGTCTGATAACCTGCACATTCTTTCCGCTTCTGTTGTTCAAAGACCAGAAAAGAAAATCTCGCAGACAGAAATCGATGTCCGAGTCCAAGGTGTTTCAGCTGAAATAAATCAGACTATTTATATTTAATTTGTGGGGATTTGGGATCTATGCTTCCATTACTGTTTTTTCTTTCCACTCTCTGCTTTCCCCTCTTTAGTTTGAATTCGGCTTTTCACTGAGCATGTCAAGCGCATTTCAATTAAACGCCCTCTGCAGTATGCAGAAATGACCTCAGACCGTATGAAAGATTCATCTCCAAAGTAAATATTAAAGCAGATTAAATGGCAGTTAGGCTGAGGGTCGGAGCCGTCGGAGAGCGCCCCCCGGGGACGGGGTTCCGAGAGCGGCACTTAATGAAAGGGGTAAACCGTTAGATCGTGGGAAGGTGTTAACTTGCTGCCGTGGAGGTGCTGTCATTTCCTCCGGGGGAGGGAAGGCGGAAAGTGGTGCTGCTGGACCCAGACTCCAGATCTATAAAGCGAGGGGGCAGGGAAAGCGCAGCCAAGGCGGCATCTGATTGAAGCGGCTGCACAGGCATTTAGGAGAACATGCAGACAGAACCGCCATACTGTAGGGGATTATCACTGTATGCACATGGAACCACCATACTGTGGGGGATTACTACTGTATGCACACAGAACCGGCATATTGTGGGGCATTATCACTGTATGCAACGGATCCAGCATATGGTGGGGGATTATCACTGTATGCACACGGAACCACCATAATGTGAGGGATTACCACTGTATGCACACGGAACCACCATACTGTGGGGGATTACCACTGTTTGCAATGGAACCGGCATATTGTGGGGGATTAAAACTGTATACACATGGAACCACCGTTATGTGAGGGATTACCACTGTATGCACATAGAACCATCATACTGTGGGAGATTACCACTGTATGCACATAGAACCAGCATACTCTGGGGCATTATCACTGTATGCAATGGAACTGCCATACTGTGGGGGATTACCACTGTATGCACATAGAACCAGCATACTCTGGGGCATTATCCCTGTATGCAATGGAACCACCATATTGTGGGGGATTACCACTGTATGCACACGGAACCACCATACTGTGGGGGATTACCACTGTATGCAACAGAGCCACCATACTGTGGGGGATTACCACTGTATGCACACGGAACCGCCATACTGTGGGGGATTCGTTAAGATTCATCCATGGTATTGCTGCCCCTCCTCTAAATAAATTTATATCTCTAAGATCTGAAAAAACATCTCAAGCCTCTCGGTCAACTGATGTAGGGCTCCCAGATGCAGAACCTCTTTTGGCAAATCAGTGTTTTCAAGTGTAGCTATCCGACAGTGGAATACACTACCAACAGAAATATTAAAATGTACAAACTTTTATGAGTTTTCACGCCTGACAAAACAATGGCTCCTCTCAAACCAAACCTGTCCTCATAGAGCTGATGTGTGAAAGTGTAGTCTGCACTGAAGGTTGGGAGTTGAAATGTTCTGAATGACTGTATGTCATTGTATGCTACGGTGTTTGTATGCTACTGGATTGTATATATGATAATGTTTTTATAATGATCTGTCTCAATTTGCATCTCTGACAGTTTTATACACTTTTAACACCAGCCGGTCCAGGGACTACAGGTGTGAATTAGCAATAGTGTTATAACCTGGTACAAAGCATCTCTCCTTTTTTGAGGTTAATGTATTTTGTACACTGTCCCTGTTCAAATAATAAATAAACCTTTAACATAAACATTATCACTGTATATACACGGAACAGTCATACTATGGGGGATTGTCACTGCATGTACACGGAACAATTACATTATGGGGCATTATCACTGTATGCAGACGGAACAGTTACACTAGGGGGGATTATCAAGGTATTCACTCCGAAGACGTACACTATGGGGAATTATCACTGTACACATACTGTGGGTGATTGTGACTGCACACACATGGAAAAGATACTATGAAAATTTACTGCACAGAACACTACTATAAAGGATTATCTCTACACAGAGAGAGAGGTCATACTAAGGGAGCTTATCACTGCTCAAGTACAGAACAGTCAGATTGTAACTGCATGAAGCCACACACATGCATGTTTTTTTCGGACTACTTATTACTTTGAAGCAATAGTGTTATAGTATAAGAGTATATTATAATAACCGACAAGTGACATCAGTAATTCAGTTATCATTAACATCAATGAAAAAGACAATTATCCAATGGGATATTAAACACGGTACACGACATCAAGGATTAGGTATGATGTTCCCGGTCAGTTTCAGTTGTGAAATAGTGTGTTTGAATTCATGATCATATTAAAATCAAGATTAAAGATTAAAATAAATTGTAAGAATCTTATTATTAAAAGCAAAACTGGCCTTGACCGTAGTACAGAAATAGCTAAATTATTCATTTGAT
>JABFEA020000017.1:639698-657917 GCA_019775915.2 Cyphomyrus plagiostoma | reverse complement strand
CCCCCCAGCGCTGACAGTGCACGGAGTCCAAGCCTTTTTCCAATTAACACGGAGAGAGAGAGAGAGAAACTTCTTGTAACGCTTACACAGCTCAGCTGATGCTAGCGTAACTTAACACTGTGCAGTCATGGCCTTTGGGAGACAGATGGATGTCTGAGCGCCCCCTGGAGGGTGGGGGCCTCTCCAAACATTGACACTGCCCTTTTTAAGACTCGCTCTCCACTAATCTTTACCGTTCGACCCCTGCCTGACCTCTGTGACGTCACCTTGACACGTTCCTCTTAAAGGAATGCACTTTGGTAACTCTTCCTCTACTTAATCTTGTTCCACTGTTCCTGTACAAACTTACATATTGTTTTAATAAAAGTTATTTTTATAGTCGGGGAGACCCCGTGGAGAGTTGAACCTATTTAGGGAACAGACACAGGGCACTGGCCCCAGCTAAAAGCTGATTGGCTGATTGGCTCACAAAGTATCCACTCCTCGGTTACTCACCCATTCAAAACATATCATTGGTTAATGAGAAGGTTAGCCTCTCTGTATGAATTATCATCCCTGTTATGCTTCCCCACTTTAACAAAATCCTAGAATCGCCTATACACATAGGGCCATAATTCACACAAAGGGGCCAAACCTATCATACTCCAATGATATGTTTTGAGTTGCTGTGTGGCATGGGAGGGGAACAATCATCTTTCAGCTGTGGCTTGTGCCCCCCCCCCCCCTTATACACCTTTATCTATGTGTGAGTCTCTGAATGTCAGAATGTGGCGGCCCAGGTTACGTGTTTATCGGCAAAGCAACCAAACACAGTATTGCCCTTTCGGGTCTCTGTAGGATCACTGGGCGCATCATGCTAAAGAGAAAAACACAATTAAAAATGGCTGATAAAAATTATCAGGGCCGGCTGACCCCATAGGACTGGGTCAGCGTCATTTAAGGAGCATTAAGTCCATGTTGCCTAATGCTGCAGTTAACATTGGTGTGAAGTCCCATCGCCATGACGACCCATCACCGTGATGACCCATTGCTGCGACGACCCATTGCCATGCGACCCATTGCCGCGAAGCCTCATCGCCGTGACGACCCATCGGCGTGCCAACGCAAGTTCGCTGCCATGTGTAGGGCGTAGTACACAATGCACATCATCCATTATAACCCCATTACTGCTCCCACTGAGACTACCTGAGCCTCCCGGGCACACGTGTGTGTGTGTGTGTGTGTGTGTGTGTGTGTATGCTTGTCTATGGGTCATGTATGGATTACATTGTGGGCACCAAATGTCCCCACAATGTAATAAGCACCTGTTATTTTGATGATGTGTGGACCATTATTTTGGTTTCTACAAGGGGAAATTCAATTTTATTAAATGCGGTGACTGCAATCAAAAACTAAAAATGCCAAAATACTTATTTTGTTTGATTACTTATGCTTAAGGTTGTCATTGTTGGGATTAGTGTTATGAGTGGATGGTCCCTACAAAGATCTGTGAATGCAGTCAAAAAAGTAAAAATGCCAGAAGTCTCGTATCTTGTTTGGTCACATGGTTAAGGTTAGAGCTGCGTAGGGGTTAAGGTCGTCATGTTGTAATTAAAGTTTTCTCCATGGAACTGAATGGAAAGTCCCCACAAAGATATAATTACAAACCTGTGTGTGTGTGTGTGTGAGAGAGAGAGAGAGAGAGAAAGAGAGACCGCATGTGTGTTGCATATTCACCTGGGTAGACAAATTTTACAATACCCACCCCCCCCACCCCCTTGGCCCACATTTACTGTCTCCCCCCTTCCCCAAACAATTTTTCCTGGCTTGAAACCAAACTCTGCCTGGTTGACAACCTTGGTCAGCAAGGTTTATCATCTCCACTGCCTGCCCCCACCCATTCACCAATTTTTAACTGTCTCAAACCCGCCTTTCTAACAACTACAATCTCCATCCACCCTGGATGACAACCTTTACCATGTCCAACCCCCCTCCCACCGAACCCGATAAATCTCCAATGACACTCCGGAGTGTGTGGGCGATGCAGGGGGCACTGGACCTCAGCCCCCAGATCTAACGCTAACGCTAATAATGACAGGCATAATCAGCTACCATCGATAAACACAGGCCACCTGAAAGACTGAATGTGACAAGTGAAGGTCATATCCGTCACTCAGGGAGTCGCACGAAAGCGACTGGCTACGTTTCTCACCATGCTATTCCGTCCGTACAGAGAGGTCACTGCAAGGTGCGTGTCCATGTAGAACAAGGACTCAAAACCGACCTGGCTCCTTCCCTTCCCCATTTTTCATTTTATAGCTTCAGCCACCACCCCCCCCCCCCAAAAAAAAAAAGTATGAATAATTCATCAGAAAACTTTGCCAGAGTGTGATCTTTAAAGATTAATTTGTTTTGTTATATCTGACAAGAGGACACTGATGATCAAGAACAGTAAAAATAAAGAGAAGAGAAAATAGATCTTTTTAATGGAATTTAACAATGGGTCTCTGGTGAGCTCATTACACTGACCAGTTTGACTTATTTTACAGCCACTTGTAATTAGTATCCGTAAGAGTTATCGCCATAATCAAGCTAGTTTTTCTTTCACTCCTCTTCGCTCGCTATTAACTTCAGTGTTTTACTCGCTTGGAGAAGGTGGTCAGATCCGTAAAAGACAGTGGCAATAAAACTAATAAAACTGTAGGGTTCCTTCAGGAGAACTTTAATAATTCCACGGTTATAAGCTCTTCACTTCAAAGCAGCTGTTAAGATGGGCTTTGCGCGGCCTTGATGGCATCGCAGGTGCCCCTGCGTAACGTCTGTAGGCGGCCGTACTTTGTGAGAGATGCACCCTAATTCAGAGAGGCCGTAAGACACCAATCCAATAAACAAGGTGCATTTTCAAGATGGCTACCTTCAGCCTTCCATTCCTGTCCTTTAAAATATTCCAGGGGTATTTTGCAATACTATAAAGAAGCCGACAATATGTCCCATGTGCAAATGTTAACCTTTAGGGCTTTTTATCAGGAGTAATTTATTTATATATTCAGATCTATACGTTTCCCACTTCGACGGCTGGGCAACACATGAGACATACCCCAGGCTCCTTGCCATTACTCGGGTGCCGGTAGCAAGTGGGGGTTCAGCTGGCCGCTGCTCCACCTCCCAGGAGGAAGCTTGCCCCCCTCTTACAATGCCCCCTCGAGCAAAGTGCTCCGCTTTCATTTCCTTGGCGAATACCCGCCAACGTGAACGTGTAAGAGCCCCCCCACCCCCAAGTGGCTGTGCCTGAGGCCGATTAATAATTCACGGATGTGCAGTAATACACGAAACGCACCACCCATCACCGTCACATCTCTGATTTAGTCACAGACACTCCCTGCTAAAGACCTTGAAGTTTCACACAGGGCACGTGGCATGTGATTCTCTGGCAGCGATGGCACGTCAAAAAGCGGGGAGCCCCCTCCATGTACACCGAACACCGCCATATAGTTGCAAAGGATCCATGTTTCTGTCATGATGTGTTTTTTTTGAGCTACAAATATGGGCCCAAAATGGGCCGACTCCAGAAGTCCCCGGCTGCATGTTACCCATAATGCACTGGCACATCGGGTGGTCTGTCCAGACCTGCGATTGGTTTTTATATCCAGTGTCTTCGCCCACCTAATGGCTTATTTATTACATCCATACTTTATAAGGATGTTCCTGTGTGGCCTAATTACCAGCCACACTTCTTTGGAGTTCTAAAATAATTATGGCCCTTTTGATATGTTTTGATATCAGTCCTCGCCAGTCTGAAACTCTAGGGGTGGAACTCATGTGTCTCTCCGTCATTCCCAGGGGGATTCTGTTTAGAGTGGCACCGAGGATGGATATTTGGCGGTCGAACAGTAAATATTTATCCAGCATTGGCGAGAGGGGGAACAGCTCAAGCCCCCATTAGTAAATGAGTTCAATTATTTCAGCGAATTGCACGACGTGTCTCTCCTACAGCCCCCGCCAGTGATGACAGTCATTCTTCATGTGCTCTGAAAATGTTTAAAAGAACCAAGAGGGGACACTCAACACAGCATTAAGTGTGTCTCATCCCTGTGGTTCCTCCACCTCCCATTTCTGCTGTTAATTGTCCTGCATCACGACGGCAAAGACAAAACTGAAGTTTGGGTGACTGCACAGAATCTCAACTGATGAAAACAAAATAATCATATAAAACAATTAGATTTATACTCAGTATAGTATATGCCCCTCATTAACCATTTTACTTATTATATAAGATATTCTGTTTACAATGTGGTATAATACAAGTGGCTGAAGGGCTAAGTTCAAATGCTAGTGTGGGCTTTTCCCATTAGAACAGAAATTAATTAAAGCCCACGTAACGTTGTGAATTTCTCCAATTGTTCTTTTTTTCACATGCCAACAATATATTCATCTGTATTTCCCCACGGGCTTAAATACACAATTTCAAAGCGCTCTTGTTGTTTCACTAACAGTAATTGAGTCGGATAAAACCCCATGTCAATTAAATAATCTTCCATGTTTTGTGAACAGGCTCTTGCATAATTTTAAATGGGGAAAAAAAATTGTCGGCTGGGGTGTTTGGATGAACTCTCTGTCCTTGTAAATTTTGAATATAGATTAGTGGAAACGGAATGCAGTTATTACAGAAAATGTTTTCTGTTGAAGCAAATAGATTAGAGATCTGATGAAGATGTGATATTGGCAGTTCATAACATCAGTACAGGTTGTGACAGAATTTATATATATATAAATGCGTGTCCCCTGCCTAATGTGCCGTGAGGAAAAGCTCCAGAATCACAGCAGCTATGGATGGATAGATGGATGGATGGATAGATGGATGGATGTAAGGGCCGCATCACTCAGACATCCATCTCTTACACTGGGCCGAGTCCGAGATGATTCTGGCACTGGTGTAGTTTGGTCCAGCAGGTGATGAGAGGTGATGACCATGGGTGCACTTTGATGTTGAATAGGGCAGGAGATGCCGGGATGGCATGTCGGCCCTTAATAGACACGCTGTCACTGGCACAACAGGCAACTCGCAGCGCCATATAAGACATCACCCACCACATGAATGTAACAGTATTTCAGTAGAATTTCTTCAGGTTATTGTCTTACATCATCTATTTATTTAAATATTAGTATTATTTAGAACCTTCAACCAGAACACAGATCACTTTCTCGCCAGTATATGAACATACTGGAATTGGTTGTGGTTTGGTGCAGACAGTGAACACAGAAACAACTGTCCAGTGCAAACATAAAAGAGGACAAATGGGTTTTAAAAAATATTATAATAATGATAATTAATAAAGTAAAATAAAAAAAAATACAGAGAAACATACAGTGCAAACAGGTAGTACGATACATAGATTTTTAGATTTATGTATAAATTCACATGTTTGACTTTGGGGGAATTTGATTGGCCGAGTCCAGACTGATCACCCACATTGTTTAATTATTCGCTTTGTAGCCGATGACCTACTCAGGGAGGATTTATGCTAAAGTGGATTATGGGCTACCTGTCGCATCTTTTATTTAAATGGCTGGTAAAAGTGCTTCTCCGGGATGTGATTTTCCGCACGCTATACGGACGCTGTTTGTTAGCATTCTGAGGATAATTGGCCGGCGTCCTCGTGAGACCCGCGCGCGGGATCCTGTAATGCCGGCGCTGCTTCACGAGTCGCCCCAGCCCAATCACTCCCGTGTCTCGTTGCCGGCTCCTGCTCTCCCGTTCCCCATTTTCACTTAACGGCTTCGAAAGACCCCCCCACACACACACCTCCCACCCCGCCCCCGCTCGGCCTCCTGAAAGCTTCTGGATTGCTTTCAAATGGATGAGGAAAAATACACCAACTCCCCGCGCAAAGACGTGTGGACCCGCCGGGATTGCCTTGGGGTGGGTTATGATGCGGTGTCGCCTCGATTTAGCTGCCACCGCCGGTATGTGCGTCTGCTTATCCTTCACCAGTGAAGGGTTCAGCATGCTGTCGTTTTGGGACCTGGACTTGTGGAGCTATCAGATGGTCATAGAACCTATAGATTTGTTGTGTGGGGCTTGAAAATGTATCTTTATGATGATCATTAATATCATTATCATCATATAAACAGAGCATATGCACATATATAGAGATACCAGTACACAGACCTGTAAACGCAGTGTGTGCACACATACAAACACCTATATGCACACATATAAACGCAGTGTGTACACACATACAGAGACCTGTACGCACACATAGACACCTGTACACATACATATACACACAGTGTGTACACACATACCTACACCTGTACGCACACATATACACACTGTGTGCACATATACAGACACCTGTACAAACGCATACAGACACCTGTATGCACACATATACACACAGTGTGTACACACATACAGACACCTGTACGCACACATATACACACAGTGTGCACATATACAGACACCTGTACACACACATAGACACCCGTACACACATATACACACAGTGTGTACACACATACAGACACCTGTACGCACACATATACACACAATGTGTACACACATACAGACACCTGTACACACACATAGACACCCGTACACACTTATACACACAGTGTGTACACACATACAGACACCTGTACACACACATAGACACCCGTACACACTTATACACACAGTGTGTACACACATACCTACACCTGTACGCAAACATATACACACTGTGTGCACATATACAGACACCTGTATGAACGCATACAGACACCTGTATGCACACATATACACACAGTGTTTACACACATACAGACACCTGTACGCACACATATATACACACACAGTGTGTACACCCACATACAGATTCATTCTGTTTCTAGGTACACACAGTGGTTTACCTAGAAATGTTGCCTCCACCCCGACAAAATATCAACATGCACCCATTTTATGTATTCAAGACCCCCTGTAAAATGTCAGGCCCCCGAAATCTGCCAGGGTATCCATGCCCCTCCAGCACTCCTGATCACACATATCAATATCTATCTCTGTCTATATCCTGTCCATTATCATCTGAAAATAGGGTGCGTGAGGACATTTATGACATTACTGGTAAATTCTAGTAAACCTGTAACCGGTCTTCCATTAATTCAGCATCCAAACTACTTGGAAGCGTTTCAATGAAAAATGTGGCTGTTTCTAAGCTACAGGAAAAGTACTGAACCGCAACATCACCGATCATTGTGGAATAAGAACATTTAGCAACACCCTTAAATAGCTTGTGTCTTCTGAATATACCTTAAGATGTGTGGACTGTGTAGAACAAACACATTTACTAATTTACTGTGCAGATGAGCTTGCCAGGCAGTAGCTACACATAAACGACCAATAAGTCAACTCTTGGCACTATTCTTGTTCTTCGGTTATATATTGTTGGTAAAACCATTTGAGGAGGCTAAATGACTAATTCATCATATGCTAGATGTTGATAAGAGCCATGGAAAGTGAGTGGGATTTAAGTGGCATATTTTAAATGGAAAATATGAGGAGAGCCATGAAAAGTTATCTTACACATGTGCTACAGTGTCGATTTGCCGGTCATCTGGACATATCATCACCTTGTTACAGCAGAGCTCTCCCAGCATTCAGCTCCAGGGCAACACAGTTCTGTGCCGCTGCTTCTGCACTGCGATTGGATGCAGCCTCAACTTTTGTTTAGTGGGTATGTGCGCATATGCGAGGGGGCTGTCAGTAATTTGTCTGTCCTGAAGCCTCTTGTGGTCTATTGTACTGCAGTCACAGCACACAGGTCTCTGCATCTGCAGATGTTCACAGCCTGTGCTCTGGACTCGGAACGGGGTCTTCGCTCTTGGCGGGCAACAATGCCAACGAGGTCCACGCTTCCAGGCTTTAATCAAACGCTCGAGATCTGTTTGTCTAGGCTGAGTCGGCATATGAGTGCTCTCTCTCAATGCAGTGATTGATTTATCAGCCTTTGCCCGGGTCTCGGAGACAGCCCCGTCAACGCCAGGCTGGGGTACGTTCGTAACACATGTACTTGTTTACCCCAAAGGCTTCACAAAGTCTTTTACGACAAAAAAAATATGGCTGCCACTAAAAAACAAACATGCACCTAAGTTACAAGCAGCATTTTTTAGCAACCATTACGATCCGTGTCAAGGGGACCTTTATGCTTTACACTGATATAATGCTCAATATTGATATAATCACGATCCCCTTATTTACAATTATCTCTCTTTATCGGACCATAATGTACGAGGAGACATGCCAAGATCTCCTCTGCAATTTCACCCTTAATTACAGGTATACTCCTCAAAGACTGTTGATGATGAATCTGCGTTTTTCTATCCCCTACTGGCCAAGACTTAGTGGGAAGCTTTGGCTCGCTGCATCTACTTCCTGTTCGCGTTAATAGTTTCCAGGTGAGAGGTGCTCTAGTATTTTATTTATTTTTTCTTTTTTATGGGAACGTCTACTAAAAACTGTTTTCCTATCGATACGGTGGGTTTGATGCTTACCAGACTTGACAAAGTAAAGATCTCATGTTTGGCGTAATATTACAAGGGAAACATAAATGAATGATTTGGCCACAATAGCTGGAAATATTACATTGTTAAAGTATAGGGGCGAAACTCTACACCGGGCACCCTCCTTGCATTTGGTTTTCATTATTTTTCTCGAAAATGTAACAATAGCACCCAGGGATTAAGTCATGGGGTAGGTCATAGCCAAGGCAAACATCCCGGGTCCCTCAGGAGAACAGAGACAGATGAAAAAGGAAACAGGTGTAAAGTGTGCGCTCATGTTTTCATTCCCCGTTTTTCATGAGGAGGGGTTCGGCATCTAGGCAGCCGCCACCCCCATCTCCGAGAAAATGTCTCACAGGAGAAGACGACGACGAAGAAGCAGGAGTAAAAGATAAAATGGCAGCGAACAGGAGAGTGTTTTCCTTCGCTCCGACATGGTGGTGAGGGTGTTGGTGGTAGTGGGTTCCTGGGAAACACTGAGGTAGCAGCTCGGTCCCCAGGGACCCCCCAGCAGAATACGTGGGCTCAGAGGCACACTGCATATTTATTAGGTTTCGTTTTCCCTCCGTTTTTTTTGGGGGGGGGGTTGTGGTGCCCCCCCCACAACCATGTTTGCAGATGCGCAGAGACGTGTTGAGGAACTCCGTGATGCCCTACGGTCACAATCCCACTGTGGGTCAACCTTTTAACTTGCATTCAGCACCTAATATTTATTTTTTAAATCTTTTTTCTGTAAGGGCAATGGAACTCTCTTTTCATTATCATTCAGTATCAGTCTTAATAAATGACAATAAAAGCCTTGAACGTTAAAACTGGAGTGCTTATCTAAATAACAGCTTGTTACAAATGGGGTCACAGGTTTTTGAATAGACCGGGAAAATGAATTTTCTTGGAGTCCTACCCTTAATAGAGAGTGAAAATAAGGTTCCAAGGTGTTTTCTGGGTGCCAGTTGAGCACCTGGGAGCTTCTCGCGGTGTGACTACAGTCTGGCCAGCTCTGTCCCCTCCCCGTTTGAAAGGTTCACAGATAAACAGCAGCGACACTCCTGATCATACAGAGACGTTTCCCAATCTTTTCCACCTCACAAAGGGGGCTCCTCCCCCCCAGCCCCGGATATTGGTGTGAAAATATCATCAAGATCACTTTCAATTTATAAGTGATGCTTCTTTCAATGATGGGCTAGATCCTCGGAGCACCAAAGATGCGAAGGTGGCAGATTTTACCTGAGACACCAACTGAAAACGATCAAGTGACGCCTATCAGGCGCGTGATGAAGTGGTGGGACATGAAGCTGCGTCGGCAGGAAGCTGTTGGCGCCGCCGAACAATTAGCATCTATGGGGGGAACAGGAAGGGGGGGGCGCTACGGCACCAGAGAGGTAATGTGTTCATGTTAGAACTGAAAAGTAGCTAAATTGAACGCATGCATATATACGCACTTTTTTCAAACAATTTTTTTAAATGACATTTAGCTACCCAGCTGACACATCACGCCAAAGCAATTCACAGATTGGACAGGAGCATTTTTTTTCACTTACTGTTTTGCTCAAACTATTTCAGCCGAAACGCCGCCGTCCTTCTCCTAGGATGCGGGGCACGCAGCTCTCGGGGCGCGTCGAGCCCAAGTTCCGACCAGCTACGCGGCCAGCTAAGGCCGCATTAATCTGAATTACCAGCTGTGTTCCCCCCACTCCTTTTGAGTGATGTTTTCCCTTCACAAAGAACCTTCTAGGCAGCGAATGGAACGTGACACTGCAGGCATTGTTACGGAGCAGAGTCCCGGTGGTCTGGCCTGCAGCGTGGCCGCGGTCGATCGTTCGCGATCGTTCGCAAAATGGGGGTGGCTCCCTCTGCAGCGTGAACACCACCAAAACACCATGACATAAGCACAGAGGAAATGACCTCACTCCAGGGTATTTAAAGCCATGGGAGTAATGACATAATGGTGCCAAATCACTCCTCAAAAACACAACGCTGTCACAATGAAATTGATTTCTGTTATTTAACAGTTCGGCCACCGAACATGCATGATGGACCCTGTCAGTCAGGCTACAGACCTGCATAAGTACGACGGGCATCACTTGTAAGGAGGCCGGAAACCCTTGCCAGGACGTCCGCAGAGCTTTTGAAGTGAAAAGCCTGGGTACAAATCACAGGCTTCTCATTAAAATGCCAGTCCCCTGTCAGTTCCTTCACCGCCCACAGAATCTGACTGGCAAACAAACTTTAAACAACAAAAAAACAGCCACGATGGAGAGGTCACTGCCAGCATGTCCACTAGATAAGCACAATACCGTGATAAGGATGGGCATCCAGGTAGAATGATCCATTTGTAGTGAGGCTTCTGGAGATCAGATCAGTGCCCCTATCAGCCAGGCACCTAGCCAGGTAGTAAAATTATGGTGTTTAGCCCCCTCCTCTCCAAATACATTCCAGCCCCCTGGTCTGCAAAAACTACCAAAAGGACCTATCACTAGGTTTACCCAACCTCTCCCAAAATTTACTTTGAGCTACAGGCCGGCAATCGTCTACAAACTCTATTGAGGATCAAACTGATATTTTTTGCCAGCGAAGCTCTCATTTTGACCTGTGAACATCTGAACACAATTTGTGTTATTTATGTGTAACATTCAGCATCATAAATACATGTAGTCCACACAGTGTCATACAGACATGTATACATAGAGAAAGAAACCTATTCTTTGCAAAACGCTCTTTGACCACTGGGGGAAATTCACAGGCGTCCCGAGATTTGCGCTGGTTCATTTCGTTCATTCAAACTTGTATTGTTATTCAAACGATCATTAAAGGCGCCTGCCTGCCCGCCTGCCTGCCGCCCCGCGTGCCCCCAGCATTACCCAGCCTTTTACTCCCATATAATAAAACACCCCGAACAAACAGCATGTGACCTTTTCATGCAAATTCCTAAATGTGGTCAGAATGATAATAATGGCATATAACAGCACCTATAATAGGGGATCTGGGGGTGCAGGAGTAGCAAAAAAAAAAAGTTTTACAGATTTATTGCCACCTTTGGCGGCCTTGTTTTGTAGGCTATGAGTCTCCAGTGAAATACAGCCCAGAATGACGGACCTGCTGGCTGCTCGCCCGAGTCTTTGCAGCGACACACACACACACACACACACACACACACACATTTATATCTTTGTGGGGACTCTCTATTTATTAAAACCCTAATCCCAACATGACGACCTTAACTCCTACCCAGCTTTATTCATAACAATAAGTAATCAAACTAAATACAAGACTTTTGGCATTTTAAGTTTTTTTGATTGCAGTCACAGATTTTTATAAAATTGAATTTACCCTTGAAAAACTGGTCCCCACAATGTCAAAATAACATGTTTTTATCACATTGTCAGGACATTTGGTCCCCACAATGTATACACCTGGGCCACACACATGCACACACACACAATCGCACATCGCCACGCGGTAATCAGACAACATGCTGGGATACACAAATGGACCCCGTAGCAACAGGGCTATGTCAGTGTTCCGTACTGAAGCCACAGTCTCCATACTGGGCACATTGTAAACAGAACAGGAATACGTTCATATTTACTGCTTGTTGGATTAAAACCTACACAGGCAACATCAACAAAGGGAAGGATCTGTACCCCTATTCTCAAGACCCCACAAAATGCTCTGAATTACGAAAGTGACGAGAAGCACCGTGAAGCATGTGACCCGGATATTTAGAAATAATAATTCAATGAATGAATATTAAATAAATATTAACGTCAACTTTTTAGTGGTAATAAGGATTCCAACTTTTTGATTTTTTTTTTTATGACAAAAATATTTTAACTTCACCGACTGTCAGAAAATTAGTATATATTTTATCAGGTCTAGATGTGTCCTCTACACTGTGGGGTCAGTGAGATTCCCATTAATGACCCCTCCTTTGTATCGCACAGGGCTAAAAAGGGCTTCGTGGCTGCTGCCTCTGATCATCCCATGTTCATCTAACAGCAGCGACACTAAACATCCTTTTCACCCCTCACTCCTGTTTTACACACCTGTAGGCTTAATGATCGCTACCTGGGGCTGGTTCATCTACCTTGAAGGACTAGAATGTGAGGAAGCACAGAACCATTAACAGATACCTTTATACAATCGCCGATTTTCCCTTGTTCACTTCCTGAGACAACCTTGAACTTCGATTTCAACGTGTTTCATAAAAGGTTTATCTTGTACAAGCCCTAACCTTAGTCTTGATCCCATTAATATAAAACACAAGTCTAAACCCTGACTACAGCCTCGGATTCTCAAACTTTGCGTCTGTGGGCCCTGAAAGTGACACTGAAGAAACCCTTAGTTATCTGAGAAAATCCAGTAAATAATTTAGAATTTAGCTAAAAGGACTCACTCTCATTGTAATCACTTGTCTGTGATTACGGATTAGGCAATTCTACCTGCTAAATTCCTATGCTAACAGCCCTTTAGCACCAATATAGGAGAGCACATTTTGGAAGAATTAGTACATAATTGCAGGATAACTGTATAACACTGTAAAATGGGGTATTCCTGTCACGTAGGCCAGGACAGTAAAAAGAAATTGGGCTTTATAAAATTTCCTTTCTTTATATCTGTTCTTCAGTACGTATTTTTGTTTTAGGTCCTAAAAAGTGATTACAGACTTACAGACTAAAAACCATAATTCACATTCACTGTGGGAGTTCCGGTTTAAACAACATGGCGGTAGGCTGGACCATTAGCAAAGTACAGACCTCCTGTCATTTTCAAAGCATCTCCTCATGTTGACATGCTATCATTCGGATCTCCCTGTCAGGCAGACAGAGCGGACAGCCCAGCCTCCGGTCTTCGGATGGGGGGCAGCACAGCAAGGCCCAGTGGCTCAAGGTGAGTTCCACTTTGCCCTCCAACCGCCATGCCTGGTATGGGCCGTGTTAGGTTCACCTGGACACCCCCCCCCCATGGAAACGTGTGAAAATATTCCATTTCTACTTTCATCGACGTCAAACAGAGCAAGTTCATGTAAAAACACCATAAAAACAATCTTGCAAAACCTGCCATTCAAAAACTTTTTATTACTCTTTCATTCTGTCTATTGGATTGTCTGTCTGTCTGTCTGTCTCTCTCTCTCTCTCTCTCTCTCTGTGTTTGTGTGTGCGTATGTGTGTATGTGTGAGATTAAACATATATTTACCTATCTCTTGCGTTCACGTCTATTTCCTTTTTCTGGAAGGGCTACGAAATCCGCAGGCTCCAGCCCCTAACCATTTTGTGAAACCACGGACTGTGCGACGGCAATAACAAAATAATGAGCCTCTCTCCGGAACCAGCCTATATTGTCTTTAACACACACATCACCGGACTGATTTAATTTTGCCGCCGATAGAAAGTTGACTCAAGGCAGGAGGAGGAAGTGAGACAATTCTCGCCAGACAGCCACTCCCTGTAAACTCAGCTCACCTTGCGCTTTACTGTCCTGAAAATGGTCGGCGTTGTAGCTCCAGGTTTTACTGCGTGGTTATGCTCCAAACCTTGAATTTTATTTTATTTATCTCTGAAGTATGTCTAAAAATACACCTGAAGAGGGAAAAAAAAACTAAAAAAGGTCAAGGAGTTTGGGCTACCCTGCAAGATCCGAGATCAAATGTTTAATTGTAAAATTAAAAATATAATAATAATAATAATAATAATAATAATAATAATAATAATAATAATAATAATAACATATTTTAGAATGAAAAAAGTCTTATAAGAATGTTCTGTGCATGTAACTGATGAAATTGGAAATGCCAGTGCAGTCTGAACAATATTACTGACAGAAAGTTCAAGCCAAATGTAATCTTTATTAGCCTGTTTCTGTACAAAAATCACGGGGTCACCGTAAAGCATGCACCTATTTACAGCATGTTCATGGACTGAAAAGAAAAGTAGAATACACTGTAACTTTTTTTCTCAGTTTTTGTTTGCAAAGAAATTATTTAAATATTGTGCTTTTATATAATTTGATTCTTATATAATATTTTGTAATTCTATAACAACGCCGTCCTTCAGTTTCTCGTTGGACCAAACATGGACAAAATGACACTGTGTACTTTCCGAAAAACCACAGAGGTTTGGGTTAACTTTACAACTGCCCAGAAAACTAGCCTTTGAGGGAAAAACTCAGCAAGCCTCATGGAAAGAAAGGGCACCAGAGATGAGTACGAACGGGAGGCTTAACAAGTCAGCCAAGATCTGACTCGAAGAAATGTTTTCATTGTAAATGGCTTCGGAGAGCCGTGATATTGAATACAGCTGTCTTTGTGGGATGTTTAAGGGGGCACTACAAAAGAGGAAAGTACTACAAAGAGGATTTCATTACCTCTCATACATAAATTAAATCGTGTGTTTTTCAGTACTTTGTAAGACAGGATTGCTATTGTGTGACCGTGTACAAAACCGTGAGCTCCTGCTGAGACTTTATCAAAATTATGCGACTCCTGTCCCTTTGCTAAAGTTCAGAACCAAACCGAAGTCCACTTCTGAGCTTTCTGGTAATAACTATTTACAAACCTGCAGCTACCCAATGAATTATTATACACTGTAAATTTAAAACACACTAACATAAACAAAACTAATAGTAAAAAAAAAACACTATACTAATGTTACATTTGTATGATTTTATATGTTCTGGAGAAAATAAACCAAAAGTTATCACATTCTAAGCAGTTGCATTTTGTGCTAAAACCCAGGATGAAAACCTCCTGTAATTTAAATAAACAACTGACCCAAATCCAATCAGCTGTAAAATAGCGTAAAACAGGTACTTATTATCGTATTATCCCAACGATGCATTTCAGCTTTAAGTTTCTGATCATACATTAGTGAGTTTGATTGCACGCTCACTTGTTGCCATACAGAATAATGGAACTTACATGGATCCCTTCAGCCAAATCAGAGTGGCAGTACAACGATCAATATGATAACTTGTTAAAACTGAAATATTTCTCATTTCGTTCTTTATGCTGACATCGGTCAACACGGGTTTAACATGGGTGTTACCATAGAATAATCCCAGTCTTCGTGTAGTTTACCCTGCAACCCAGTAGGGTTCAAATTGATGGTTGTTGTTCTCATTAAAGGGAACATAATGGTTATTCACACTTTGGGAGTTAATTCACATAACAACCAGTCGCACAACATCAAGACTTTGAAAACAACATATTAATTACGACGTGCCACACACACGGAGACCCACAGACAGGCACACGGTACAGAATGTGCACAGTATCGCAGGGTTTAGATGTACTTATGAAACACAATTAGTTTCCTATAGTATGTGTGTGCTCTGCTCCAAATATGAATATTCCCTTTCGTATGTATAAAAAAACTACAAAGACTTCCCTTTAACAGTTGCTAGATTTTTTTTTTGTCTTTGCCACGGTGCAAAAATCCCAAATCGTTTTGTCAGTTTTGAGACATTCAGAAATACAGAAGATGCAACGTACCGTACGGGAGTTAGGGTGTATTGTAAGGCATCGATTTATATATGTATATATTGTAATTTTATTTTATTTTACAACTATTCCACTGCATCGGTGTGGAGTGACAGTTGCTTGCATTACAGTAATACAAATTGCATAAGTAAATGATACAGAACTGTGTGCAACGACAACATCAACATCAACAACAACAATCACATCGATGGGAATCTCAGTTGGTTTGAAGGGACACTCAACTTTTGCCTCCGCAAAGCCCCCGCCATCAAAAGTGGATCCGGGACTGTGTGTGTTTTTTTTTCAAACCAATAATAGCAGTTATTATCAATACAAGCATGTCAATTACATTTATATACAACAAACACAATGTATAAAGTTTTAGCACAGAGTACACTTAAAATGGAAAAAAAGCTTCACCAAACACTACAATCGCATTAATGTATATGTCTAGTATGTATGAGACTTAAATGAACAGAGGATTGTAATGAACTAACTTTAGAAATATAGAAATTTCCATGATAAAAGTTGAGTCTCCCTTTTAATTAGAATGACAGGGAAAAAGGAGAATTACTTCCAAAAAGGTTAAAAAACATATCGGTGCATATTCGTACTAGACTTCTTTTTTATGTTTTTTTTTCTTTCTTTTTTGCCTGCTAAGATGCATTTCTCCTGTAGGTGCCTCACCTAAAATAGTGCATTAAGAGATAACTATGAGTACACACCCCTCACAATAATACACAGAAGACGAGGAGAAAAGCAAGGGGGCGGGGCAACGACTGTATACAAAAAAGTTAAATATAGTATTGCAAAGCATTTTATACAAAAGTGGTGGAGTGTAGATCCTGCTTTAAAAAACAGGACGATCTGATCACGCTTGAGACATTTTTTTTTTTTACAAAATCGTCATTTCTCGTGTTTTCTTTTTCTTATTTTTTTACAATATCTAAAAGGTTTTAAGACATCAAATGTGTTTACATGTATATTTCGCACTATTATTTAGGCCTAAATCACCAAAGAAATTCCAAAACATACCTTATAAATGCATACAAAAACACACAATAAGAAGTTGAACAATAATTCTGGTAGCTAAAGGTGGTTTCAAATTGTAGCGATGCATTCCCAGTTTTTAATCTACAAATGGACAAACCTGGAAGGATACCTAGTGGACGGTTTCATCTTGGATGTGTTTCACTTGCTAACGTTATTGGTCCCAAAGACTTGGGGCTGCCCTATCATCATTCATCTCCCACCGGGTTCAACTAGGACTTCTGTATGATGTGAGAATATGAATGACTTTTTAGAAGTTATAAACGATCGGTTCTTCCAGAGATAATAATATACTTGAAAAAAAGTGTGATTTTTTTTTTTGCTGGTTTCAGTCTGTTCTCACGGTGATGGACTTAACCAGACTTCTGTGCCAACATTATCCAGGTGTTTTATTAGACTGTGACATACCATTTGAATGGACTGAGGAAGGAAAGGGTCAGGGTGTTGAGGGGATGTACTGGGACACTCACCCCCTTAATGTGCCCACAATGCACTAGGGTCTGGAACTTGCCTATGCCCTCAGTAAAGTGTTTCACATGTATTCAGCAGTTAGGTTTAGACCTTAGCAAACTTTCTGGCTTACTTAGAGTGACTGGATAATTCACTGTGGAGTAGAAGGCTACAAGCTGTTCTCCGAAAGCAACTATGGGCCGAGCAGGAGAACTCAGCCAGCTAAGACCCTAAAACGCTAATCAGAGCGAAGTCCGATAGCCCACTCTGAATGTGGAAGTGACCATCAGTCCGTCCTGCATGACAGCTAAAAGATGCTCCTTACACTTATTTCTGAGGCTCCTGTCCAATACATGAAAAGAGGACTGATCATGTTATGAAATGTTATACATCCTTCGGTTTCTCACTGGGCAAAAAATGTACATTTCCTGCATTACATTGTATTTTGTTTCTTAAATAAAGAGGATGGGGTGTTCACCAGTAAGCTGACTGCTCAATTCCAGAAATATTGGCCTCACTTTTAGCAGATTTTCCCACAATCCCCCTCTCCCAGTTAAACATAGGCGTGCACAAAGACGCGGGCGCCAATGCATTTGGTGGAAGGACGTGGCGGAGACACAAATGCGGGATAGGAAGACATAAGCGAGACTAGTCTGGCAGGGCACAGCCGGTCGGGGGTGCCTGGGTGCTCCACCGCAGGATAGCTGTACTTCGGGGAGGGGGGGCA